>OY783205.1:3646804-4246804 GCA_963678705.1 Panorpa germanica
ATGTCACCTGTCGTTGAAAGCAAAGCTATCCATTCGATATCATTATCTCACATTAAGACAACGCTGTTCTTCATTTCTTTCAACAAATTACGCGAGTAGCCAGTAAGTAATCCAAAAAATTATTTAACTGTGGTTTTACTTTAATAATCGTATAGTCCATTTCCTTTTTTTGTAACTAATGTCACCTGTCGTTGAAAGCAAAGCTATCCATTCGATATCATTATCTCACATTAAGACAACGCTGTTCTTCATTTCTTTCAACAAATTACGCGAGTAGCCAGTAAGTAATCCAAAAAATTATTTAACTGTGGTTTTACTTTAATAATCGTATAGTCCATTTCCTTTTTTTGTAACTAATGTCACCTGTCGTTGAAAGCAAAGCTATCCATTCGATATCATTATCTCACATTAAGACAACGCTGTTCTTCATTTCTTTCAACAAATTACGCGAGTAGCCAGTAAGTAATCCAAAAAATTATTTAACTGTGGTTTTACTTTAATAATCGTATAGTCCATTTCCTTTTTTTGTAACTAATGTCACCTGTCGTTGAAAGCAAAGCTATCCATTCGATATCATTATCTCACATTAAGACAACGCTGTTCTTCATTTCTTTCAACAAATTACGCGAGTAGCCAGTAAGTAATCCAAAAAATTATTTAACTGTGGTTTTACTTTAATAATCGTATAGTCCATTTCCTTTTTTTGTAACTAATGTCACCTGTCGTTGAAAGCAAAGCTATCCATTCGATATCATTATCTCACATTAAGACAACGCTGTTCTTCATTTCTTTCAACAAATTACGCGAGTAGCCAGTAAGTAATCCAAAAAATTATTTAACTGTGGTTTTACTTTAATAATCGTATAGTCCATTTCCTTTTTTTGTAACTAATGTCACCTGTCGTTGAAAGCAAAGCTATCCATTCGATATCATTATCTCACATTAAGACAACGCTGTTCTTCATTTCTTTCAACAAATTACGCGAGTAGCCAGTAAGTAATCCAAAAAATTATTTACTGTGGTTTTACTTTAATAATCGTATAGTCCATTTCCTTTTTTTGTAACTAATGTCACCTGTCGTTGAAAGCAAAGCTATCCATTCGATATCATTATCTCACATTAAGACAACGCTGTTCTTCATTTCTTTCAACAAATTACGCGAGTAGCCAGTAAGTAATCCAAAAAATTATTTAACTGTGGTTTTACTTTAATAATCGTATAGTCCATTTCCTTTTTTTGTAACTAATGTCACCTGTCGTTGAAAGCAAAGCTATCCATTCGATATCATTATCTCACATTAAGACAACGCTGTTCTTCATTTCTTTCAACAAATTACGCGAGTAGCCAGTAAGTAATCCAAAAAATTATTTAACTGTGGTTTTACTTTAATAATCGTATAGTCCATTTCCTTTTTTTGTAACTAATGTCACCTGTCGTTGAAAGCAAAGCTATCCATTCGATATCATTATCTCACATTAAGACAACGCTGTTCTTCATTTCTTTCAACAAATTACGCGAGTAGCCAGTAAGTAATCCAAAAAATTAATTTACTGTGGTTTTACTTTAATAATCGTATAGTCCATTTCCTTTTTTTGTAACTAATGTCACCTGTCGTTGAAAGCAAAGCTATCCATTCGATATCATTATCTCACATTAAGACAACGCTGTTCTTCATTTCTTTCAACAAATTACGCGAGTAGCCAGTAAGTAATCCAAAAAATTATTTAACTGTGGTTTTACTTTAATAATCGTATAGTCCATTTCCTTTTTTTGTAACTAATGTCACCTGTCGTTGAAAGCAAAGCTATCCATTCGATATCATTATCTCACATTAAGACAACGCTGTTCTTCATTTCTTTCAACAAATTACGCGAGTAGCCAGTAAGTAATCCAAAAAATTATTTAACTGTGGTTTTACTTTAATAATCGTATAGTCCATTTCCTTTTTTTGTAACTAATGTCACCTGTCGTTGAAAGCAAAGCTATCCATTCGATATCATTATCTCACATTAAGACAACGCTGTTCTTCATTTCTTTCAACAAATTACGCGAGTAGCCAGTAAGTAATCCAAAAAATTATTTAACTGTGGTTTTACTTTAATAATCGTATAGTCCATTTCCTTTTTTTGTAACTAATGTCACCTGTCGTTGAAAGCAAAGCTATCCATTCGATATCATTATCTCACATTAAGACAACGCTGTTCTTCATTTCTTTCAACAAATTACGCGAGTAGCCAGTAAGTAATCCAAAAAATTATTTAACTGTGGTTTTACTTTAATAATCGTATAGTCCATTTCCTTTTTTTGTAACTAATGTCACCTGTCGTTGAAAGCAAAGCTATCCATTCGATATCATTATCTCACATTAAGACAACGCTGTTCTTCATTTCTTTCAACAAATTACGCGAGTAGCCAGTAAGTAATCCAAAAAATTATTTAACTGTGGTTTTACTTTAATAATCGTATAGTCCATTTCCTTTTTTTGTAACTAATGTCACCTGTCGTTGAAAGCAAAGCTATCCATTCGATATCATTATCTCACATTAAGACAACGCTGTTCTTCATTTCTTTCAACAAATTACGCGAGTAGCCAGTAAGTAATCCAAAAAATTATTTAACTGTGGTTTTACTTTAATAATCGTATAGTCCATTTCCTTTTTTTGTAACTAATGTCACCTGTCGTTGAAAGCAAAGCTATCCATTCGATATCATTATCTCACATTAAGACAACGCTGTTCTTCATTTCTTTCAACAAATTACGCGAGTAGCCAGTAAGTAATCCAAAAAATTATTTAACTGTGGTTTTACTTTAATAATCGTATAGTCCATTTCCTTTTTTTGTAACTAATGTCACCTGTCGTTGAAAGCAAAGCTATCCATTCGATATCATTATCTCACATTAAGACAACGCTGTTCTTCATTTCTTTCAACAAATTACGCGAGTAGCCAGTAAGTAATCCAAAAAATTATTTAACTGTGGTTTTACTTTAATAATCGTATAGTCCATTTCCTTTTTTTGTAACTAATGTCACCTGTCGTTGAAAGCAAAGCTATCCATTCGATATCATTATCTCACATTAAGACAACGCTGTTCTTCATTTCTTTCAACAAATTACGCGAGTAGCCAGTAAGTAATCCAAAAAATTATTTAACTGTGGTTTTACTTTAATAATCGTATAGTCCATTTCCTTTTTTTGTAACTAATGTCACCTGTCGTTGAAAGCAAAGCTATCCATTCGATATCATTATCTCACATTAAGACAACGCTGTTCTTCATTTCTTTCAACAAATTACGCGAGTAGCCAGTAAGTAATCCAAAAAATTATTTAACTGTGGTTTTACTTTAATAATCGTATAGTCCATTTCCTTTTTTTGTAACTAATGTCACCTGTCGTTGAAAGCAAAGCTATCCATTCGATATCATTATCTCACATTAAGACAACGCTGTTCACCATTTCTTTCAACAAATTACGCGAGTAGCCAGTAAGTAATCCAAAAAATTATTTAACTGTGGTTTTACTTTAATAATCCTATAGTCCATTTCCTTTTTTTGTAACTAATGTCACCTGTCGTTGAAAGCAAAGCTATCCATTCGATATCATTATCTCACATTAAGACAACGCTGTTCTTCATTTCTTTCAACAAGTTACGCGAGTAGCCAGTAAGTAATTCAAAAAATTATTTAACTGTTGTTTTACTTTAATAATCATATAGTCCATTTCCTTTTTTTGTAACTAATGTCACCTGTCGTTGAAAGCAAAGCTATCCATTCGATATCATTATCTCACATTAAGACAACGCTGTTCTTCATTTCTTTCAACAAATTACGCGAGTAGCCAGTAAGTAATCCAAAAAATTATTTAACTGTGGTTTTACTTTAATAATCATATAGTCCATTTCCTTTTTTTGTAACTAATGTCACCTGTCGTTGAAAGCAAAGCTATCCATTCGATATCATTATCTCACATTAAGACAACGCTGTTCTTCATTTCTTTCAACAAATTACGCGAGTAGCCAGTAAGTAATCTAAAAAATTATTTAACTGTGGTTTTACTTTAATAATCATATAGTCCATTTCCTTTTTTTGTAACTAATGTCACCTGTCGTTGAAAGCAAAGCTATCCATTCGATATCATTATCTCACATTAAGACAACGCTGTTCTTCATTTCTTTCAACAAGTTACGCGAGTAGCCAGTAAGTAATTCAAAAAATTATTTAACTGTGGTTTTACTTTAATAATCATATAGTCCATTTCCTTTTTTTGTAACTAATGTCACCTGTCGTTGAAAGCAAAGCTATCCATTCGATATCATTATCTCACATTAAGACAACGCTGTTCTTCATTTCTTTCAACAAATTACGCGAGTAGCCAGTAAGTAATCCAAAAAATTATTTAACTGTGGTTTTACTTTAATAATCGTATAGTCCATTTCCTTTTGTTGTAACTAATGTCACCTGTCGTTGAAAGCAAAGCTATCTATTCGATATCATTATCTCACATTAAGACAACGCTGTTCTTCATTTCTTTCAACAAATTACGCGAGTAGCCAGTAAGTAATCCAAAAAATTATTTAACTGTGGTTTTACTTTAATAATCGTATAGTCCATTTCCTTTTTTTGTATCTAATGTCACCTGTCGTTGAAAGCAAAGCTATCCATTCGATATCATTATCTCACATTAAGACAACGCTGTTCTTCATTTCTTTCAACAAATTACGCGAGTAGCCAGTAAGTAATCCAAAAAATTATTTAACTGTGGTTTTACTTTAATAATCGTATAGTCCATTTCCTTTTTTTGTAACTAATGTCACCTGTCGTTGAAAGCAAAGCTATCCATTCGATATCATTATCTCACATTAAGACAACGCTGTTCTTCATTTTTTCTAACAAATTACGCGAGTAGCCAGTAAGTAATCCAAAAAATTATTTAACTGTGGTTTTACTTTAATAATCGTATAGTCCATTTCCTTTTTTTGTAACTAATGTCACCTGTCGTTAAAAGCAAAGCTATCCATTCGATATCATTATCTCACATTAAGACAACGCTGTTCTTCATTTCTTTCAACAAATTACGCGAGTAGCCAGTAAGTAATCCAAAAAATTAATTTACTGTGGTTTTACTTTAATAATCGTATAGTCTATTTCCTTTTTTTGTAACTAATGTCACCTGTCGTTGAAAGCAAAGCTATCCATTCGATATCATTATCTCACATTAAGACAACGCTGTTCTTCATTTCTTTCAACAAATTACGCGAGTAGCCAGTAAGTAATCCAAAAAATTATTTAACTGTGGTTTTACTTTAATAATCGTATAGTCCATTTCCTTTTTTTGTAACTAATGTCACCTGTCGTTGAAAGCAAAGCTATCCATTCGATATCATTATCTCACATTAAGACAACGCTGTTCTTCATTTCTTTCAACAAATTACGCGAGTAGCCAGTAAGTAATCCAAAAAATTATTTAACTGTGGTTTTACTTTAATAATCGTATAGTCCATTTCCTTTTTTTGTAACTAATGTCACCTGTCGTTGAAAGCAAAGCTATCCATTCGATATCATTATCTCACATTAAGACAACGCTGTTCTTCATTTCTTTCAACAAATTACGCGAGTAGCCAGTAAGTAATCCAAAAAATTAATTTACTGTGGTTTTACTTTAATAATCGTATAGTCCATTTCCTTTTTTTGTAACTAATGTCACCTGTCGTTGAAAGCAAAGCTATCCATTCGATATCATTATCTCACATTAAGACAACGCTGTTCTTCATTTCTTTCAACAAATTACGCGAGTAGCCAGTAAGTAATCCAAAAAATTATTTAACTGTGGTTTTACTTTAATAATCGTATAGTCCATTTCCTTTTTTTGTAACTAATGTCACCTGTCGTTGAAAGCAAAGCTATCCATTCGATATCATTATCTCACATTAAGACAACGCTGTTCTTCATTTCTTTCAACAAATTACGCGAGTAGCCAGTAAGTAATCCAAAAAATTATTTAACTGTGGTTTTACTTTAATAATCGTATAGTCCATTTCCTTTTTTTGTAACTAATGTCACCTGTCGTTGAAAGCAAAGCTATCCATTCGATATCATTATCTCACATTAAGACAACGCTGTTCTTCATTTCTTTCAACAAATTACGCGAGTAGCCAGTAAGTAATCCAAAAAATTATTTAACTGTGGTTTTACTTTAATAATCGTATAGTCCATTTCCTTTTTTTGTAACTAATGTCACCTGTCGTTGAAAGCAAAGCTATCCATTCGATATCATTATCTCACATTAAGACAACGCTGTTCACCATTTCTTTCAACAAATTACGCGAGTAGCCAGTAAGTAATCCAAAAAATTATTTAACTGTGGTTTTACTTTAATAATCGTATACTCCATTTCCTTTTTTTGTATCTAATGTCACCTGTCGTTGAAAGCAAAGCTATCCATTCGATATCATTATCTCACATTAAGACAACGCTGTTCTTCATTTCTTTCAACAAATTACGCGAGTAGCCAGTAAGTAATCCAAAAAATTATTTAACTGTGGTTTTACTTTAATAATCGTATAGTCCATTTCCTTTTTTTGTAACTAATGTCACCTGTCGTTGAAAGCAAAGCTATCCATTCGATATCATTATCTCACATTAAGACAACGCTGTTCTTCATTTCTTTCAACAAATTACGCGAGTAGCCAGTAAGTAATCCAAAAAATTATTTAACTGTGGTTTTACTTTAATAATCGTATAGTCCATTTCCTTTTTTTGTAACTAATGTCACCTGTCGTTGAAAGCAAAGCTATCCATTCGATATCATTATCTCACATTAAGACAACGCTGTTCTTCATTTCTTTCAACAAATTACGCGAGTAGCCAGTAAGTAATCCAAAAAATTATTTAACTGTGGTTTTACTTTAATAATCGTATAGTCCATTTCCTTTTTTTGTAACTAATGTCACCTGTCGTTGAAAGCAAAGCTATCCATTCGATATCATTATCTTACATTAAGACAACGCTGTTCTTCATTTCTTTCAACAAATTACGCGAGTAGCCAGTAAGTAATCCAAAAAATTATTTAACTGTGGTTTTACTTTAATAATCGTATAGTCCATTTCCTTTTTTTGTAACTAATGTCACCTGTCGTTGAAAGCAAAGCTATCCATTCGATATCATTATCTCACATTAAGACAACGCTGTTCTTCATTTCTTTCAACAAATTACGCGAGTAGCCAGTAAGTAATCCAAAAAATTATTTAACTGTGGTTTTACTTTAATAATCGTATAGTCCATTTCCTTTTTTTGTAACTAATGTCACCTGTCGTTGAAAGCAAAGCTATCCATTCGATATCATTATCTCACATTAAGACAACGCTGTTCTTCATTTCTTTCAACAAATTACGCGAGTAGCCAGTAAGTAATCCAAAAAATTATTTAACTGTGGTTTTACTTTAATAATCGTATAGACCATTTCCTTTTTTTGTAACTAATGTCACCTGTCGTTGAAAGCAAAGCTATCCATTCGATATCATTATCTCACATTAAGACAACGCTGTTCACCATTTCTTTCAACAAATTACGCGAGTAGCCAGTAAGTAATCCAAAAAATTATTTAACTGTGGTTTTACTTTAATAATCGTATAGTCCATTTCCTTTTTTTGTATCTAATGTCACCTGTCGTTGAAAGCAAAGCTATCCATTCGATATCATTATCTCACATTAAGACAACGCTGTTCTTCATTTCTTTCAACAAATTACGCGAGTAGCCAGTAAGTAATCCAAAAAATTATTTAACTGTGGTTTTACTTTAATAACCGTATAGTCCATTTCCTTTTTTTGTAACTAATGTCACCTGTCGTTGAAAGCAAAGCTATCCATTCGATATCATTATCTCACATTAAGACAACGCTGTTCTTCATTTCTTTCAACAAATTACGCGAGTAGCCAGTAAGTAATCCAAAAAATTATTTAACTGTGGTTTTACTTTAATAATCGTATAGTCCATTTCCTTTTTTTGTAACTAATGTCACCTGTCGTTGAAAGCAAAGCTATCCATTCGATATCATTATCTCACATTAAGACAACGCTGTTCTTCATTTCTTTCAACAAATTACGCGAGTAGCCAGTAAGTAATCCAAAAAATTATTTAACTGTGGTTTTACTTTAATAATCGTATAGTCCATTTCCTTTTTTTGTAACTAATGTCACCTGTCGTTGAAAGCAAAGCTATCCATTCGATATCATTATCTCACATTAAGACAACGCTGTTCTTCATTTCTTTCAACAAATTACGCGAGTAGCCAGTAAGTAATCCAAAAAATTATTTAACTGTGGTTTTACTTTAATAATCGTATAGTCCATTTCCTTTTTTTGTAACTAATGTCACCTGTCGTTGAAAGCAAAGCTATCCATTCGATATCATTATCTCACATTAAGACAACGCTGTTCTTCATTTCTTTCAACAAATTACGCGAGTAGCCAGTAAGTAATCCAAAAAATTATTTAACTGTGGTTTTACTTTAATAATCGTATAGTCCATTTCCTTTTTTTGTAACTAATGTCACCTGTCGTTGAAAGCAAAGCTATCCATTCTATATCATTATCTCACATTAAGACAACGCTGTTCTTCATTTCTTTTAACAAATTACGCGAGTAGCCAGTAAGTAATCCAAAAAATTATTTAACTGTGGTTTTACTTTAATAATCGTATAGTCCATTTCCTTTTTTTGTAACTAATGTCACCTGTCGTTGAAAGCAAAGCTATCCATTCGATATCATTATCTCACATTAAGACAACGCTGTTCTTCATTTCTTTCAACAAATTACGCGAGTAGCCAGTAAGTAATCCAAAAAATTATTTAACTGTGGTTTTACTTTAATAATCGTATAGTCCATTTCCTTTTTTTGTAACTAATGTCACCTGTCGTTGAAAGCAAAGCTATCCATTCGATATCATTATCTCACATTAAGACAACGCTGTTCTTCATTTCTTTCAACAAATTACGCGAGTAGCCAGTAAGTAATCCAAAAAATTATTTAACTGTGGTTTTACTTTGATAATCGTATAGTCCATTTCCTTTTTTTGTAACTAATGTCACCTGTCGTTGAAAGCAAAGCTATCTATTCGATATCATTATCTCACATTAAGACAACGCTGTTCTTCATTTCTTTCAACAAATTACGCGAGTAGCCAGTAAGTAATCCAAAAAATTAATTTACTGTGGTTTTACTTTAATAATCGTATAGTCCATTTCCTTTTTTTGTAACTAATGTCACCTGTCGTTGAAAGCAAAGCTATCCATTCGATATCATTATCTCACATTAAGACAACGCTGTTCTTCATTTCTTTCAACAAATTACGCGAGTAGCCAGTAAGTAATCCAAAAAATTATTTAACTGTGGTTTTACTTTAATAATCGTATAGTCCATTTCCTTTTTTTGTAACTAATGTCACCTGTCGTTGAAAGCAAAGCTATCCATTCGATATCATTATCTCACATTAAGACAACGCTGTTCTTCATTTCTTTCAACAAATTACGCGAGTAGCCAGTAAGTAATGCAAAAAATTATTTAACTGTGGTTTTACTTTAATAATCGTATAGTCCATTTCCTTTTTTTGTAACTAATGTCACCTGTCGTTGAAAGCAAAGCTATCCATTCGATATCATTATCTCACATTAAGACAACGCTGTTCTTCATTTCTTTCAACAAATTACGCGAGTAGCCAGTAAGTAATCCAAAAAATTATTTAACTGTGGTTTTACTTTAATAATCGTATAGTCCATTTCCTTTTTTTGTAACTAATGTCACCTGTCGTTGAAAGCAAAGCTATCCATTCGATATCATTATCTCACATTAAGACAACGCTGTTCTTCATTTCTTTCAACAAATTACGCGAGTAGCCAGTAAGTAATCCAAAAAATTATTTAACTGTGGTTTTACTTTAATAATCGTATAGTCCATTTCCTTTTTTTGTAACTAATGTCACCTGTCGTTGAAAGCAAAGCTATCCATTCGATATCATTATCTCACATTAAGACAACGCTGTTCTTCATTTCTTTCAACAAATTACGCGAGTAGCCAGTAAGTAATCCAAAAAATTATTTAACTGTGGTTTTACTTTAATAATCGTATAGTCCATTTCCTTTTTTTGTAACTAATGTCACCTGTCGTTGAAAGCAAAGCTATCCATTCGATATCATTATCTCACATTAAGACAACGCTGTTCTTCATTTCTTTCAACAAATTACGCGAGTAGCCAGTAAGTAATCCAAAAAATTATTTAACTGTGGTTTTACTTTAATAATCGTATAGTCCATTTCCTTTTTTTGTAACTAATGTCACCTGTCGTTGAAAGCAAAGCTATCCATTCGATATCATTATCTCACATTAAGACAACGCTGTTCTTCATTTCTTTCAACAAATTACGCGAGTAGCCAGTAAGTAATCCAAAAAATTATTTAACTGTGGTTTTACTTTAATAATCGTATAGTCCATTTCCTTTTTTTGTAACTAATGTCACCTGTCGTTGAAAGCAAAGCTATCCATTCGATATCATTATCTCACATTAAGACAACGCTGTTCTTCATTTCTTTCAACAAATTACGCGAGTAGCCAGTAAGTAATCCAAAAAATTATTTAACTGTGGTTTTACTTTAATAATCGTACAGTCCATTTCCTTTTTTTGTAACTAATGTCACCTGTCGTTGAAAGCAAAGCTATCCATTCGATATCATTATCTCACATTAAGACAACGCTGTTCTTCATTTCTTTCAACAAATTACGCGAGTAGCCAGTAAGTAATTCAAAAAATTATTTAACTGTGGTTTTTTTTTAACAATCATATAGTCCATTTCCTTTTTTTGTAACTAATGTCACCTGTCGTTGAAAGCAAAGCTATCCATTCGATATCATTATCTCACATTAAGACAACGCTGTTCTTCATTTCTTTCAACAAATTACGCGAGTAGCCAGTAAGTAATCCAAAAAATTATTTAACTGTGGTTTTACTTTAATAATCGTATAGTCCATTTCCTTTTTTTGTAACTAATGTCACCTGTCGTTGAAAGCAAAGCTATCCATTCGATATCATTATCTCACATTAAGACAACGCTGTTCTTCATTTCTTTTAACAAATTACGCGAGTAGCCAGTAAGTAATCCAAAAAATTATTTAACTGTGGTTTTACTTTAATAATCGTATAGTCCATTTCCTTTTTTTGTAACTAATGTCACCTGTCGTTGAAAGCAAAGCTATCCATTCGATATCATTATCTCACATTAAGACAACGCTGTTCTTCATTTCTTTCAACAAATTACGCGAGTAGCCAGTAAGTAATCCAAAAAATTATTTACTGTGGTTTTACTTTAATAATCGTATAGTCCATTTCCTTTTTTTGTAACTAATGTCACCTGTCGTTGAAAGCAAAGCTATCCATTCGATATCATTATCTCACATTAAGACAACGCTGTTCTTCATTTCTTTCAACAAATTACGCGAGTAGCCAGTAAGTAATCCAAAAAATTATTTAACTGTGGTTTTACTTTAATAATCGTATAGTCCATTTCCTTTTTTTGTAACTAATGTCACCTGTCGTTGAAAGCAAAGCTATCCATTCGATATCATTATCTCACATTAAGACAACGCTGTTCTTCATTTCTTTCAACAAATTACGCGAGTAGCCAGTAAGTAATCCAAAAAATTATTTAACTGTGGTTTTACTTTAATATTCGTATAGTCCATTTCCTTTTTTTGTAACTAATGTCACATGTCGTTGAAAGCAAAGCTATCCATTCGATATCATTATCTCACATTAAGACAACGCTGTTCTTCATTTCTTTCAACAAATTACGCGAGTAGCCAGTAAGTAATCCAAAAAATTAATTTACTGTGGTTTTACTTTAATAATCGTATAGTCCATTTCCTTTTTTTGTAACTAATGTCACCTGTCGTTGAAAGCAAAGCTATCCATTCGATATCATTATCTCACATTAAGACAACGCTGTTCTTCATTTCTTTCAACAAATTACGCGAGTAGCCAGTAAGTAATCCAAAAAATTATTTAACTGTGGTTTTACTTTAATAATCGTATAGTCCATTTCCTTTTTTTGTAACTAATGTCACCTGTCGTTGAAAGCAAAGCTATCCATTCGATATCATTATCTCACATTAAGACAACGCTGTTCTTCATTTCTTTCAACAAATTACGCGAGTAGCCAGTAAGTAATCCAAAAAATTATTTAACTGTGGTTTTACTTTAATAATCGTATAGTCCATTTCCTTTTTTTGTAACTAATGTCACCTGTCGTTGAAAGCAAAGCTATCCATTCGATATCATTATCTCACATTAAGACAACGCTGTTCTTCATTTCTTTCAACAAATTACGCGAGTAGCCAGTAAGTAATCCAAAAAATTATTTAACTGTGGTTTTACTTTAATAATCGTATAGTCCATTTCCTTTTTTTGTAACTAATGTCACCTGTCGTTGAAAGCAAAGCTATCCATTCGATATCATTATCTCACATTAAGACAACGCTGTTCTTCATTTCTTTCAACAAATTACGCGAGTAGCCAGTAAGTAATCCAAAAAATTATTTAACTGTGGTTTTACTTTAATAATCGTATAGTCCATTTCCTTTTTTTTGTAACTAATGTCACCTGTCGTTGAAAGCAAAGCTATCCATTCGATATCATTATCTCACATTAAGACAACGCTGTTCTTCATTTCTTTCAACAAATTACGCGAGTAGCCAGTAAGTAATCTAAAAAATTATTTAACTGTGGTTTTACTTTAATAATCGTATAGTCCATTTCCTTTTTTTGTAACTAATGTCACCTGTCGTTGAAAGCAAAGCTATCCATTCGATATCATTATCTCACATTAAGACAACGCTGTTCTTCATTTCTTTCAACAAATTACGCGAGTAGCCAGTAAGTAATCCAAAAAATTATTTAACTGTGGTTTTACTTTAATAATCGTATAGTCCATTTCCTTTTTTTGTAACTAATGTCACCTGTCGTTGAAAGCAAAGCTATCCATTCGATATCATTATCTCACATTAAGACAACGCTGTTCTTCATTTCTTTCAACAAATTACGCGAGTAGCCAGTAAGTAATCCAAAAAATTATTTAACTGTGATTTTACTTTAATAATCGTATAGTCCATTTCCTTTTTTTGTAACTAATGTCACCTGTCGTTGAAAGCAAAGCTATCCATTCGATATCATTATCTCACATTAAGACAACGCTGTTCTTCATTTCTTTCAACAAATTACGCGAGTAGCCAGTAAGTAATCCAAAAAATTAATTTACTGTGGTTTTACTTTAATAATCGTATAGTCCATTTCCTTTTTTTGTAACTAATGTCACCTGTCGTTGAAAGCAAAGCTATCCATTCGATATCATTATCTCACATTAAGACAACGCTGTTCTTCATTTCTTTCAACAAATTACGCGAGTAGCCAGTAAGTAATCCAAAAAATTATTTAACTGTGGTTTTACTTTAATAATCGTATAGTCCATTTCCTTTTTTTGTAACTAATGTCACCTGTCGTTGAAAGCAAAGCTATCCATTCGATATCATTATCTCACATTAAGACAACGCTGTTCTTCATTTCTTTCAACAAATTACGCGAGTAGCCAGTAAGTAATCCAAAAAATTATTTAACTGTGATTTTACTTTAATAATCGTATAGTCCATTTCCTTTTTTTGTAACTAATGTCACCTGTCGTTGAAAGCAAAGCTATCCATTCGATATCATTATCTCACATTAAGACAACGCTGTTCTTCATTTCTTTCAACAAATTACGCGAGTAGCCAGTAAGTAATCCAAAAAATTATTTAACTGTGGTTTTACTTTAATAATCGTATAGTCCATTTCCTTTTTTTGTAACTAATGTCACCTGTCGTTGAAAGCAAAGCTATCCATTCGATATCATTATCTCACATTAAGACAACGCTGTTCTTCATTTCTTTCAACAAATTACGCGAGTAGCCAGTAAGTAATCCAAAAAATTATTTAACTGTGATTTTACTTTAATAATCGTATAGTCCATTTCCTTTTTTTGTAACTAATGTCACCTGTCGTTGAAAGCAAAGCTATCCATTCGATATCATTATCTCACATTAAGACAACGCTGTTCTTCATTTCTTTCAACAAATTACGCGAGTAGCCAGTAAGTAATCCAAAAAATTATTTAACTGTGGTTTTACTTTAATAATCGTATAGTCCATTTCCTTTTTTTGTAACTAATGTCACCTGTCGTTGAAAGCAAAGCTATCCATTCGATATCATTATCTCACATTAAGACAACGCTGTTCTTCATTTCTTTCAACAAATTACGCGAGTAGCCAGTAAGTAATCCAAAAAATTATTTAACTGTGGTTTTACTTTAATAATCGTATAGTCCATTTCCTTTTTTTGTAACTAATGTCACCTGTC
The DNA here is from genome assembly GCA_963678705.1 of Panorpa germanica. Lineage (NCBI taxonomy): Eukaryota > Metazoa > Arthropoda > Insecta > Mecoptera > Panorpidae > Panorpa > Panorpa germanica. The sequence continues at coordinate 3,661,234 of OY783205.1, forward strand.
GTTGAAAGCAAAGCTATCCATTCGATATCATTATCTCACATTAAGACAACGCTGTTCTTCATTTCTTTCAACAAATTACGCGAGTAGCCAGTAAGTAATCCAAAAAATTATTTAACTGTGGTTTTACTTTAATAATCGTATAGTCCATTTCCTTTTTTTGTAACTAATGTCACCTGTCGTTGAAAGCAAAGCTATCCATTCGATATCATTATCTCACATTAAGACAACGCTGTTCTTCATTTCTTTCAACAAATTACGCGAGTAGCCAGTAAGTAATCCAAAAAATTATTTAACTGTAGTTTTACTTTAATAATCGTATAGTCCATTTCCTTTTTTTGTAACTAATGTCACCTGTCGTTGAAAGCAAAGCTATCCATTCGATATCATTATCTCACATTAAGACAACGCTGTTCTTCATTTCTTTCAACAAATTACGCGAGTAGCCAGTAAGTAATCCAAAAAATTATTTAACTGTGGTTTTACTTTAATAATCGTATAGTCCATTTCCTTTTTTTGTAACTAATGTCACCTGTCGTTGAAAGCAAAGCTATCCATTCGATATCATTATCTCACATTAAGACAACGCTGTTCTTCATTTCTTTCAACAAATTACGCGAGTAGCCAGTAAGTAATCCAAAAAATTATTTAACTGTGGTTTTACTTTAATAATCGTATAGTCCATTTCCTTTTTTTGTAACTAATGTCACCTGTCGTTGAAAGCAAAGCTATCCATTCGATATCATTATCTCACATTAAGACAACGCTGTTCTTCATTTCTTTCAACAAATTACGCGAGTAGCCAGTAAGTAATCCAAAAAATTATTTAACTGTGGTTTTACTTTAATAATCGTATAGTCCATTTCCTTTTTTTGTAACTAATGTCACCTGTCGTTGAAAGCAAAGCTATCCATTCTATATCATTATCTCACATTAAGACAACGCTGTTCTTCATTTCTTTTAACAAATTACGCGAGTAGCCAGTAAGTAATCCAAAAAATTATTTAACTGTGGTTTTACTTTAATAATCGTATAGTCCATTTCCTTTTTTTGTAACTAATGTCACCTGTCGTTGAAAGCAAAGCTATCCATTCGATATCATTTTCTCACATTAAGACAACGCTGTTCTTCATTTCTTTCAAAAAATACGCGAGTAGCCAGTAAGTAATCCAAAAAATTAATTTACTGTGGTTTTACTTTAATAATCGTATAGTCCATTTCCTTTTTTTGTAACTAATGTCACCTGTCGTTGAAAGCAAAGCTATCCATTCGATATCATTATCTCACATTAAGACAACGCTGTTCTTCATTTCTTTCAACAAATTACGCGAGTAGCCAGTAAGTAATCCAAAAAATTATTTAACTGTGGTTTTACTTTAATAATCGTATAGTCCATTTCCTTTTTTTGTAACTAATGTCACCTGTCGTTGAAAGCAAAGCTATCCATTCGATATCATTATCTCACATTAAGACAACGCTGTTCTTCATTTCTTTCAACAAATTACGCGAGTAGCCAGTAAGTAATCAAAAAAATTATTTAACTGTGGTTTTACTTTAATAATCGTATAGTCCATTTCCTTTTTTTGTAACTAATGTCACCTGTCGTTGAAAGCAAAGCTATCCATTCGATATCATTATCTCACATTAAGACAACGCTGTTCTTCATTTCTTTCAACAAATTACGCGAGTAGCCAGTAAGTAATCCAAAAAATTATTTAACTGTGGTTTTACTTTAATAATCGTATAGTCCATTTCCTTTTTTTGTAACTAATGTCACCTGTCGTTGAAAGCAAAGCTATCCATTCGATATCATTATCTCACATTAAGACAACGCTGTTCTTCATTTCTTTCAACAAATTACGCGAGTAGCCAGTAAGTAATCCAAAAAATTATTTAACTGTGATTTTACTTTAATAATCGTATAGTCCATTTCCTTTTTTTGTAACTAATGTCACCTGTCGTTGAAAGCAAAGCTATCCATTCGATATCATTATCTCACATTAAGACAACGCTGTTCTTCATTTCTTTCAACAAATTACGCGAGTAGCCAGTAAGTAATCCAAAAAATTAATTTACTGTGGTTTTACTTTAATAATCGTATAGTCCATTTCCTTTTTTTGTAACTAATGTCACCTGTCGTTGAAAGCAAAGCTATCCATTCGATATTATTATCTCACATTAAGACAACGCTGTTCTTCATTTCTTTCAACAAATTACGCGAGTAGCCAGTAAGTAATCCAAAAAATTATTTAACTGTGGTTTTACTTTAATAATCGTATAGTCCATTTCCTTTTTTTGTAACTAATGTCACCTGTCGTTGAAAGCAAAGCTATCCATTCGATATCATTATCTCACATTAAGACAACGCTGTTCTTCATTTCTTTCAACAAATTACGCGAGTAGCCAGTAAGTAATCCAAAAAATTATTTAACTGTGGTTTTACTTTAATAATCGTATAGTCCATTTCCTTTTTTTGTAACTAATGTCACCTGTCGTTGAAAGCAAAGCTATCCATTCGATATCATTATCTCACATTAAGACAACGCTGTTCTTCATTTCTTTCAACAATTTACGCGGTGTAGCCAATAAGTAATCCTAAAAATTAATTTACTGTGGTTTTACTTTAATAATCGTATAGTCCATTTCATTTTTTTGTAACTAATGTCACCTGTCGTTGAAAGCAAAGCTATCCATTCAATATCATTATCTCACATTAAGACAACGCTGTTCTTCATTTCTTTCAACAAATTACGCGAGTAGCCAGTAAGTAATCCAAAAAATTATTTAACTGTGGTTTTACTTTAATAATCGTATAGTCCATTTCCTTTTTTTGTAACTAATGTCACCTGTCGTTGAAAGCAAAGCTATCCATTCGATATCATTATCTCACATTAAGACAACGCTGTTCTTCATTTCTTTCAACAAATTACGCGAGTAGCCAGTAAGTAATCCAAAAAATTATTTAACTGTGGTTTTACTTTAATAATCGTATAGTCCATTTCCTTTTTTTGTAACTAATGTCACCTGTCGTTGAAAGCAAAGCTATCCATTCGATATCATTATCTCACATTAAGACAACGCTGTTCTTCATTTCTTTCAACAAATTACGCGAGTAGCCAGTAAGTAATCCAAAAAATTATTTAACTGTGGTTTTACTTTAATAATCGTATAGTCCATTTCCTTTTTTTGTAACTAATGTCACCTGTCGTTGAAAGCAAAGCTATCCATTTGATATCATTATCTCACATTAAGACAACGCTGTTCTTCATTTCTTTCAACAAATTACGCGAGTAGCCAGTAAGTAATCCAAAAAATTATTTAACTGTGGTTTTACTTTAATAATCGTATAGTCCATTTCCTCTTTTTGTAACTAATGTCACCTGTCGTTAAAGCAAAGCTATCCATTCGATATCATTATCTCACATTAAGACAACGCTGTTCTTCATTTCTTTCAACAAATTACGCGAGTAGCCAGTAAGTAATCCAAAAAATTAATTTACTGTGGTTTTACTTTAATAATCGTATAGTCCATTTCCTTTTTTTGTAACTAATGTCACCTGTCGTTGAAAGCAAAGCTATCCATTCGATATCATTATCTCACATTAAGACAACGCTGTTCTTCATTTCTTTCAACAAATTACGCGAGTAGCCAGTAAGTAATCCAAAAAATTATTTAACTGTGGTTTTACTTTAATAATCGTATAGTCCATTTCCTTTTTTTGTAACTAATGTCACCTGTCGTTGAAAGCAAAGCTATCCATTTGATATCATTATCTCACATTAAGACAACGCTGTTCTTCATTTCTTTCAACAAATTACGCGAGTAGCCAGTAAGTAATCCAAAAAATTATTTAACTGTGGTTTTACTTTAATAATCGTATAGTCCATTTCCTCTTTTTGTAACTAATGTCACCTGTCGTTAAAGCAAAGCTATCCATTCGATATCATTATCTCACATTAAGACAACGCTGTTCTTCATTTCTTTCAACAAATTACGCGAGTAGCCAGTAAGTAATCCAAAAAATTATTTAACTGTGGTTTTACTTTAATAATCGTATAGTCCATTTCCTTTTTTTGTAACTAATGTCACCTGTCGTTGAAAGCAAAGCTATCCATTCGATATCATTATCTCACATTAAGACAACGCTGTTCTTCATTTCTTTCAACAAATTACGCGAGTAGCCAGTAAGTAATCCAAAAAATTAATTTACTGTGGTTTTACTTTAATAATCGTATAGTCCATTTCCTTTTTTTGTAACTAATGTCACCTGTCGTTGAAAACAAAGCTATCCATTCGATATCATTATCTCACATTAAGACAACGCTGTTCTTCATTTCTTTCAACAAATTACGCGAGCAGCCAGTAAGTAATCCAAAAAATTATTTAACTGTGGTTTTACTTTAATAATCGTATAGTCTATTTTCTTTTTTTGTAACTAATGTCACCTGTCGTTGAAAGCAAAGCTATCCATTCGATATCATTATCTCACATTAAGACAACGCTGTTCTTCATTTCTTTCAACAAATTACGCGAGTAGCCAGTAAGTAATCCAAAAAATTATTTAACTGTGGTTTTACTTTAATAATCGTATAGTCCATTTCCTTTTTTTGTAACTAATGTCACCTGTCGTTGAAAGCAAAGCTATCTATTCGATATCATTATCTCACATTAAGACAACGCTGTTCTTCATTTCTTTTAACATATTACGCGAGTAGCCCGTAAGTAATCCAAAAAATAAATTTCCTGTGGTTTTACTTTAATACTTGAACAGTCAATTTTGTTTTTCTAATAACAAATGGCTTACATCTCAATAGCTTACAATCAAGTCAATGGCCCTTTGGCGTCAGAGCTATCCATTCGATATCATTATCTCACATTAACGCAACACTTTGTTTTTCATTTCTGTCAACAAATTACGCGAGTAGCCGGTAAGTAATACAAAAAATTAATTGACTGTGGTGTTACTTTAATAATTGCACAGTCAATTTTGTTTTTTATTAAAAAATGGCTTACATCTCAATGGCTTACAATCAAGTCAATTTGGCGTTGACAGCAGAGCTATCCATTATATTCGATATCATTATCTCACATTAATACAACGCTTTGTTTTTCATTTCTTTCAACAAATTACGCGAGTAGCCAGTAAGTAATCCAAAAAATTAATTTACTGTGGTTTTACTTTAATAATCGTATAGTCCATTTCCTTTTTTTGTAACTAATGTCACCTGTCGTTGAAAGCAAAGCTATCCATTCGATATCATTATCTCACATTAAGACAACGCTGTTCTTCATTTCTTTCAACAAATTACGCGAGTAGCCAGTAAGTAATCCAAAAAATTATTTAACTGTGGTTTTACTTTAATAATCGTATAGTCCATTTCCTTTTTTTGTAACTAATGTCACCTGTCGTTGAAAGCAAAGCTATCCATTCGATATCATTATATCACATTAACTCAACGCTGTTCTTCATTTCTTTCAACATATTACGCGAGTAGCCCGTAAGTAATCCAAAAAATAAATTTCCTGTGGTTTTACTTTAATACTTGCACAGTCAATTTTGTTTTTTTAATAACAAATGGCTTACATCTCAATAGCTTACAATCAAGTCAATGGCCCTTTGGCGTCAGAGCTATCCATTCGATATCATTATCTCACATTAACGCAACACTTTGTTTTTCATTTCTGTCAACAAATTACGCGAGTAGCCGGTAAGTAATACAAAAAATTAATTGACTGTGGTGTTACTTTAATAATTGCACAGTCAATTTTGTTTTTTATTAAAAAATGGCTTACATCTCAATGGCTTACAATCAAGTCAATTTGGCGTTGACAGCAGAGCTATCCATTATATTCGATATCATTATCTCACATTAATACAACGCTTTGTTTTTCATTTCTTTCAACAAATTACGCGAGTAGCCAGTAAGTAATCCAAAAAATTAATTTACTGTGGTTTTACTTTAATAATCGTATAGTCCATTTCCTTTTTTTGTAACTAATGTCACCTGTCGTTGAAAGCAAAGCTATCCATTCGATATCATTATCTCACATTAAGACAACGCTGTTCTTCATTTCTTTCAACAAATTACGCGAGTAGCCAGTAAGTAATCCAAAAAATTATTTAACTGTGGTTTTACTTTAATAATCGTATAGTCCATTTCCTTTTTTTGTAACTAATGTCACCTGTCGTTGAAAGCAAAGCTATCCATTCGATATCATTATATCACATTAACACAACGCTGTTCTTCATTTCTTTCAACATATTACGCGAGTAGCCCGTAAGTAATCCAAAAAATAAATTTCCTGTGGTTTTACTTTAATACTTGCACAGTCAATTTTGTTTTTTTAATAACAAATGGCTTACATCTCAATAGCTTACAATCAAGTCAATGGCCCTTTGGCGTCAGAGCTATCCATTCGATATCATTATCTCACATTAACACAACGCTTTGTTTTTCATTTCTGTCAACAAATTACGCGAGTAGCCGGTAAGTAATATAAAAAATTAATTGACTGTGGTGTTATTTTAATAATTGCACAGTCAATTTTTTTTTTTATTAACTAATGGCTTACATCTCAATGGCTCACAATCAAGTCAACTCTGGCGTAGACGGCAGAGCTATCCATTGGATATCATTATCTCACATTAACACAACGCTGTTTTTCATTTCTATCAACACATTACGCGAGTAGTAGGTAAGTAATTCAAAAAGTCAACTTACTGACCTTCTATTTTAATAACAGTGAATTTCCTATCATCAATCAATCAACCTATCAATTTCCTACTATCTGATATCTAATATGTTATGTCAAGTCAATGTGCCCTGAGATGTGAATACAACTAAATGAGAGTAGAAAGGGAGGAAATAAATTATTTGATTTAAGTATTTACTTTTTGGTTATTTGAAGTAATTGGTGATACTCTCATTACTGTTACTATTGCTGATATTATCGCACTACTTTATTTTTTATTACTACCAACAAATTACGAGAGTAGTCCGTAAGTAGACAAAAAATCATTTCACCATCGTTTTACATTAATAAATGGTTTTTCTTTTTCTAACTTTGTTTAACGCGTTTATTTAAAATGTTTGCATCACGTTACTAACTTGAGTGTACGCCTGGTGACAGTCGCAGCAACGAAGCACGCAGTGTCGTACTAATGACACGGGTTGGAGAAATCGCGGCAAGTTCGATAGGTTTTATGACTAAAAGAAATAAATTCTAGATTTATGTAATTATGACTGGGATAAACATTCAGACGTGAAACAAAAAACATTCTAATTTAAGTCTTATCCTTATAACTAAAGAACATTACTCAGTTTTACTGCACACATTGTCAAATTTATTTATTGGTATTATTATATTAGCAAAAGACGTGTTTAAAACGAATTGAGCGAGTAGCCGTTGGACATTTATTTAATTACGAGCCTAATAAGTTATCGTAAATAATCTAAATCTGTATTTAAAGTAGAATATTAACATAGGTTATAGTAAATAAATATGTGAGTATCTCCTCAAACTAAATACATAGATCAATAGCGAGTTCCTATAAACTATGCAGTGCACAATCATTGACCTGATAATAATAGAGTATTGTATTGAGAATAAAATAAAATCAAATCTAAATCAATTGTGAGCAATAATTATTAAAATTGTGATCAGAAATCCGGCGCAAAATACTACAGGTTACAGTACCGATAAAACAAACATCTCTGATAAAACGGACACCACACAACCGTCCAACACAAGAAAAGACTAAGAAGTCCCGAAGTGATGAATGCCAGGAAACAAAAAAAAACTTGCCTACTATTGACTGGGTAAACCAATAGAAACAATAAACAGTTTTAAATACCTGGCAGAAGACTTTTCTGTCTCTTCTTCTGAGAAGAGGAACGAGAAAACATAGAAACCACAATAGAAGTAACAATATATAAGGCACTCCTACCTTTTCAACTCATCCATACACTGATGCAATAAATTACAAATAATTATACAGTCAAATCCACTAGCTTTGAAACAGTTAAAGTTCAAGTTTTTGAGGCCGAACACTTTAAAACACTTATAAAGAAGTTGGATGATAAGAGCACCCAATACCACACCGTCAGACCAAAAAGTAAAAAAATTAGCTTGTAGTAAGAGACCTTCACCACGGAACGGAGGTGGTAGCAATAAAATCAGCGCACTTGGATCTTGGCCACGAGGCAGTTAGTATTAAAGTACCTTCTATGTTTTAAGTAGACCTAAAAACTAGAGAAAACAACAAAGAAGTTTACAACCTGGAAGAAATTATTACAATATTGTAAAATGCGTACCAAGAGAGTACCGTGACAAAAGACGGCCGTGGTTTATTCGTCAGTAGAATAGAAAACATGCGAATAACGGTATATAATTTAAATTTGACCCACAATTGTTTGTAAATATTGAAAAAGCATCAAATTAAAGAAGAGATGATGTTAGTGACAAGATCAAATATATTCCAGGAATCAGTGCACTTTAGTGTCCATGGCAGCAAGGTTGTGTGGCAAGTTATAAGAGCACGGAAAAAATAAATTGTTGAGAAATAACATTAACAAAAGCGGAAAATGTGTCTACCTCTAAAGCAGAGACGAGAGTTAAAGGACCAAAAATAATCGACAATCATTATGAGGGCACTCCAAAATTAATAATCATCAGAAATATTTAATTTGCGCCAAGTTAACAACGAAAATGAACAACTATTTTGTATTCTGTACTTTCAGCAACACAACAAATTCTCAAAACAAGGTCACTTAAGAAACAAGGTGATGTTTTTGCACAAAGTAGTACTTGTAAAAAGTAAGAAAATTAATAAAAATTTTCTTCTTTTATTGTTGAAAAAAAATAGTTAGAAAAAAGTAACAGTATAGGTTAGTTGTCCTGACAATCTCCGCGAGGACTAAAATAAAAGGAATTTTTTAACAAACTAAAGGTGTACGTAGTGAAAATTCCTTCGGAATTTGGCGCCTCCATTTGGTTGCCTTTAGCAAGTACCCCGGTCTGCCCTCCCCCATCCACTGTTTCCATCCGGGGCTGGTCATTGAACATATTCGTGGAGTAAATTCAGTGAACTATACCGTTAAGAGCGCCAAACAACTTCGAAAAGAATTACTAACGATGGAATTAATACCACGTGGCTGTTTATGTTATGAAACTTTACTCGAAAAATCTTTAAAAAAAGTTAAATTTCGGGAACCTTTACTTATTTGTATGCAAGTATTTTATTTACAAACTTTAAACATTTCCTTTTGAGCAGTGAAAATAGTTTGCAACTTGTTCGCTTTCTCTGTACTACTACTCCTACACATAAACAAGTAAAATTCTACACAAGACTGTGCGATGTATATGTGTAGAGGATTTAATGATTCAACAAAATGTTTCAAATTACAAGGTTCTTTATTATCTGAGTTACTTGAAATACATTCAAACCATTTTGAAGCAGATTTGGAGATGTACAACTAGTATATTAGGTGCAAAGGAAATTGTTTAAATGTTGCATCGTTGGATTTCGCACAAGAGCATCTTTAGGAAATGTACGTCTAAGTATTGCAGAATTGGAAACAGTTTGCACCAATGTTTCTTCCAAAAAACAATTAACTGCTGATTAACTTCGATATAATTTTTTTTCTTTATAATTGTGAGTCGATTTCAAGATCAAGATCATTTTTGCCTAAAGTTATTTTACTTTGGTTAAACTTGATTCAATAAGTTTATGTCCGTTAGGAATATGTCATCATTCCCCCAGAGTGTAGTAATCATGGTTTATGTTGTTGAATTAAATGTTTAATTTCTGTTATTTTTTGCAATGCTCCGTTGAGGCTCCACGGAATGAAACAGTTGTTATTGTTTATTTTGTTATGTCTCGCCATATCAGTTGTGACTAAATTAATGTTAAGAGGTATAGACAACGTGTCTATTTTCCATCTATTTTCCAAGAAAACGATTCATTTACTGAAATCTTCCCTCACCCCCTGATTGTGATGTAAAATTCTGGCTGAGTTCGTATGCAATTATTGAGATACCATTGTGGCCGCACATTGCTATTATGCACAATGTCGACTATAACAGTGTGTCACAGTCAGAGTCAGCCACTAGTTTTATAATTCAGAGATTTTATATTTAATGATTAATCAGCTTCATGACAAAAGTTCAGTTTCGGAGAACATTCATCTGATTGCGTTTTATCTGTTTTACTTTCATGTTTGTATCAATATTCTAAATAACCGCAGGGGACAAAGCTGCAAAAAGTAAGTTTACTAAACCTAATTTTTACTAATTACTATTACGAGCCAAATTAATAATCTCAAGGTTAAATATAATTTTGATGATATATTTAAACGTTAAATAAATGTAATATACTCGTATATGTCGGAATTAATTTAAGAAATGATTATTTTTAACTATGTGTTAATATCATTGTGAATCATTGTGACTTGTTAATTTGAATGTAATTGTTTTTTTGTGAAATAATTAAATGAAGTACAATTAATTAAGGAGTTAAATGTTAACTTATCCTTAACAAGAAACATATGTGGGCTCAAGAAGGATTTTATTAAAACAAACTGCTCATATTAATCCACAGTTGGGTAAATTAAGTCATACTACCAAAGTGTAAGTAAGATTGACAAGAAGCTAAGATATTACATAGTTAAATATCCACTGAATCAACATTTGCCCAAGTGCAAGTAAGAGTACCTTGATTCAACATCAGGTTAGCGAATTGGGTATTGTTTTCCACATAAGAAGTTGGATAGCTCTTTTTATCCACATCAGAATTGGTATTCATAACCTTTTATCCCAATTCTGATGTGGATAACAAGTCAGTCATTGTCACATATTAGCCAAGCGATGTATAAAGTACCCCTCTTCACAGCACCCAACAAGTACACAGACTGTAGTTTATTCCAAAACTTAAATAATAAGCTTAATTGCAACATCTCGCTCAAATCAGAAGAGGCCTGAATCAAGTAAATCTCTTAAATAAAGTTATAAGAGAAGCCGCCGAAGAAGCCACTCGTCTAAAAAATGTTTTGAACAGTGTAAATGTGTGCTCCCCACAATGGAAGACGAATATCATGGCAAAACACCAGGCTCCTATGCGAAAAAAATATACATCCCCTCATACTTTAGATCCGAATTATCAAGGAATCATCCACCATTGAAATGTGTAAAAAAATCAGTGTATTGCTGCTAAATGTCGCCAAAGTAAGAAAATGGGATTATATACTAATCATAATCATAAACATTTTCTATTTGTTTATTAGTTTTTTTATAGTATCAAAATCGGGTAATTACTTCTGCTTGGAAGTGTTGGAAAGTGCTGGCTACAATAGTGTATTAGTCTGTCGCTAGTTTTCTAATACGGCGGTTTTCGTGGAACATTCATCTGATTAATTTTTTTGTTTTACTTTTATCTTATATCAATATTCTAAATCTGCACTGGTTGGCCAGGTGGAAAAAGTAAGTTTCTAAACCTAATTAATCAATATGACAAGCAAAGTAAATAATGTACCATATGGGGAGGGTCATCCCTTCTGTCCAACAATTCTCAAAGTTAAATATAACTTTGATGTTATATTTAAATGTGTTGGAAAGTAAACCTAACCTTATTGGCAGATATTTTTATATTTACTGGCTTATCATTTAATCATGGCTTTAGTTTTTCAGAACATTCATCTGATTGATTCTAATTTGCTTTTCTTTAATTTTTTTATCAATATTCAAAACGTACGCAGGTCACACAACTAGTAAGTTTACTAAACCTAATTTTTTTCTTATTAGTATTAAACGTAAAAGTAAATCTAATTTTATATTTATTTGGTGAGCACTTGATAGATTCAGTTTCGTAGAATATCATTAATTTGCTTTTTATCTGTTTTAACGTACCCAGGTCCCACAACTAGTAAGTTTATTAAACCTAATTTTTACTAATTAGTATTAAACCTAAAAGTTAATCTAGTTTTATATTTATTTGGTGAGCCTGTGATAGTTTCAGTTTCGTAGAATATCATTAATTGGCTTTTTATCTGTTTTATCGTACGCAGATCTTACAACTAGTAAGTTTACTAAACCTAATTTTTACTAATTAGTATTAAACGTAAAAGTTAATCTAATTTTATGTTTATTTGGTGAGCATTTAATGATAGTTTCAGTTTTGTAAAATATCATTAATTTGCTTTTTATCTGTTTTATCGTACGCAGATCTTACAACTAGTAAGTTTACTAAACCTAATTTTTACTAATTAGTATTAAACCTAAAAGTAAATCTAATTTTAAATTTATTTGGTGAGCATTTGATAGATTCAGTTTCGTAAAATATCATTAATTTGCTTTTTATCTGTTTTAACGTACGCAGGTCCCACAACTAGTAAGTTTATTAAACCTAATTTTACTAATTAGTAATAAACCTAAAAGTTAATCTAGTTTTATATTTATTTGGTGAGCCTGTGATAGTTTCAGTTTCGTAGAATATCATTAATTTGCTTTTTATCTATTTTAACGTACGCAGGTTCTACAACTAGTAAGTTTACTTAACCTAATTTTTACTAATTAGTATTAAACCTAAAAGTAAATCTAGTTTTAAATTTATTTGGTGAGCAATTAATGATAGTTTCAGTTTTGTAAAATATCATTAATTTGCTTTTTATCTGTTTTAACGTACGCAGGTCCCACAACTAGTAAGTTTACTTAACCTAATTTTTACTAATTAGTATTAAACCTAAAAGTAAATCTAGTTTTATATTTATATGGTGAGCATTTGTTAGTTTCAGTTTCGTAGAATATCATTAATTTGCTTTTTATCTATTTTAACGTACGCAGGTCTTACAGCTAGTAAGTTTACTAAACCTAATTTTTACTAATTAGTATTAAACCTAAAAGTAAATCTAGTTTTATATTTATTTGGTGAGCATTTGATAGATTCAGTTTCGTGGAATATCATTAATTTGCTTTTTATCTGTTTTAACGTACGCAGGTCTCACAACTAGTAAGTTTACTAAACCTAATTTTTACTAATTAGTATTAAACCTAAAAGTAAATCTAGTTCTATATTTATTTGGTGAGCATTTGATAGATTCAGTTTCGTGGAATATCATTAATTTGCTTTTTATCTGTTTTAACGTACGCAGGTCTCACAACTAGTAAGTTTACTAAACCTAATTTTTACTAATTAGTATTAAACCTAAAAGTAAATCTAGTTCTATATTTATTTGGTGAGCATTTGATAGTTTCAGTTTCGTAGAATATCATTAATTTGCTTTTTATCTGTTTTAACGTACGCAGGTCTTACAACTAGTAAGTTTACTTAACCTAATTTTTAATAATTAATATTAAACCTAAAAGTATATCTAGTTTTATATTTATTTAGTGAGCATTTAATGATAGTTTCAGTTTTGTAGAACATTTATCTAATTGCGTTTTATCTGTTTCACTGTCATGTTTGTATCAATATTCCATAACTTCTAAGGACGCACAGCTGCAAAAAGTAAGTTGACTAAACCTAATTTTTCCTAATCAGTATTACGAGCAAAGTTAATTAGGTATAAGGTGGGCCATCTCTTTTACCTAACACATCCCAAAGTTAAATATAACTTAAATTTAAATGTGTTGTAAAGTGAACCTTAACTTTATTGGCAGATATTTTATATTTATTGGCTAATCATTTGATGATAGCTTTAGTTTCAAAGAACATTTATTTAATTGCTTTTCATTTGTTTTACTTTTATGTTTGTATCAATATTTTAAATCTGCACAGAAAGTAGAACAGCAAACTGTAAGTTTACTAAAGCTAGTTTTTAATAATTAGAGTTAGGAGCGAAATAAAGTCACCAATCAAATACGAATATATTCGCCAGTGTTAACAAAATAACTGGCACATGCACAAAGTTGTATCCCCAAGTAAATTCGTGGCATACAACAGACCTCCTGCAGTTCACTATTTACTACATACAAACAGTCTTGGCAGTTCAAATTCAACCTTTTAAACTTCAAATTCAACTTTTTGATTACTTTTTTGAATTATAAAAGGTTGAATTTACTATAGCTTTACTATCTACATTATTGTCTAATGGATACACGCACACAAATAGGATTCTTCAAGATCATTGCCATATCCTTCGGATCGTTAGAAAGTTATTGCCGTGTTATTACATTAACTAGGCAAATTGCCACTTGTCGTCGAACACTTTGTTTGCTTTGCAATTCTATCTTGATAAGTGTACATATACGTTCTTGTGCAATGTCTGACATCTTGTGCGATGTTAAGTTTATTGGTTTAGATACACAACGGATAATTGGTACTAGTTGTTAGGTGTATTATGCATGAGAAAGTTTCTAAGTTCACTTACCTCACGTAATATTCTAAACAGTTGAACCCAACATGCTTCTTAATTTAGCACATTATATTTTGGTTCATCTTAGTTTGAAGAAGAACCAGTAGAAACTCTAACGTCAAAAACTTCGTCCTCCTATTTCAAATAATTTATGGGCCTTAAAGGTCACGTGGCATTACTCTTCTTACCGTTGTCCTCATTTCCCTTTCTCCCAGTATGTAAGTAACCTCATCGTTTAACGCAGCGCACTTCAGTGCAATGCTTCAGTCTACTTTGTTCGATTGCTTCCATCATCATTCGGACAATCCTACACCTATAACCACGTGTAACGTAATTTTAATGTTTCACAAAACGGTTGCTAAAACAGGCGGTAAATAATCTAGTTTCCATGGTTTCCACATTGAGCAAGTGTTGCCACACAATAAAGGCAATAGCATATATTTAACGTAAGAAAATGGTAAAATGGAGCTCGATGCACCTATCTCGTTACTGAAATTTTTTAATTATTGAATAATTTTGATTGATTTCAAATTAGTAATTATTATAATCTCTTCAAGGAACTAGTGCATATTATAACGCGCTAAGATTTTTCAATAATAACACTTGGTTGGTACATAACTGTAGTTTAACCATACAAAATACGTGGGTTACATTTTTCGTTAGGTATCGGTGTTCGGTTAACTAGAATTGAGAAATACATTTTTTGGGTTAACTGTAATGTAATTGAGTATTAAAATGGGGTCTTAGTATTAAGTCGTGTGACAGATATGTCAACACACTAAATTATTATTTGCGTTTCATAGTTGAGCTATAAAGTCAAAGATTGTTATTATTTGGAAAATGAAGTACCAATTACATATGTAAATTACATTAAGTATCAATATTTTGTATTAATTTAAAAACGATCGGTGAATGCAGTATATTTTATAGGCAGCCGGCCCCATAAGTCAAGTGAGGGTAATTTTACAGGGGATAAAACCTTTTCGGTGCATGAAAGAAATGTGTTGGAGTAAATGAATGCAGTTTGATTGATTTTAATGTTATTAACGTTTGTATAATGGATTATTTAGCTTAAATTTTTACATTTAAATTGAAAATTTCAATTTTTTAATGAAAAATAACAAGCAAGTGTCAAACTTATGGGGTGTATCAAATAAATTCAATTTTGCTTTTTTGCAACTTTTATTTGGTGTCTAAAATAAACTCATACGTACTTATTACCCCAGTATAACATTAAAAATCAAAAACAGTCTCAGTTCGTCAGGTTAACTCACAGCTTTGTGTGTTGCTCGGTCTATTACTGGCCACTGGTATATATTTCCATTTTTTTCTTATTGATAGAAATTTTACCCTCTATATTTTTCGCTTTGTAAGACTAGAATAAAAGAATGTTTGACTAAAAGCGGCACTAGTTTATTTTGCATGGCACCTTCTGTTCCTTATTTGGACCTGTTGATTCGATAGAGGTAATATATTTTTTTTTAATTTTAGACAATAATAACCTCAACACATGTGTAACGCCTAATAGCTAATTAAATATTAAAATAAATGTTAAAAAAAGACATCCAATTTTAATAAATTAGTTTTTATATGTAAACCATTTATTTTATTAAAAAATATTTAAATAAAACGTTTAAATAATGTACTTGTATATGTACTTGTATATGTACTTGTTTATGTACCCATTGTAGTTCAAGAAATGTAGACAAAATTGTAAGCGGTGAAAACTGGTGAATGTCATTCGTTGTTTTAAATCAATGCCAATTTTTTGCTAATTAATATTATTAAATATATACTTGTTCAAATGTCTCTTTTGTTCAACTCTGCAGACCAAATCCCAACATATATTATTGATGAATTAGTTACTGCAAATGTTTTCAGGCCTAGTGTTGCCACCTATTCAACCTGTTAAATTTCCGTACCAGTCATCTTGATAGATGACTCCTAATAGAACACATTTCTGAAAAAAGGTATTTTGTGGAAAAAACATTTAATAATTTTCAATTCACTAAAGAAAAGTCGTCCTTGAAGAGGTTAATGCAATCACTTAGATTTGAACAAAGATTCTCTACACACAACTTATCTAAATCTTTAACGACTCTTATACGAATCTTCAACGATCTGTTTCAATCTGTTCCAATCTTGTACGATTCTTGTTCGCATTGTTTGTAGGGTTATTGATAGAGTGATCCACGGGTTGCCACAGAAAATGAAATGTAAATATTTGGGATTTAAATTTCACTTGCTCAATGTGCGACAAATTAAATCTCTCACAAAAACAAAGCGATAAAATAATTTCCATCGTTGTGCGTAGTTTGTGAGTATGACAACTTCAACTAGACACTTGCACGACGTCACAGTTCGTTTGCTTGTGTGTGTGTGTTTTCACTTTATTTAACGTTTTTCATTCTAACGTCGTTTTGTATTTAGGCATAGGCAAGTTTAATCTTATTTTATTAAAGTCAAATAAATCTGATAATTGTTAATCATTTAAATAATTATTGAGCAGTGCCTCTCAGAGAGAATTGGGAAGGTGGTTAGAAAAGATGCAATTGCTGTAGATCTCTCAAGTAGAAACCTTTAACTTTAATAAATTGAGACTGGTTACTTCGATTTTGCGGGGCCTCAAATGCATCAGCTTCTCTTACTTCCTCTGAGAGGCGCTATCTTATAGGAGTGCGTTCTAATCATACCTTGTTTATTTTTACGCTTTGCCATCGAACGAATTTTTATTGCTGCAACAGACGGTGTATATTCGTTTACTTACTGATATTCTTGGTTTCGTCAACTGTGGCCGTAAATGTAGGACAGACAACAACGAAGACACTGCAGACAGGAAGTAACAAACTTTAAAGATAATGATACTAACAGTAACACTATTACTCGAAGTCCTGCTTCCTTAAAGGGTCCTACCGGTTATAAACATGTGTCTCTTGTATCATCATCATCATCTATTAGTGGCTGCCATTTAAACGATTTAAACTAAGCCTTTATTAATTCATGCACTCGTTTCTACGGTGTCTTGTGGGGGCGACATTCTTTTTTATAACACGTGCAGTAAAACAGATTCTTGTTATATATTTTGAAACTAATGCATGACAATATTATAAACTTCTCTAGACATAAATTTCTCCATTTTTCCAATGAAACCTGGATATAATGTTTCAGTTATCCTTGCAGGCATATCAACGTGTAGGGCTCGTTTTAAATAAACTTTACTTTCAACTTTACTATGTCATCAGACTAAACATTGAATTGTTTGTTCCAATTGCAGGAAGTAAGTTTCAAACCAATCTGCAGGAATCTTTGTTTAATTAAGAGTGCACAAATTTAATACAACTACTTACAAAACAGATCGTAAGTATTACATAACTGAACTAATCATTTACGTTGTATGCTTACTGGACTCTACTACTCGTCTGTTATTACTTTTCCTTTTACTGTTTACTATGTTTATTTTTAATAATTCTTTATAGTTTAGTTTGTTCAGGTAACACGTACCCTTGGTGTGAAACTCACTGTTAATGTTTTGTTTAAAAATTGAAGCAATACCTATACAATACATTAATGATTGGAAGTAAATGAGAGTAAAAGAAATGCTAACTTGAATATATTTTATTATAGGCGTTACAATATATTATTACTAATTAGTTCTACTACCAAATTAATTTACATATTCATTTATAAAATTAAAATAAATTCAAAAGTTCTTCTTCTTTTTTCCTTCCTGTTCTTCTCTTTTCCTCGTAACATTTCCCCATTCTGCTTTCTACTTTCTTCATCCACTCTCTTCGTATTGCCTCAGCGTCTCTTCTGCCATGTCTCATACCCTGTGCACTTATTTGCATTCATTTTAATGCACTGCATTGGTTATGTTGTCATGTATATAGTAATGGAAGAAGTGAAAAGGAACAAAATAAAAATTGAAGGAAAGAGAACAGCAAGAAGATTTGAAGAAAATATGAGTAAAGCAGAGTGTGACATCATAATGAAGATACACGAACAGATTAGGAAAGAGTGTGGAAAGAGGGAAACGAAAATAAGGAAGAGGAGTACTATAAAAGGAATGGAATGGCGGCAAAAGTGCAAAGAGAAGGAGAAGTGTGGCAGAGAAAGTAAGAAGTGGAGAGAGATCGAAGGAATTAGAGAAAATGGGAGAGTAGCAATAGAGGGTGGGGCAGAAAAGATAGGAAAAGAGAGTTGAAGAGTTGACGAGAGGAGCAAAGGAAAGAAGAAGATAGCTGGTGAATATACAGTGAGGATGGAAGAAGGGAGAGAAACATGAAACTTAGAAAGGTGAAATAAGGAAGCAGAGGACAGAGAGAGTGACACGAGGAGAAAAAGAAGAGATGTAAATAGTTTTTAAGTTTAATTTAGAAATCATGAACTGTAATTAATAATTATATGGAAAAATGTAAAACCTTGCAGCATGCATTAAGATAAATTAGGATAAGTATACATACATGAACAATAATTAAATAATAGATAATAATAATTAAAGTTGACTTAATTTGTTACTTGATAACAAAGCTGATAACTGAATATAACATATTAGAAGTTGCATGCAACAGACGTTCCTTTCCTCCATCACGTGACTTATTTACATATCAGATACGTAACATATCCATTTGTACCACAGTGCGTAAGTAGTCAAATAAGTCCAAATCAAACAAACTCACAGCAAATTAGTGTTTTCCCTGCTTGTGCTAGTTTCATACCGTCTTAGCTAAATCCTGGAGTCTTCCTACATAACTTCGTGGATCTAACTCCTTGCATGGAAACTATTCTTGAATATATCTTAAGGAAAATAACTAGAAACCAATACAAATGAAAGCTAATAGCTAATTTAATTATTCTCTGTTCCCTTTTTGATTTCTCGTTGTCTTGGTATTCATCTTTGCAGCGAGTAAGTGATCCTGTTTAATTTATATTTGTTCCTATATTTAACAGCGGCTTCTTCCTAAAGTTACAACACTCTTTTAAGACGTATAACACAACATATTATTAAGCCCCTCACCTATTCCGCCAATGTCGGTTTTATTTCAAATCACGTTTATTTCAGTACCGATGATAATAAATTATTTCCTTTGGCAATATCTAAATAATGCGTTAAATTTTGTCGAAATTTACTATCTACCAATATATTTTTATTGAAAAATTATATTATAATTATAAAAATGTTAGAAAACGTGTTAATTTAATGCAACTTTTAAATAAACATTTGTCTTATATTAAATAATATAATCCGACAAAAATATAAATACAAACCACATTACATCTATATGTTATAGGACATATTTCATTCAAACGATTTTTCTGTATTTTATTTGTCAAACATATAAACATTCTAAGCGTGTTGATTCTCTACTTCGATCTGCACTACAGCACACAGTAGGTTGAATGGACGACGGGGCCTTAATGTAAGGACATCATCTAATGAACAAAAGGAATCCGCCGCGTCTTTTGGAGTTATTTATAAGGATTTAATAATTCACACATTTACATAATTTTACATAAAATAGAATACACTTTAAACAAAACTCGATAAAGATGCACATAAAGCTGATATCGGACGGTTCACTCGGGTGAACAATAGCAAATGAACGTGTCCCACATCGCTGGACCGGTTCATTTCGAATGAAAGGCAGAAATAACAAAAAGTGAACCGTCTGACATCAGCTTAAATATAACTTATATTTAACAAGCCTCACATTGTCGAAGAATCTGACTGGAACGGAATACATAGTGCATAGAGATTTCAAATGGATAAAGCAATAATAAGCTATAAAATGTCCAATCACAGGGAAATGATTGTGATGAAAGACAGTGATGATTCTCTTTTCAATTGTTCCTTAAATATCCTCCTTATCTTGACTGTTAGCTCAGTAGTTTGTCTCTACAGCTTTTTGCTATTCCACAAATAGTGATAGATGATAACAGGTGTATATGCATTTTTAACAGATCAACAAGTATGTATAGCACTTTTCTGTATTCGATTTTCAAAGCTCTTAGGGCACACTTTACCGTTATCCGATTGACCTAAAATTTTACACGGAATATTTTTTCATGTAATCACACTAAACTGGGAAAATCGCAAAGAAGATCTTCACCAAGAGTAAATAAGGGTCACTCTAAAATGCTCCCATTCTTAAAAGCAGGTTATTTAAGTTAGAATAAGCTAAGAGTTATCCTTTATCCTCTGAAACTCTTCGTACCACCATTTTCTTATTTACACGAATAGCATTTTCCGAATGTTTTAATAAACAATTTTTATTTTATTTTATAGAAAAGGGAGAAGGAGAGACAGATCGTAAGTTTATATCGAATTTCAACTTGAATAGTTATCCATTTATTAATATAAATCTCCATTAAAGAATAAGAAAACCTCGTACCAATAGCACTCTCCTTGTTACACCGTAGGAAATCTTTCTTGCCACGCGAGAGATGTTAACCAACTTTGCAATCCATCGAAAGGATAGAATGGAACGGAAAGACAGATAACAGACGCTCGTATCATTGCGTTCTAGTTTTCTTAAACACGTGGTTCGTTTCATTCATGTTGTCGTTCACAAAACACTTACCGCTTTACCAATAAACCTGTTATAAAATTTATACCAAGCATAAACTGATAATAAGCCTGTCTAGCTTTATACTCGGCATAAATTTTCAGCACTTACTAGTATCACTTGTACAGTTACTGTTATTAGGTTAACTTGTTACCCTTATTACTCCTTCAGCTTGTAAGTTCTTCTTTCCTACTCTGTGTTGTAGATGCTAAACATCTAGAGTCGGGTAATTCCATGTTAGGCAAGCAAAATCCAAAATACAACAATTGGTCAAATTTCCATTTATGGAATGCTCGTGCTAGTAATTGTATCTTTATGAAAACTTGTCCAAACCATTCGACCACTGCCTACAAAACCAGAAGAGCCTTAACCAGACTGCCGCCTAGCGTGGAATTGCTGAAGTGCAGCAAAGCAACTTAGTATCATTCATTCTAAGTTTTAATTTTCAACAGATGGTGAGTATTGAAAGTTTCCAATTTAAATGATTACAATTAATTCTATGGAATGGTCCATAGTTCAAGTGTCTTAACTGAAATAAGTCATTAGTCCACAATTTATTGGGGCTCTAATTTATTGACGTAAAATGATTTGTTGAAATGACATTGCCGCCTTATTTTACCAAAAAGGATGTAAGTTATGTTGCAATAGAGCAATTTACACGGCTCCACAAAGCTGAACTTGTTTCAATTCGGAAACATTAGTTAATATAACAGTTCTTCTGATAGAATTTTTGTCTATCTTTGTTTGATTCTGACAATAGAACTTCCAACCTTCTATCACATTAATTTACAAATTGTTTGTTCCAACCAATACCATCACTATGACGTCATCAGGTGGTGGGTACCGCTTCAAGAAATACAAACAAAGTGGTAATGTGGTCTCAAAATGTTATAATCATTTCATTGCTCACACTCAGCATGTAAGTTGTTCTTCTGTCAGCGTCATTGAAGCGTAGACACCACCTACCATATTATTTATATTTAACAGTTATTTAAAAACTAATAACAATTTGTCTTTGTCTTTGACTTTGGTTACACTCAAATCAGCGTATCCCACAGCAGGTATTATCATGCTAATACCATCGAAACCACAATTGGGTTGTGAACCACTTTTTATGTTTGGATATTTTAAATTTTTACTGAAACATGCAAATATCAATGCAAATTAATTTTATTTAGGATTTTAATAAAACTTGGCTCAATTACTCTTTGATTTAATACAAATCGTACGAGTATGAGTCTGATCATTTTAAAATTGTTGGATTTAAATTTAGCGCCCTCTCGGTATTGACACTATTGTATCTTTCTTTCTACACACGGTAATACTGTAGTTAATACTATACTCTGTAATACCGTCCTACTATGTAATTCTATACTCTGTGACTCTGTACGAAATAAAACCATGCGAGTAAGATAGATTGAATAATTTATTCAATTATTCAACGATAAAATTAATTTACACTTTTATTAAATAACTTTAACCAAAATTCTTATAATACAAAATGGTTGCGAATCATGATACTTGACAGTGTAAAAGCCAGAACACAACTAACTGCCTCGGTGTATGCTCATGGCGTACACTCCAATACACGTAATGTTGCCATGCGTATAACTTCTACCAGAGACAACAATACATTATCTTATGTTTTGTATTGAACATAAATTGCAGGCCGGCAAAAAGTAGCTGATCCCACAACCAATTTAAAATATATACAAAAATACATTAATACATAGAGCTACATAATTTTATAAACTTCTTAATTCTATGATAGTTTACATGATTGTGTGAGAATAATATAAAATAAAACAAAATAATAACTATCCTAAACATAACAGAAATCGTAATTATCATTATAGCATACATTATCATTTGCATAATGGACACAACAATCAATTCAGTGGTAGTCTACACAATTTTGTGATGGGTCTGTTGTAGATCTTATCACCAATTCTTATTTCCGCCACTCTCACCTTTCCATCTTTACCAAAAAAGACCTTTGTAATTCTGGCCATTGGCCAATTTAGTGGGGGTGAGTTCAAATTCTTTACAATAACTAAATCACCTTCTTTTAGGTTCTCATTAGCATATTTCCACTTGGGACGGCTCTGAAGCTATGTGAGATAATCCTTAGACCAAGCTTGCCAAAAGTCTTGTTTTAGTTTTTTAACAATATTCCAAAACTTAAGACGATTGACTGGTACCTCTGTTAAATTAACTTCAGGGTATTCAATCAGAGCAGTGCCAATTAGAAAATGTGCTGGAGTCAAGTACTTATACTCATTTGAGCTTAGTGGAAGCAGTGGTCTTGAGTTTAGCACCCCTTCAATCTGTATGACAACTGAATTTAATTCTTCATAAGTTAAGGCCAAATTACCAACTACTCTCTTAAGGTGGTGCTTCACACTTTTGACCCCTGCTTCCCATATGCCACCAAATTCAGGAGCATAACTGGGTATAAACATAAATTTTATATATAAATTATTACAAAAGCTTATAACAGTATTTCTATGAGACTTATTAGTCTGTAAATTATACAATTCTTTTAATTCATTAGCAGCACCCTTAAATGTTTTAGCATTATCACAATAAATTTTAGTGGGCATGCCTCGTCTAGAAATAAAACGATTAAGACATGCCAAGAATGTTTCAGTTCTTAAATCAGAAACCACTTCCATGTGTATGGCCTTTGTTGAAAAGCAAACAAACAATGAAATGTAGCCTTTTGTAATCAATGGTTTACGTATGCGAGCTATCTTTATATTAAAAGGTCCACAAAAATCTACACCTACATGCTGAAATGGTCTTGTAGCTGTAACTCTGTCAGCTGGTAAAGAACCCATCAATTGTTTAGCAGATTCAGCCTTCAATCGCGAACATATAATACATTTGTATAGTACCTTTTTGACCTCCCGTATGCCATTGATAATCCAGAACTTTTGAGACAAGGAGCTGAGTACTAATCTAGCACCAGCATGGAGCAAACGTAAGTGCTCATTTTTAATTATGATAGAAGTGATATTGTTGGCCTTTGGCAGTATGACTGGGTGCATTTTATCTTTTGCAATGCCTGCATTTTGCAATCTGCCACCAACACGAATCAAACCAGCGCTGTCTATGAAAGGGTGGAGATTACCTATACCGGTTTTGATAATGATACCACCTAAGAGACATTTTATTTCTTTAAAAAATATTTGCCTTTGAACTGAGCGAATGATAATTAATAAGGAATTATGAAGTTCTTGTAGAGATAAATGTCCATTTGAACTGTGTACTGTCTTTTTACAATTATTAAAGAATCTGTACACATAAGCTAAGACACGCTGTAGTTTATTGATATTGGAGAATTTTTTAAACAAGTCTAACAGTAAAGGTACTTGTTCGACTTCAATGTTACAAAGATTACAGTTTATATCTTCATCATCTGATGGAAGTACTGTATTTAAATCAAAATAATGATCATGTTTAAAATGACAATTGGATAGATACTGAGGACCGTTCCACCAAAGATTCTGATTCTTTAAGTGTTGTGGTTCTATACCACGAGAAATTATATCAGCTGGGTTATCAGCTGATTTTACATAGTACCAAGAGAATTTATCTGTAAGCTCAGTTATTTTCTTTACTCTGTTATTAACATAGATATTGGCTTTTAACTCTATGATCCAATCTAGTTTTGAGTAAAGTACTAACTCTAGCCGCAAGTTGTGCCAACAAAACTGCACTATTTAGCTCTAGTTGGGGTATTGTAAGTACCTTACCTAGTGGAGCCACACGAGACTTGGCACAAATTAATTTTGTTTTTACGTTGCCATTTGCTGTAACGGTTCTCAAATATAGGCAGCACCCGTACGCTTTCATAGATGCGTCTGCATAGCCTATTAACTCTGCAGTGACAAAATTTTCCTCCTTTATAAGTCGATCTATTGATATACTGTCTGCTTTCTTTAGACCATTAAGGAACTTTTCCCACATCTGTAATTGTTTGTCAGGCAGCGGTGCATCCCAATCTATTTTCAAAAACCAAAGCTCTTGCATGATTAACTTGGCAACGACAATTATAGGGCCAATCAATCCTAACGGATCAAATAAAGTCCCAATAAAACTAAGTACTTTTCTTTTAGTATTCAAATTGTTATTATTCGTGTTAGGACACTTAAAGGTAAATGTATCCGTAATAATATTGTATTTTAGACCTAATGTTTTGATAATGGCTGATTTATTTAAATCTAATTCATTGATATATTTTTTATCACTAGAGATGTCGTCGAGCACTGAGGGATGATTGGAAGACCATTTATGCAATTTAAAATTACCTAATTGTAGTAAACCAATTAATTGAGACTTTAATTCAAATAACTCTTCCACGTCATCGCACCCAACTATGACATCATCAACATACGTATTGTAGCACATTGCTCTCGCTGCAAGAGGATATTTATGTTTGTAGCGATGGGCAAGTTCTATGAGACATCGTGTGGCCAAAAAGGTAGAAGATTTCAGTCCGTATGTTACAGTTTTTAATTGCAAACAATTGATGGGCTTACCTGGATCATCTCTCCATAAGATATTTTGTAAGACATTGTAAGTGTCATTTGTTAGAATACAGCGGAACATTTTTTCTATGTCACAGACAATTGTGTACACATAAGTTCTAAACAGTATGAGAATATCGAAGAGCTCGCCTTGAACCACAGGACCATTCAGCATAACATCGTTGAGAGAAATCTTATTTTTAGAACGCATGCTTCCATCAAAGACCACACGCAATTTAGTAGTTTTGCTATCATCATTGGTAACTGCATGATGCGCTAAAAAATAATTAGGAGTATTATAAACATCATAAGAATTTATGTCTATTTCCCTGGCATGTCCCATCTCTATATATTGATCAATGAATTTTTTGTATACCTTCAATAGTAAAGGATTTCGTTTAAATCTGTTTTCTAACACATAGAATCTTTGCAGGGCGACTGAGAAAGAATCCCCCAATTCTAGTTCATTTACTGGGCTGGCTAATGGCAAATCAACAGTAAAGGTATTATTTTTAAGCAGTACTGAATTTTTAAAAATATGTTCAGCCTTTAAATATTCCTCAGTAAACTTATCTGACTCTTCTGGGACTTTCTCAGTCGTCCAAAATTGCCCCATAACATTCTCAAGGGTTGTATGGTCACAAATGGCAAAATTAGATATTAGATTAGTGTATGAATTATTATTTTGATTATGCACCTTGCCTGCAACTACATATCCAAATGTAGTGTTCTGTAAAACTGAGCCATTATTTAGTTTAATACAGCCACCTAATAGAATGGCAAAATATACATCCGCACCCAATAGCAATGATATTTTTGAGGGTACATTATACTGCTCATCAGCTAGCTTAATATTTTTGGGAAAAATAACTTTGGATGTATCAATAAAAATTTGAGGCAAAGGCGTAGTGATAGACTCAACTACATGACAATTTACTTTGTGATTAATATTTCTGTTATAATTTGACTGTATGTTTATAATTGCTGAGTGATATAATTTCGTGGCTTTATTGCCTATACCAATTATTTTACTAGTTTGAGTGGTTGTGCGTAAACGCAATTTTTTTAAAAGTTCAGCAGTCACTAATGATGCTTGACTACCACTATCGAGCAATGCACGAACTAGAAACTCGCGACCAAATTTGTCAACAATTTTTACCTTCATAGTAGGCAGCAATATGGTCCCCCCAAGCTATCATTGCTACAGCACATTACAACTGGAGATTCAGTTGTCTTGCCAGCCAGCCAACCAGCTTCTGTTTTATCACATAACAATTTGCTATGCATGCCTTTACATTTGTGACATTTATATTTATTCTCAAGGGGACACCTGTCACTATGGGCTTTCAAACATAGCGAACATAATTTATGTTCTTGAACGAATGAGTTACGCGTCTCTAAAGGAGCCATTTTAAATTTTGGACATTTAAAAATTGGATGGTCCATATTACAATATCTACATGCTAAATTGTAGCGAGTAGTGACATTGGAAACTCTCGAGTGCGAATACTCTTTATAATTTTTGTCATTTGACATACTTTTATACGGTGAGCTATCCTCAAGTGCAATTGCACGTTTTTCTAAAAATGAAATAAATTCTGCCATAGTAGGCAGTTTTTCTAAGTTTCTTTCCATATGGAAATTGCGACTAGTTAATATATCTAGCTTTCTACTTAAGATTGAGATTAGAATCATATCCCATTTGTCTACAGGCTCATCAAGATTTTTTAAAGCTTGTAATTGCTGTTTAACTTGACATAAAAAAGCCCTTATTGCCATTGCAGTACCCTTCTGCATGTTTGGAATATCAAGTAATATATTAATATGATTAGTAATTAATCGCGCCTTATTATCATACCGCGCTAACAATAAATCAAGAGCCTCTTTATATGAGCTGTTCACAAGCGGCAAATTTATGATTATTGAAAGAGCCTCCTCAAGGAGATACTTTCTCAAATAAAAAAGTGTTTGTACATCGGACAATGAGGTATTATTATGAACAACCGCTTGGAAGAGCTCATAAAAGGGCTTAAACCTGGTTATATCCTTGCCATCGAAGGTTGGAATTTCCACCGCTGGAAGTTTTGATGCAACTAAGCTAGGACAAGTAGGCCTATTAACTTCTTTCAATTTGGTGATGCTAGCATTTAACTTGGCTAGAATATTAAAGTATTTTTCTTCGACATCCTCTATGTCCTCATCATCCTGTTCATCGATTTCTAAAATACTGGATTGCGTGAGCTCGTACGATTGATAGGTAGTCATCAACTTTTCTTTTTTCGCCTCCAGCAGCTCCACCGTACCGGATTCGAGGGCCCTTGAGTCGCTGACATAATTGTCCATCCTTGATATTGAACCTTTTGCAGTCGTCCGCGCCGTTTTAAGCCTCTTCAACCCCTCCATCTTGCTTAGGTGATAAACTCGTACTTGTATGATAGATGAAACGTGGATGACAAAACTAATCCAGCTTAATCCAGCAACTTAGTAATTTTTTAATAAATTGGTACTTGTAGATAGTAATAATAGAATTGTACCTTGATGAGTAAAAAAGTATTTTACTCTCTTCCAGCGTCCTTATACCCCTTTCCGTACAAATATTTTTCTTGAACAATTTTTCTTGAAATGTGAATATGTAGTATCCAAATTATATGTGAATCCGCTTAAATCAAGCGTTGCATTACCCAATCAATGTTAATTGATGACTTCCCCAGCCGCCATAGGGTAAATGTAAAAAAATAGCTTGCACACGTGCCGGTTACTATACAGACGTAACCTCAAAACACTTCGAATTCACACGCGGTTACCAAAGGCTTGTAAGACCAGTTTTGTTTGTAATGCTCGAAGGACCAGCTTTGCTTGTAAGGCTCGAAGGACCAGCTTCGCATGTACGAAATAAAACCATGCGAGTAAGATAGATTGAATAATTTATTCAATTATTCAACGATAAAATTAATTTACACTTTTATTAAATAACTTTAACCAAAATTCTTATAATACAAAATGGTTGCGAATCATGATACTTGACAGTGTAAAAGCCAGAACACAACTAACTGCCTCGGTGTATGCTCATGGCGTACACTCCAATACACGTAATGTTGCCATGCGTATAACTTCTACCAGAAACAACAATACATTATAATATTGGAATGTCAGCAGAGACATATCTTATGTTTTGTATTGAACAGACTCCATAACACATGTGTACATTTTAATTAAATAATAAACCTGATTAATATAAATTGATAGTTTATCTCTGCTAAATATAACAGGTTATCGGCCCAGATAAACCTAGAGACGTTTAATGTGTGTTTTTCGGAAAAGTGGATAAAGACTTTTAGTGTGGTGAACATAACCTTAAAAAAAAAACGTGGCTGTTGAAACTGTTTCTGTTCTTCTTTGTGTATAAAGTGTTCTCAACGAATAAAAATGGCATCGAATAATTCACTGGCATTAATCGAGAAGTTAACCGGCCGTGAAAACTATTCGACTTGGCAATTCGCAGTGAAAACATACCTACAACACGAAGAACTTTGGGATTGTATTGAGGTTAACCCGGCGTCACCCGCAGATTCAAAACGTGATACAAAAGTGAAAACAAAGTTAATTCTTCTGGTTGATCCGATCAATTACGTTCATATCCAAGAGGAAAACACGGCTAAAGGAGTTTGGGACAAATTAGCCGCAGCGTTCGACGACTCAGGACTTACACGCCGAGTTGGTCTGCTACGTGATTTATGTAACACATCGCTAAGTGGATGTCAAAGTATAGAAGAGTATGTGAGCAAAATTATGTCAACTGCTCACAAGCTGCGCAACATTGGCTTTAAAGTGGACGACGAGTGGCTCGGGACATTGCTGCTCTCCGGTCTGCCCGAATCATATCAACCAATGATTATTGCGATCGAAAGCTCAGGCACAAAAATAACTGCAGACAGTGTTAAAGCAAAACTATTGCAAGATGTTAGAAATTCAGACAACAAAACAACGGCTTTTGCTGTCAACAAGAAGTTTCATAACAACTCTGTAAACAAGAAATTCTACAAGGGTCCGAGATGTTATTCCTGCAATCAATATGGACATAAAGGGTCTGAATGCAGCAAATACAAACCCATGAACAAGACTCAGAAACCTAGCTCTTCTCATGCTGCTGTGTTTGTTACATCATCCCACTATGATGATGCTTGGTACATAGACTCCGGTGCTTCGGCACATATGACTAAGACCAAGAATATAATTGTAAAGGAAACTACCCCTATAACAAAGAACATTCGTGTTGCTGATAACAAAGTGTTATCTGTGCAAAGCTCAGGAGATGTCAGCTTAAATATTTATGACTCAAAACGGACACGAGAATAAGATTCTGTTCACAAATGTCTTATATGTTCCTGAATTGGCAACTAATCTGATATCTGTAAGCCAAATTATTAAAAATGGAGGCCAAGTGAAATTTGATACCTCAGGCTGTGTGATCATGAACAGCAAGAATCAAATTATAGCAACTGCGAGCATTGTAAACAACATGTACCGACTGAACATGTCTGAAAGCCTAGCGCACATGTCCTGTGTTGAACATGAAAAAGATGCTTTTTGCTGGCACCAGAGGATGGGACATCTTAATTTCCAAACTTTGAAAAAATTGTCTGATAACACAGAGCATTTAACTTTCTCAGGAAATACAGAAAATCTGAAATGCATAACTTGTAAAGAAGGAAAGCAGACTCGGTTACCTTTTAAAAGTGATGGATTAAGAGTCACCAAACCCCTAGAATTGGTTCATTCTGACGTATGTGGACCAATGGAAACCCAGTCTCTCGGTGGGAGCAGATATTTTTTAACCTTCCTAGATGAATATTCCAAGAAGATTTCAGTATACTTTCTTCACAACAAGTCTGAAGTGCTCAGTAAATTCAAAGAATTCAAGCAAGAAGTTGAAAATCAATCGGATGCTCATATAAAGGTTCTTCGTACAGACAACGGACTTGAATACGATAACAAAGCCTTCTCTGATTACCTGAAAGGTGCCGGAATCATTCATCAGACCACCACACCATACACGCCTGAACAGAATGGGACTGCGGAACGTATGAATCGGACACTGGTTGAAAAAGCGAAGTGCATGCTACTCAACGCTGGTCTGCCGAAGTTGTATTGGGCAGATGCAATACACACTGCTGCTTACATCATCAATCGTTCCCCAACCAAATCCTTAGCTTTCAAGACTCCTATGGAAATCTGGTCTGGACGCAAACCAAATGTTAATCATATGCGCATATTTGGCTGTGAGGCAATGGTTCATCTACCTAAAGAAAAACGCAGAAAATGGGATCCAAAGGCTCAAAGAATGATCTTCATCGGATACTGCGACCATACAAAAGGATACAGATTCACATTACAAAATACTAGAAAGGTAATAAAGAACAGAGATGCTACATTTCTTGAATCCTCAGTGAAAAGAGATTTTGTTTCGGTAGAATTGAATGAGACAGAAACTGAAAATGACAAAATAAATACAAGAAAAGAAGATGTAAGAGAAAATGCAAAAACGGAAGAGGACAGCTTGATTGACAACGACACAAATTCAGAAAGTTCATATGAAACAGAGAAAGGAAACAGGTCAACATCCGACAGTGAATACTTACCTAACACCAGAATTGATTCTCCTCCCGTCAGTAATGTGACATTGAGACCAAGAAATAAAAGAAAAAATAAGAATTTCAACTGTCCATGTACTGAAGAACACACTCATCTGTGTTTATTCTCATCCTGTGTTCCTGTAACATATGAAGAAGCAGTACATTCAACAAATAAAAATGAATGGAAAAAGTCAATCAATGAAGAACTTGATGCTCATAAGAAAAATGAAACCTGGACATTGATAGAAAAACCTCCAAATGCCAAAGTGATCGGTAGTAAATGGGTGTTCCGAATAAAAGAAGAGTCAACGGGTCCACGGTTCAAATCAAGACTTTGTGCTAAGGGATTTGCACAAACCGCAGGTATTGACTACACAGAAACCTTCGCTCCGACTGTAAGGTATGATTCAATACGTTTATTGCTTTCCATGGCTGTTCAAAATAAACTTAAAATCTTACAACTTGATGTAAAAACTGCATTTTTATATGGTGAACTTGAAGAGACCATATTTATGTCTCCGAGGTCTATCCTGTGAAAACAGCATGCAAATTGAGATATTTAGCAACGGTATTTTTATACATCAGACCAAGTATGTGGAACAACTGTTAGAGAAGTTTAACATGACTGACGCTAACCCGAACACTGTTCCAGTGGACCCCCATGTCAAGCTACAAAAGGAAGATGGAGAACCAGAGAAAAACTATCCTTATAGAGAAGCTGTAGGTTCTCTTATGCATCTAGCTACAGTCAGTCGACCAGAAATTATGTTTGCCGTAAGCCTGGTAAGTCGATTTTTAAGTTGCTATAACAAATCACACTGGAATGCTGTCACGAAGATCTTCAAGTACCTGAAGGATACTAAAGATTATGGCCTGAACTACTCATCAACATCAGAGCCACCAGCTGTTACTGGTTATAGTGATGCTGATTATGCAAACGATATTGAAACAAGACGTTCAGTTACTGGCTACGTCTTCATAAAGAATGGTGCTGCTGTAACATGGTCAAGCCAACGCCAACAGACGGTTGCTCTGTCAACAACAGAAGCTGAATTTATGGCCGCCTGTGCTGCAACAAAAGAAGCTATGTGGATAAAGCAAGTGTTATGTGATATTGGTGAATATAAACAAGACACTATGTGTTTACATTTGGACAATCAAAGTGCCATCAGTGTAATTAAGAATATAAATTTTCATAAAAGATGTAAACATATTGATATTAAGTATCACTTCATAAAAGAAAAATATTCTCAAAAGATTATAGATCTTAAATCTGTAAGCACTGCTGATCAATATGCAGATATATTAACTAAAGCATTGTCAAAAGATAAATTCCAATTCTTAAGATCTAAACTTGGTATGTTTAACTACAACTCTTTTGTTAAGTGATATGTTAGAATATCTTGTACTATAACTTGATTAATATTTTCATGTTTTTTGACACTCAATTAATTATAATTTGTTGTTAGAATGTCTAAATTTAGAGGGAGTGTTGGATTTAAATTTAGCGCCCTCTCGGTATTGACACTATTGTATCTTTCTTTCTACACACGGTAATACTGTAGTTAATACTATACTCTGTAATACCGTGCTACTATGTAATTCTATACTCTGTGACTCCATAACACATGTGTACATTTTAATTAAATAATAAACCTGATTAATATAAATTAATAGTTTATCTCTGCTAAATATAACAAAAATTAATCGCGCTATTTCACTTCATGAAAATTTGATTTGTTAAAAGAATCGTATCCACAGATTGAATTCTTTTCAACGAAACTGTGACAGAACGGCTACAGGAAAGTACTATGATACCGTGGTCTCAGATACCGTGCAGATGGTCTAGTTTCATGCAGAAGGATTAGCAATTTGAAGAAACGCTATAACAAGGACTAGAATTTAAATGGCGGCTATGTTGGAAAATTTATGGTGGTCTTTTATTTATAGGAAAACTGAGGTTACTTGAGGCTTACCGAACAGCTCTTGTATAATAAATATGCTATCTCTTTCGCACTTTGGGTAATAAGTAGACAGAATAATGACGTCAGATACGACTTTTCATGTATTAGTAATTAACATACAAATATTACTAATGTGACAAGAAGCACTCTTTCCATTGCAAATACCTATTATAATATCGTGAATATTTAGAAAATCTTTATCAATATATAGTACAGTTTTATAGAAATTCAAATATGGTTTACAACCCAATTTTTGATATATTTGGTCTTTTTAATAACGAAAACACTATTTGTTTACAGGGGTCTCAGCTCTTCGCCTGAACAACCTGATCGTCCTAGCGGCTGCGTTAGGACTTCTTTATTTCAACTAAGGTAAATTTAATTATAACTATAACAATTATTAATCCAGTGGCTTCTCAGTCAGTTACTAAATTAACCTAAAATCTACAATGGCTCGTGTCTTATCATTCCCTGCTTCTCGACGTGCTTTCCTCCTGTTGCGTGCACCTCCTCAGAACTGTCTGGTCCAACTTCTGTGGGTAGTTTTGCATAAAATTCCAAATTCACAAATGCGAAGATGACCGTAGTTCATACAGAGCGCATTTATAATACGTGTGCCATTAGATGAACAATTAATGAATTCATTTCAATTCAGCGCCCGTGAAGCTACAACGACTCCAGCATATTAAAATGTACCTGAATACAATTGAGTCAAAGGGCCCCTTTTCATGTTTAATGCCCGAAGCCCTCATGCTGATTGATCAGCCACTAACTTTTCTGAATATAATTTTATTTTGGGTAGATTTTATTAAAGTCTGCTTTGAACTTGATATCAAATAATTTTATATATCCTCGTATATAATATATATTTTTTTTCAACAAAAAATTAATAATTTCAATTTATTCGTTATTTCACCAACTTTTTCTTTTAAATTAGATACCAAAGTTAGCCCACATACATAGATTCAACTTTCTTCGTGCCCGCAAATAAAATTTTTGAATTAGGAATTATTTTTTTTAATATGATATTTAATTATTACACAATATAAATTTTGAGCTTTCTCCAAAGTTTCCTACCGAGCTCCCTAATTTTCTCGGCGCCCTTTTTATAAAATTTTGAATTTCTAAATTTTGAAATATGTTTGTATTAAACAGCGTAATATACATGCAAAATTTCACCTTTCTATTTTTTACGAATAAAAAGTTATACAGCAAAAACCAGTTTTTCCAAAATTATAGGTCTTCAGGAAATTCAAGGAAAAATCCGAGAACGCTAAAAGTCTTAGAGTTTTTTTCTCTATGAAATAGGCAATTTTCAAAAACAATTTTCAAAAACATTGATTTAGAAGTTTTCGAGCTACCATACAAAATTCAGTACCAAACATAATAAATAGAATATAAGAATAGAAATATACACTTGGAACATTACAATAAACTAAATAAGTAATTGTTTTTGTGTGCTTGTTCTAATAATAATATTTTTGTTTCAGTTTGTGACAGATGTCATCCTCCAAATTCTATGTAATACCCAGGGAGATTGCAATTGTTAAATTTATGCATTGTCGTAATTATTTTTGGTTCAATTTTCGGATATGTTTTTGTATGTCTCTAAATTTTAAATTGATAATGTAACAGTTGATTTTTAAATAAAATTTATTTAAAAATCATTGCCGTGTTTGTGTTTTTATTTTCTAAATATTATTTAAGGAAAGAAGCTCATATATGGCATTAGGTTCTTAGAGTAGAAAATATGAAGAGTAGTAAAGATTAAGAACAAATTGTAATAGAAATGACAAAAAGTCTTGCAAGGAATAGTGGATTATATACTCGTATTTTTCTGCTCTATGCTCTAAAGTAGCATGTCCCAAAGCATTCTGAACATCAGTAATATTTGATGCGAGTTATTCATTGCAACGTACAATAATACACTTAGCTTATAAAGGTGCAATCACTAGCTTAATAGTAAGTGACATCCTAAGGTGTTGCAGAATCTCCACTTCCAGTCGTCGTTGTTCTAGCGATGCAGAGTCTCTCTATCCGAATTATTGATTTAAGTTTTCCTTTTTACCATTACCTTACATGTTAACATGAACTTCTCTAGGGCAGAAAAAAGTATTGAAACTGAATAAACAATTGCAGTAGCAACTGGAACGAAGTCAAAAGTCTACGCTTGGTGAATTTCATCTAGTATCCAATTTTTATGGATTTGTAAAATAATAGAATTATCGAAATGATTTTGTTTCACAATACATTACAATACACAACGCTTACATAAGTTTTACAAAATATTACTTAAGATTAAGTTTCAAAAAGAAGAAATAAACACAATACCAAATATTATTAAAAAGTCAGGTTGACTAAGTTTTAAAATCAGGTTGACTTTTATTCTTAGTTTTAAGTACTCCAATTCTAGAATGAATCTGTCTAAACATATCAATAAGCTGACATAAAAACACCTAGTTTAAATAGCGATAACGATATTAACCTGCAAAGTGCATTTAACAACAGTATTTACAGTACCTACTAATTTTCAACAGAATGAAATCGCTTTTCTGAAATCTGAAATATTTTCAAAAACAATAAAAATCAAATCGTAAATTATAACGCAGAACCACAATTTTATTTAATATACACAGTGGTGCGCAGTGAGCTTCTAATTTGGGTGTAAGACCAAAGTGTCTAGCTAGAACTTGCTCCTAGTAGGCTGATTTTCACTGCACTGTAGGGGCAAATAGAGTTTTCCATGTGCTTAGAGTC
The DNA here is from genome assembly GCA_963678705.1 of Panorpa germanica. NCBI lineage: Eukaryota > Metazoa > Arthropoda > Insecta > Mecoptera > Panorpidae > Panorpa > Panorpa germanica. The sequence continues at coordinate 3,697,032 of OY783205.1, forward strand.
GTCCTATTCCTTTTAATGAACGCCGCAACAAAACACTTATTGATTTCACTGTAATACATTTATTAATTAACCAAACTTATTTATTTACATGCCGCGAGCTAAAGTAAATGTTAAACAAATATACATCTTTCTCTAATGTGGTGTTTCTAAATTTAAAATATTATAATTGAGCTTAGAATGCACATGCAGTAATGGGACAAGGAGCGTCTTTTCCTGTGGGAACACGAGCTTAATCTGACGGGATTGGCGGCATATTGGCGCGTACGTTTTATTTTTTTCCAATTATTGATTTACTTTTAAATTTTCTAGTTTGAAGTATTATTCTTAAATTTGAAAATAAAACTGTTTTGAACTTTAAAATAAGACTCACCCGTTGTTCCCTCGGTTCTTGTTTTTATCCGTTTTTGCAAGTACGCCTTCTTTTGGTTTCAGTTTCCTTATTGGCTTCAAATTTAAGGAGTGTTCTTTTATCCCTTAAATTATTTCTTTCCCGCTCTTTTATGATTTTTTTTATATTTTTCTTCGCTTTTCTTAATTTCAACCCTGGTGTATTTCCCAGAATTCATAATTTAATGTGGGTCTAAAATTATCTTAAATTAATAATAGTAAATTAATATTACACTTTTATGAATTATTCCATTTTTAAACAGACAGATAACATATTTTATTTATTATCTAAATTTGATATCGCATGAGCATGACAACACACCTTCATTCTCGTTTTGTTAATTTTAAAAATCTAAATGCTTTTACCCTTTGTTAATCTTTCTTTAATGTTCAAAACTGGATGGTTTTTTTAACCTTTAAGTAGAGACGTGGGTGTCTCACAGACAAAAGGATTATTTATATACGACTAATAAAACTTCATTTTTAGCAACAAATTATTATATTTTATTATAATGATAAATTATACCTAGCTAATAAAATTACAAAACATTTAAAATAAATTAATATTCATTACATCAGTCGTCATTTTCCGACATCAACACCTTCCTGGCCCATGTTAGCGTTGCGTCAAAGCTCCTGAGCGCTCCGGGCGTCCCGACGGACGTCAAGTGAAACGCCCCGGCCTCGGCGAGCAACTTGGCAGTTAACAACTGCTGCGTAATTTCCAGTGGCGTCGGTATTTGAGTATCCGGCTCCGACGAAGAGGCAGTGTCCTGGGGATTTGGCAACAGTGGTGTGGACAATGATAATTCGATGAGGTTCTGGTACACCGGAGTGTTGACTAGCTGCGGAATAAGACCCCGGGATAACAGCAGATAGTGAATGTTCTCAGGGGGCGATTCCTGCAGAGAAATGTTTTTAAACATTAGGCGCAGCCACACAAAAACTAATTCAGACACTAATTAGCTGAGTTACCTTGAACGTTTTGACAATTTCCACTGCATATTGCAACAACTCACTCAAAGTAAAATTCTCTGTTGTTGTTCCAGAATTTTTTAGAAGACAAATTAATAAAATATCCATAGAGTTAATTTTGGCTTCTAATCGATGTAGCAGCTCGAATAAAACCTGTAAAATGTAATTTATTAATAATTGCACGAAAGTATATTAATTTTAAGGTAATACCTCTTCCTTGAGACAACTAAAAATGAGGACATCTTGCAGGATCGTGGTTGTGTTTTCGGGTTTATCAACTTCGTTGTAGGTTAGAATCTTCTCTAAGAGAATATACCAAGGACTCGAACCATCTCTAAAAATTTAAGTTTATATAAATTTTATAAATTAAGATGGGCGAAAAAGGGACTTAAAAAGGACTCTTAATAAGCCCGTGAAGTATTAATAAAAAAAATATATATATAAATTTAGTAATTAACTAAATAAAATTTAGTTATTCGTAAACATACTGATATTCCATTTCTTCGAACGCTGGCCAGTGTTGCAGTAAATCCTTCAAACATCTCAACTGGTTCCAGTTGTTAACAACTTCTAATAGTTGGTTAAACAGTTGTACTCTTCCACTTTGCTTTGATAAATCGTACGAAGATAAAACCTTCACTAGCCCTGGAAAACCATTATTATTTTGAACACTGTTAAGCCAACCATTACGGTTATAGGTTATTTGAATACGAAATTAGCTGCCATTTGCATATGTTGGTTTGAAATAACATTGCACCTTCCGTCATTTGTTACGTAATTGTATAAAGTAAGTATTGAAAAAGTATAAAGTAAATATTGTTTTCTTTTGTTCTTTTCTGACTTTTGCCTTAATCCAGACGTTTATTTAATCTTCTACTGGGCGTTACCCAAACTTTTAAAAGGTTAAGAGTTCTTAATGACTTCGAGCAAGCTAGAAATTGATGTTGAAGAATATGTAGCTTTCGGTTTAAAGGGATATTGCGCTACATTCTGTTAAAATATTTTGATGAAATTGAGTGATGTAAAGGTACTCGTATTTTCAATAGTGAGTGAGGATTATTCATGACAACACTATCAAAAGTAATAATTAACAAATAAATACTTTTCTTATGACGCATTTTTTAACTGACTTGAATATATAAATAAGAATAAAATAGTGAATGCACTTCTTACATTGTTCAGTGTGTTCCTGCGTATCATTTTGCCAGGCGGACAAAACCGTTGCCTGCGTGTGTTGAAACAGCAAATCAGTGTTGGAATCACTAGCCACGATGTTCAATTCCTGCAAATACAAACATAAAACATAACTGTGTTACAATGAACCTCTATTTAAGTTAAATTATTTTCAATTATTTAAATCTCTGCAATAGCATTACAACAATTGTTACCTCCAAGATGTTCATGACCCGCAGCCTAAGCGCGGGGGAGATTTGCAGATCTCCACACAGCGGCAGTAATTCTTCTGCTAGCAACTTCATCTCCTCGTTGCTGACGTCATGAGCGTCCCCCTCCTCTTTGCTGGTGCTAACGTCATCGTCGATGTTCCAATCAGAATCATTGTTCCAATCCCCAGAGCCGAAGTCCAGACCCAGGTTCGGGTCGACCTTCAGTTTATTCGACAGGTATTCTTCTAGGCGGGACACCACTGTAGTCAGCATCGGGGTTCCTTTGTCAGTGTTGCTGGAGAAAATACAAATTTGTGCCATTTTAAGAGAAAGCAATGCCTAAAGTTGCCTTTTATGAGGAACATATACATATCGTTCAACGGTGCAAGGAACAATGAGAGAGAAAGAAAGAAGATAAAAGGGCAGCAGTAGGAAAGATGATGAAGATAGACGAAGCAAAGTACAATGTAAGAAAAAACTGGAGGATTCTGGAGTAGCTAGGAAAACAGGGAAGTAATGAAACTAAAATGATAGTCAGATTTAGATTAGACGACGAAGAAAGAGAAATTGAGAACAAGCTGGGTGTGTGGAAAGAAAGAGAAGAGGCTGGAGCACACTTCGAGTGGATATAGTGAGAGGGTTGATAACGGAGTGAGCACAGAAAAACTGTTGAAAGTGAAGAATGCAGAAAGAAGGTAGAAAGTATAAATAAAAAGAAAAGAAGGAACAGGTCAGACGAATACTAAAAGGAAGGAAAAGACAGAGAGGAACGACTATAGAAGAAAGGTGAGAGAGAGAACGAAGTAGTGATGAAAGTGTGAAGTGTAAAGGGGAGACCCGTCCGAACACGGGTTGACTAGCTTGCAACGCGAGTCCCAAACCGGTTGAGAATGTAATTGTGTTGGTACCTTGGTCTGACCGCACAGAAGGTTGGATATTAACATAAATATTTACTTGTATAGTATATAGCCTCAATACCTCGGGAAAACTTTCTGTGACCTAAAAACTACGAGGTTTTTGGAAATTTTTGTGGTTACTTACAAAATATCAGCATTGTTTAAATATGGGGCTTTGGTAGTCAATTTAAAAAAAAAAAAAAATTGAGCAAATTTCGTCTTTACAATTTTTCTGTAAATCAATAATAAGTGCGCCTTTACAGTAAAAAGAAAATGGCGCATTTTAGGACATATTAGACTCGAGCAAAACTGAGAGCTGATCAGCTGAGAAACCAGAGATCATAATTAACCTCAAACATAGACCCTAAGCCTTTTGCTTACCCTAATAAGCTGTGAGAGTCTTCCAGCATCTGTTTCAATACTTCACACAAAGATGGCGCACTTGGCATTTCCTTTATCGCTAAACTCAAATCATGCAACGGAATGGCAGCTACCATAATCAGCCGAATCAGGGATTCCATAAAAAGACCCGGTTGCGAACAGGATTCCTGGATTGGTCTGAAAAGTTCATAGTGTACTGTATATAGTATGCTGTTGGTATGCTCACAGGAGAGATGAACTGGTAAGGTTCAACACTCCCTTTCACTCTCTCTGTGAATTCAATAAAATGTTGTTACATCAATAGATAACATTACTGAGGTATAACGAATAGTCAGATGATATAAGTACAAACAGTTACGGGGCAAGATCTAAATTTGATTTGGCAAGATAAATTTTGACAGTGACTGACACTGGATTTAGACCTCAGACGCATCGAGTAAGCCTAACATGACCTTAGTAAAAGTCGCATGGTTTTAGAGATATCGTCAGTTTAAAGTTTATTTTTTAAATTCTCCATTTTTTAACATTGTTAATGTCAGCGTATTCTTGGATAGCTCTTTCTTTTATTTTTTTTTTGTTTCTTCGCTAGCGTGAATAGTTACTTTAGACGACACAAGCGTTATTTTGTCACTAATAAAAATAAAAAACAAATTGTCTAAATACTGTTAAATTAGCTTATTTTTGGCTGCAGGTATAGTCACTGAAACCCAAGGAGTCTTACATTGTGATAAGAATTATTTAAAATTAAAAATGCAACAAAACTATGATTACTAAGTAGTACCGAGGGTTACCTTAAGTTTATGTAATATTTTACTTATACGAAACCTAATAATATTTCATCTAAAGGGGCAGAAATAAGTATATTTTATCATTTAATCCTTAAAAAGAACTTCTTAATATTAGGTAATCGTTAAAACGGTCTACTTAATAAGTTTTATGTTATTACACAAAAAAGGTAGATTCATTTTTTAAATAGCAGTACAATACGACACAAAACGTTATATTCTAGGTAACATTGTTTACGTTACAGGTAACTTTCACTACTTTAGATAAACCTTAAATACACGTAACATTTGTTTAATGGACACGTTCATTACTAAACTAATTAAATAACGCATGGTATATTTTTCAACAATTATTTCGTAGAATAAATGAAATAATAAAACAGTGATTATTACAGCATAGCTCAATGGGCGTTGACTACCTTATAATGGTGTGGATCTCTTCCCCGTATGGCAGCATTTCTTGCCAGGAGTCGCCTCCTAGCGCTTCGAACACTCCTAGCCAATTTGTAACATCGCTTTGTAACTGTCGGCATTCTTCGCTAAAAATATTTTAAGATAATAAAGTAAAGCTTAGTTAATCAGGAATTATTAATTAAGTAGCTTCATGTAACTCTTCCATATCTCAAAATTCTACTAGCTCAACTAAACTTTATGGTAATTCACTTTAAGGAGCTTGGCGCTTGGTAAAACTAGATGTATATATTTTCTTTTATTATAATTAAATAAAGTATACATTTGTAAATACATTTCTGTCAAAAATTAATAAAAAATACATGTGGAGCAAGTTTTTCAGAAGGTTTACCAACCGTTTCCAGAAATGAGAAATTTAAATACTTTTTTGTAAGCAAATGCAATATGCAAATGTTATCATGCAGTATAGTGATTTTTTTTAGGTAAATTACGGTCGAATGAGGTAAAATTATAAGTTTATAAATCGTAAAATCGTATGCTACACGATAGACAATAGTCAAAGAATGGCAGAAAGAATACACATGGTGAATTAAAATCGGTTTAGTAGTTCTCACGTGGTGAGAGTTTGAAGAAACGTAGTTTCAAGATAAAACTAAATAGAAAAATGTGTTGCAGTACACATTCCAAGTTTCAAGTTTCTATTTCTCCTAGTTCAAGAGAATATTATATTTTAACACAGTAACAAAATTACTGTTATATATCATATATTTAATTGCACCGTATGGAGAAAATGAATTACGCGTAACTTCCTAGTGTTTGGTCCATCAATCTTAAAATATTTACAGATACAAAAGAGTTCCATACATGTAAAAACTCGTAGTGTTCTAAGAATTATATTATTTTTACCCATTTTCCTTCATCCTGTCGTTGCAGTTGGCCAGTGCTTCTCGCAACACCTGCGTCCTGGTTTCCATATCGATTTTACTAAGTGCTAGATTTGACAAAGTGACTTTCTGAACTAAACTCTTAAAGTCTTCTGACGACATCCTCAAGAACAGTGGCTTCAGCGATGACCAGTGGGACATATATTGTCTCGGAGTGGAATGTGCGGGCAACTGGGATAAAATGTTATTTATTAGGAATTTTTCTATTATTTTCAATTCAAAGAGTGGTTAGTAAATATAGGAGTAGTATTAATTAATTCGAAAAGAGATCAAAACCAAAAATTGCCAGCAAACTGGCGTAATATATCGTGAATCAATAGCACTACAATTGTATTATACTTGTATAATAGCACTAAAATTTTATTGCAGTAAAAATAATATATTTACCTCGAAAAAATGTTTCTTTGCCCACTCAGAGTGAAGTTTGAATTGAGTGACTTGGCAAGCCTCCGACAGAGGTGCTGGAAGCGTTTTGAGCAGTTTACTGATCATTGGTAGTGAATCCTGTGGAACGCTGGAAACAACAGCAGCCACAAAATCGTCTGGAGGATTTAGTATTAGCGTGTAATCCAAATCTGAAAAGGTTAAAATCAATAGATCAATATATTGATAAAGTTGACAAACAGGATAAATAGTCCAAGATCCCAGAGCGATCTGACATAACTTATTTTCAAAATCATAGAACTTTCGGTTCTAAGTAGTCTCTACATGTACTTTTAATACATGCGTATTTGTGGAGTTCGCTCGGTGACACCTGGGCAGGTACCAGGTGAGAAAGGTAACTAAAAATCAGAGTTACTTTACTTAAATTTGTATGACTGATTTTTAAATATATTTTGCAGAATGTTATTCTGAAGTAAAATTAAAAGTGTCAGACGCTTTCCATGGGCCAGAACTTTTGTCAGACGCTTTAAAGCTCTGTAAAAAATAAATTAACTTTACTTACTACTGTACTGTACAATATACTGTATATAATACGGTGTGCGCAATAGTATATACGCATCTACAATAGACTGAAACAGATTGTGAGTTTAAGAAGGGGAACCGAGTCACCAGTTAATTTATTTTTTACAGAGCTTTAAAGCGTCTGAGTTTATTAGTATGCGCAAGTTTATTATTATGCTCATGTGAAAATAATAAGATCAAAAAAAATATAATGTTTTTGTATCTACAAAAATTTTAATCACTACTTTTATAATTTTATGTTATGTTATTAAATTATTAAAGTGAGTTATGTTATTGCTAAGTAAATAACAATATTTAAAATATTATATACTTTATTTATATTGATAAATAAAGTTTCTCTATAATTATATATTTATATTACAAAAATTATCTCCTCGATGGAGAAATACTAATATACTATAACAAATGAATTAATCAATTGGTGAAACAAAATTGATTTTAGTCAATGTGATTTAAATATTATCTGGTTACTTAGATAATAAAATATTTAGTTGTTGAAGAGAGGGAGAGAATTGTGTCGTCAGATAACTCCTCCATCCTTAGAGAGAAAAATAGAGAAATCTCGTGAAGGTGTCTCGATTTTTCTAGATGTAGTCGTCACTTCTGTTTCCTGATAAGGGTCCTGCAGCAATAGTATTTGTATTGGTTTTTCTTTTATGTGGTCCTATTTGTGGATTCGTTATCTTCCCTCTTCTATCATTTCTTCTAATGTATACTTCTTGCATGTGTTTGTTTATATAGTCCCAATAGGATTTTTTTCTGATTATTTCTTCAATCATATTTTCCTCTGGTTTGTTGAAAATTGTTATACTTATATCATTTTGTTCATATGTTGGCTTATCATAATATTTTTCTTTTCTGTGAACATTTATCCACATAGTGTGTGCCTCTTTTTCTGAATCTTCTAGCTTTTCCGGTAAGCACTTAGTTTTGTTTTCCTTTTCAATTTTTCGTTCTATTTTAAATTTTTTAATTTTCTTATTTTCTGCTTTTTCTTGCTTTATACTGTATGACTTTTCTACCTCGGAATATTGCATATTTTGTTTTCCTGGTTCTTCTTGTTTCATGTTTTGTTGTTTCTCTATTTCAATATCTTGTATAGTTTGCTTTTCTGCTACTTGCTTGATTTTTTGTTGATTTTTAACTTTGAAATCTTGAAAGTTTTGATTTTTTGGTTGTTGATTAACCTTTTGTTTATTTGGTATTTCAAAATGTTGTATTTCTTGATTCTTTGTTTCTTGTTTGACATTTTGCAGATTTTTTACTTTGAAATCTTGCATGTTCTCATCTTCTGTGTCTTGTTTGACGTTTACTTCAACAATTGAATTTTCATCGGTTTTTATTTTAATAAATGTTTTAACATCTTTTTCGTTTACTTCTGTATTCCAAACTTCATCTGTAGTGTTTTCACTCTGTACTTTGATTTCAGTATTATATAGTTCCAATTTATTTGAATTCTGAAAGTATATCGGTATCACGGTATCATTAATGGTTAACATCTTTTTATCGAGGTTAATATTAACTCCAAGTTTTGTCAACAAATCCATTCCTAGTAATCCATCAAATTTATCACTACATTTAAACAAAAAGACTTTACAAATGTCTTGACTCTTAAATATTGGAAATATGGGGATGGATAAATATTGGAAATATGTAAATATGGAAATATGGACTTAAATATGGAAATATGGGTACCACATACCATAATAATATGGTATGTGGTACCATGGGCCGTCTGAATACAAAAAGCTTCTTCAGAAATACATTGGGGTAAATTTCTGTATATCAAATTGGGGTTAATTATGGTTTTGGATGATCCGGTGTCTATAAGTAATTTTATGTTGAGTTTGTTATCAATTATATAGGGTAAGAAATTACTTGATGTTATGTTATTAATTGTTATATTTTCTCTGCTTCCAATCTGTGAATTAATTACTGATGTAGTCCACTGCTTCTTAATAGGTTCAATAGGGTATCGGTTCCATAAGTTGCTTTCTTTGGATACCTTTGTATTTGGTGCTCGCCAATTTTGTTGATGGGGTTGTTGAAAATTGCCCTGTCTCCGTGATTGATTATCATTAAAATCGGATGTGTGGGAATTATTAAAGTTTTCCGATTGTTTAGAGTGGTTGAATGTTCTTTGTGTCATTCTGACTGGTTGTTGTGCCAGTTTATTATTCGTATTTTCTTGCCTTTGCCAATTCCTGTCGTTCTGTTCTTCTGTTACAATTGAGATTGCTTGTTCCAGTGTAGTGGGTGCTCTGGTTCTCAAGAATGATCCAAAAGGTTCCCTTAAGCCTGCTTTAAAAGATTTTAGAGCCACTTCGTCGTACATTTTTGTCTTCATATTTCTTTCTTCTATTGCTCCATTGCATTTTTGATTAGCATATAATAATGCTCTCAATTTTCTACATTTTTCGTAGAATTCAAGGAATGTTTCATTCCTCTGCCTTATTTCCATCAGTTCTCGCAGTAATGACATCTTATCTCTAGGGTCGCAAAATGCTTGTGTCAATGTCATTTTAATTTCTGCCCAGCTCTGTATGTCCCTTCCTTCTATTAGTGAGGCAGCTTTTCCAGTTAATTTTGCCCGAATCGCTTCTATTAAAGCGACGTTGTCGAAGCAATCTAATTTATTTTCATGGAAAAATTGTCCTAGTAACAATTCGCTTGTTCTGATGTAGTCCGGTAAGCCTTCGGATCTACCATCATACTCTTTTATCATTCCCAAATATTGTTGGAAATTATTATTAGTTGACGTTGTCATGTTTTCTTTTTTATTTATATTCAATTGTGTAAAAAGGTAATTCAATTGATCTACCATATATTAATAGATGAACCTTTAATCTTCTTGTAGTCCTTTGTCCTTGGTCCTTAGTTATCAGTTCACTTCACTATATTTTACACAGCTTATTTTTAATTTTATTTAATTTTCGAATCTTCTTCCCTGGGGTAAGTAGATTTGTTCTTTTCCGTCACGATGCTTTGGTTTTATCTCCGCCGCTAGACGACGACTGCGCCAGTTATGTTATTGCTAAGTAAATAACAATATTTAAAATATTATATACTTTATTTATATTGATAAATAAAGTTTCTCTATAATTATATATTTATATTACAAAAATTATCTCCTCGATGGAGAAATACTAATATACTATAACAAATGAATTAATCAATTGGTGAAACAAAATTGATTTTAGTCAATGTGATTTAAATATTATCTGGTTACTTAGATAATAAAATATTTAGTTGTTGAAGAGAGGGAGAGAATTGTGTCGTCAGATAACTAGTGTTTATAAATATTCTAATTATATATATCAGCGGTTCTCAAAGTGTGGGGCATATCATATGTGCTTTTTTCTTAATTTTTGTTCTTAACTGTTACTATCACGTAATTTTTATTTTGACAGTTCTGAACGAGTTTATACTTAAAGCTTTATATACCGTTTTTCCCGCTGTCGTGTTGTGGCGCTTATTATAGCAGTCTGACGTTGCCAATGGCCAAAAATAATTTATTAAATATCATGTCTTTTCAGGGTGAACGGATACATAGTATTTTTAAAATATTGACATGTCACGCAAATATTCACCTTTCTAATGAATAGCTTTTTTCTTATACGACGCAGTATAGAACATACTCATGTTTATTGATTTTTGATCACATTTACTTATTTCACCATAAGATTTAGTTCTTAAAGAATTAATTTCTTTAAAATATGAACGGTTACTTATCTGAAATTTTAACAGAAAATTCTTTGAGCAGGAATCAACACGTAAAAAAAGGTTGAGCCCTTAAATCAAAAATTATTTTCTCGCTCATACATCCTTAATCGCTTCAGAACATATATTTCATCATCTTACATTCAGAAAAAATTTCTCTTTTATTTCACACACAAATGGTGCCAAGGAATTATTGTTAGGAGAAATAGAAAAAATCTAATTATACATCAAGATATTAACTAATGTAAATAAAATATTATCGTTTCAAAATATTATTTATAAAAAAAGGTATTACTATATAAATATGTAAAGTACATGTAACTTAATTTTCAGATGCCATCTTCTAAATAAAATTAAAGCTAAAGTTCAAATATATAGTGTATATTCACGTGTTCAGAATATTTGTTAAGTGTTTTAATAAGTGTTTGTTTATTTAATGTTTTACAATGTAGACTAATGTTATATTAACAATTAATCACAAATAATGTCGTAAATATATTAATTTTAATAAAATATTATATTGCAAAATATAAATAAAATATTTGCATAAAGTTATTGTTTACTCTTTTCATTATAGTTTTGTTTTCTAATTAAATCGATTCTATTTTTAAAAATAATATACTCTACCTGAACTTGAAGCTTCATTTTAATGTAATTTCTCTTTCCAATCACAACAGGCTATAAATTATAATATATAACACCGATCATAATTCATAAACCAACCTCGCTTTGATACTACAATGTGTAGTCGTTGCGCCATCTGTAGCTCATAAAAGAGACATTCCATATGAGCGACTGAGTAGAAAACAAACTCTTTCATGAGAAAAGTCTCATAAAAGTAAATACATATTGTTTAGCTGGGATCGGACCCAATCGGACCTATGAAAGTCTAGCACCTGTTGTAGGTGGTTTGTGACTTGTTGACGGTAACCGGCTTCTCGGAGCAATATAGATCGTTCCAAAGCCTTCAATACTCACACGCGCACTGTGATGTTGTTTCGAAGGACCCGTTAATTAACAGAGTGATAATATAATTGTAATTATTTTATTCGCAGAAGTTTAACACCAAAGGACATGGTTGTACATAGAAAAATTATACACTGGCTTGGGAATATACAAAGTGACAGTTCGTCTTGGCGTCTCAGAGATTAAGAACAATTCGACCGCAAACCATATAAGACAGACTGTCTCAGGGTACTATCAATTAGTGTCAAATTCATCGCTGTATTCAACATGGTCGCCATAGGCGCCCTCAGTCCGCCATTTTTGGAATAGTGAACTAAAATGCTCGGCGACTCAACATTTGAAGGGAATGAAGGGTGAAGGGAGTGCACTGAGCTAAATTTCAGTGCAGTTCTCTGATACCACATATTAAAACACAATATTTTTTACTTTTACAATTTCTGTTGGTAGAAATACATTTGAGTTTATTATTTCTTTTTCAATACTATTTGTTAGTAAAAACTAAATTTTCTTCGTTTCTTCGAGATGATAGAAGGTTATACTCTGGTTAAAAATGATGAAAATATTGTATTTACTGAATTTACATTATCATATAAATACTCCAGTTTAATTCCAATTTAAAATACTACTAGCGACATTTATTTATGTAACTACAAACTAAAAAGGGAGGTTATTTGTGTTGCCTAAAAATCCGGCGATGAAGTTTCCACAAATTTTATTATTTTATGTAAATATTAATTTCAAAAATGGCGGACTGAGGGCGCTTAAAGCGACCATGTTGAATACAGGCGATGAATTTGACACTAACTGATAGTACCCTGGACTGTCTACTGTGTGTAAATCCTTCGATTCTTTTTGAGTGGTATGAACGTTCTGGAATGTGAGAGGGGAAACACGAAATAGATATACCTTTATCTCTTTCTACTATAAATAATAATATATAAACACGCACGCAAAGATAATATGTTAACTGCATTTGTATGCAGATGAAACTATTCCAAATATGTAGGTGCCATAACTATAATTCTTAATATCAAGTAGTTATCTAGTATTAATTTAATTTTTATTTTCAGATTTGGAGTATAATGCAAGCAAAGTACTAATATTTTATAATTAATTTATTCTATTTTTTTCTCTAATAATATTATTAATAAAATTTAATATAAAAAATACAATATACTGTTTTATTTATGAATAATTTAATATAATAATTGAAGTGTGATTTGCAGGTTGTATCCTATATGCTATAGGCGCATGCTGTAATCCCCTGCCGTCCCAGAACGTTGTACGTCTCACCCACATATTATTGGGGACTGAAGTTTGTACTGAGTTAACAGTCTATCTCTATATTATGTGGTTTGTGAATTCGACCATGAGGTCCTTGGTCTACGTATTTCTCCACGAGGCTAGCCGTGGAAGGAGTAAGTAGTGTTACCAACTATGCTTAAATACATATAGAAATAAGTAATTTAGTTGATAGATGTCACTATGTTAATGTTTACAATAATATGATTTAAAACTAATGAAGTTATATTGTTACCACGCGTGCCAGCTCTAAAGGCCACCCATACATATCCCTTATCTAATCTAAACATCCTGGGATAGAATTACGATTAAGTTAGTATATAAGTAACCATGTAATCTCGGACCACCAGTCTTACTCCAACCTCTGAATTGCCAGAAGGTCTTGTAATAAATATATCAATAAAATAATTGTTTAAAGTTATCAAAAGTTAATTGGCGCAGTCGTACGGATATTAAGAAATTACAAATCGCTGTAAATTTTTCCATTTTAATGGATTAACTTAATAATTCGAAAAACCTACACAATAATAAAGTTAAACTTAATAAATAGTTAAAGTGAAAATAAATAAATAAGTGAGTGAGTGAAATAAAATAAAAAAGGAACACGGGAGCACAAGACATACAACTACACGACCTGGAATCATCATGCTTCTAGAACTGGCTGTAATGATCTCAATGTGAGTACCATTTTCAAGTATCCCTTCTTTTATTATTCCCTCTGATAATTAAATAATACATAAATATAAGAATATTGAGAAAAAAAAAATACATTATAATGGCGTATAACACATTTATATCGTACATTAAAGAATTCAACGGAGACAATTCACTATCAACGTTCTTACAAAGTTGTGATAACGTGATTAAGAAATTTGCTTTACCGGATATTCCTGCAAACGCTGCAGACAACGCGTTACTATTACTTGCAATAAAAAGTAAAATTGTTGGAAAAGCAAACGCATTAATAGAGTATAGAAACACCCATACTTGGGATGAATTAAGAGCTATACTAATATCGAACTACAATGAAAACAAATCGGAAACGACATTAACAAGAGAACTGATGCTACTCCGGCAAAGAGGAGATACTGCAATGATCTTTTACGACAAATGCAACAAAATCAGAAATGATTTATATAATGTAACACAAATTGGAGGATTAGACCCCCTAGTGAAGATTCATAAACTAAAATTATATGATAACCTAACACTAGAAGCCTTTTTGACTGGTCTTAATGAACCATTAGGATCACAACTTAGAGTTCAGAATATTACTATAAAATATAGTAATTATTATAAAAATAGTAGAATTATTATAAAAATGGAGGAGATTCTAAAAATAATCATGAGAGAAGACACTTTAAAAACAAATAGAATTCAACAACTGAAACTGATGGGTGAAATACCTAAACAATTCTACCCTCAGAGACCCCTACTCCAAAAACCACAGTACAGACCATCGTACCACCCTCAAAATAATTATAACCCATCTCAACAAAATAGACCACCCTACTCAAACCAAAGAGCTGAACCATCAACCTCTTATCAACCTTTTAAAAAGCCTTAATCTCAACAAACGAAGCAAACGAATGTTTGGAACAAAAAACCCCAAATGCCCATTCGAAAACATTGGACTCCTATGGATACAACTTCCACGGTCAGACCAACCAACAACTGGAAGCCAACTTTTAGTACACCAGGCTTAAACTATGTAGCCGAAGAATTAAATAACATAGAAGGAGAGTTCGAAGAAGAGCAAGAATATGAAAGAGTTGAAGAAAATGAAGAATATTACGCATATGAAAACCAAGAGGAAAATACACAGGATTTTCTCGAACACCTGGGACCCACAGAGAACATATAGTATTAAACAACATACAACATGACTCTCTGCCTTACATAATAGACCCAGTACTAAACATAAAACTCTTATTAGATACAGGCAGCAACAGAACAATTATAAATCCAAAACTAGCATACACCACCATACCAGAAATGATAGAAAATAAAATTTTCACCATCAAAACTGCACATGGAACTACGAAACACAACCAAGTAGCTCATGTACAAACATTTCCAGTATTTAATTCGGAAAATAAATGTAAAATGTATTTATTTAGATTTAACAAAAAATATGACGGCCTTATAGGCTCTGATCTATTAAATACAGAAAAAGCAAAAATCGATTTTGAAAACAAACAATTGATTACAGAAAAAGCTATTATACCTATTTATTTCCAAGATGCTTGCGACACACAAATACATGAGATACAAATAAGAAATGAACATATGAATCGTGAAGAGAAACATCAGTTATGTGAACTCTTAAAAAACTACCCTGACCTCTTTAGAGAAAACCATGAAAAACTCAGCTTCACGAATCATATCAAACACAAGATTACCACCACCAACGAAGACCCTATTTATAGTAAGAACTATAGATATCCTTACGTCCATAAAAACGAAATTAATAGTCAAATTGAAAAACTATTAAATGACGAAATAATTAAACCATCTAATTCACCCTGGTCTTCACCCGTCTGGATCGTACCTAAGAAAGACGATGCCAGTGGAAGAAAAAAATTTAGAATGGTGATCGATTATAGAAACCTGAATAATAAAACAGTGGATGATAGATACCCTATCCCGAACATCTCTGAAATCTTAGACAAGTTAGGTAGAAGTCAATACTTCACTACCCTTGACTTAGACTCAGGATTCCACCAGATAGAGGTAGATGAACAAGACATAAAGAAAACAGCATTCAACGTCGAGAACGGTCTACGAGTTTACTAGAATGCCGTTTGGACTCATAAACGCCCCAGCCACTTTTCAAAGAGTCATGGACGATGTACTATGAGATCTAGTACCAAACACATGTCTTGTATATCTCGACGATATACTTATATATTTCACCTCCTTACAAGAACACATGGAGAAACTAAGAAATGTACTTGATAGGCTCAGAAAAGCGAATCTTAAGATTCAAATAGATAAATCTGAATTCCTCAAAAAAGAAACGGAATTTCTGGGACACGTCGTTACACCAGAACGCGTTAAACCAAACCCTAACAAGGTACATGCAATCAAAACATTTCCTATACCAAAAACCGTGACAGAAATAAAATCATTTTTAGGACTCGTTGGTTACTATCGCAAATTTATACAAGACTTCGCGAAATTAACCAAACCTATGACAAAATATTTGAAGAAAGGTACAACAATCACACACACGGAAGAATTTGTCAAATCTTTTGAACTAATGAAAAACATCTTGAGCAATGCACCCCTGTTACAATACCCTGATTTCAGCAAAGAATTCAAACTAACAACTGATGCATCCAACTATGCAATAGGCGGCATATTATCACAAGGTAATACCGGCTCTGATAAACCGATAGCATACGCATCCAGAACTCTAAACGAATCAGAACAGAATTACTCAGCTATAGAAAAAGAACTATTAGCTTTAGTATGGGCAACTAAATATTTCAGACCATATCTATATGTAAGAAAATTTACCCTGATCACAGACCATAAACCTTTGGTGTGGCTTGATTCGCTCAAAGAACCAAACATGAAACTAATCAGATGGAAAATCAAATTGTCTGATTATGACTACAAAATAGAGTATAAAAAAGGATTAGAAAACACCAACGCAGATGCATTAAGCCGTATCAAATTAAATGCATTAGACAACGATAATGTGAGCATTATAAATAATCCTGACTTTGATACTAGATGAGAAGAACTCATCGCAGAAATAGATGATGTACTTAAGGAAAATACCAACACCCCTACACCCATAACTCTACGTACGGAAACCCCTATAACAACTCTGAATAAAAATGAACCAACGGATATACTAAATACACCAGTACCAACACCGATCCCCAATGACCTCATAGAAATCAATAAGGAACCAGAAATAATCGAAATAAGCGATACAGATACCATACACTCGCAAGAAGATTCTAACACCGGAATACCCATAACAACTGATCCTTTGGAAACCAAGAAAAACCAAATAATTATTACTCAAACTCTCGGAAAAACAACAAGCAAAATACGAAAAATAGACAACAAGCAACAAATACATCTTGAAATACATCAAGACCATATACATCAAGAACTATTTATCCTCACGTTAGAAAAACTTGACCCAGATATAACATACTACCTTTTCTGTGACAATGAAATATACGAAATTTATAATAAATTGAAAATTGAAACATTTATTCGTTATAAGATAATAAGATGCTTAAACCGAGTTGATATTATAACTGAATTAGAAGACCAACTCTATATTATACTACAAATACACGAAGGGAAGACCCACCATAGAGGCATTGACACCACACGAAAAATGATTCAAGAACGATATACCTGGAGCGGTATGAAAAAGCAAGTAGAGAATTATATTAACAATTGTCTCACTTGTAAACAACAAAAATACAATCGACATCCGATACAAGCACCACTCAACATCACAGAAACACCGGAAAAACCATTTGAAAAAATATACATTGATACTTTCGAAGTAGACGGACAGAAATTTCTAACTATAATAGATTCATTTTCCAAATACGCACAGGCATATGACATCATAGCTAGAACAGCAATAGAAGTAACAGAAAAACTATTGACCTATTTCACCCGCCATGGCATACCCAAACAAATAACCATGGATGGCGGTGCAGAATTTAATAATAACATCATTAAAGAATTACTAAATCTACACAAAATAGAAATGCATATAACTACACCCTATCGTCACGAAAGTAACGCCCCTGTAGAAAGACTCTATTCTACTTTACTTGAAATGTACAGAATCGTGAAAACAGAACACGATCTTCCCCCAAGACTACTTATGAAGTACACCCTTATAGGATACAATGAGACACCTCATTCCACCACCCAGTACAAACCTCGGGAACTAATAAACGGACATCTATGTACTAAATCACCTTTACTATTAAACCAAGATATGACACTTATGGATCTTTACATGCAGAACCATCGAGACCGAACTACGAAAATATATGAACAAGTTAAAAACCAAATACAACAGAAGAAAGAACAAACTATAAATCGTATAAATAAAGACATTCCTAAACCAAAAGTGAAACCTACTGATATAGTGTATTTAAATAAGAAAATTAAAAACCAAACCAAAAGTAAACCAAAAAACACAGGACCATATGAAGTCTTAGAAATATCGGATAAAAATATAGCTACGATTAAACACCTTAAAACACACGTCACTAGAACTAATCATTTAGACAACCTAATGACAACCCCACTCAAAGTAAAATCAGTACTTCAGATAGAAAACGGAAAACTCCCTTCGAACGAAAAAACCGATTTCATTCTACACCTAGTACATGATCGTTACACGTTAAAAGACAACGAACCCTCACACTACCAAGGATTCGCCAAACTAATAGCTTTGGACACACCCTATTATGAATTTATACTAAATAAAGAAAAACGTATAAAAAACCTGAAAAAAGGTCTCTACACCATAACCGAAGGAAAAACATTCGGCAAAACTATTAATATAGTATGTAATAAAGAAAATTGTTTAGAGAAACTAAAATCATTCCTAACTCTCTTTGAAAAAGAACCAATGGTATACACCATCAGAATGCCAGCCATAGGGCAAGGACTTTTCAAACGAACAAAAGATGAAATTGAAACTGTACTCTCAAACCACGGATCATCAAAACATACATATATAATGCATAAAATAGAGTGATAAAATAAAAACAACAAAATCCTTGTTACAGGATCACCACTATCACGACTACTACTACCAACGAATGCAAACTCCACAAAATCACAGACAATCCAGGACTCTACCCCATACAAAGAGGTACAGCCCAAAACATCAGAGAACACTGGACAATAATTAAGAAAATTGATATGGAACCGTTAATAAAATAACATCAAAACGCTCATAACCTTAAGATATCAATGCAAGAACAGATAAAATATATAGAAAAACATTTACATGGCCATTCTACCGATATCCTAGATATCCTAGACTCGGAAATAAACAAGAAAATTCGACAAATATTACCTACAAGACGAAATAAACGAAGTATCGACGCTATAGGTACTTTTTGGAAATACATAGGAGGAAATTTAGACCAAGAAGACGGGAAAAGAATAAACCTCGCACTCCATACCTTAGAAGGAAACCAGCTACAAATAAAGAAAACTATTAATAAACAAATAAAATTAGCCAACACCATAACAGACGAGTTTAAACAAGCCCTAGAAACTCTCAACAAAAATCAAGAAAAATCAAACGAACGGATTAAAACCCTAACAACTGCAATCAACCAAGCACAAGCAGTAAACATGAGACACATACTCATCACGGAATCAATCGGACTCATCGCCCAGTCCATGCAATTACTAATGCATCTACTGGAAAGAATTGAAAAAGATATTACCTTCGCTAGACTTAGAACAATTAGCGTATCCATCCTAGAACCTGGACACCTACTAGGAGAACTTAAAGAAATAGAGAATTACCTCAATTCGACTGAACACATTAAACTACCCTTCAAAATAACGCTAGAAAACGTTCATACTTATGAAGAAATCAGTCAAGTGACAGCATATTCACAACATGTGACTATTGTATTTGTAATAAAAATACCCCTTACCAACCCTAAAATATTCACATATTACGAAAACTATCCACTACCAATACCATACTATAATCAATTCCAAATATTAATTCCTAAATCCAAATACCTACTTGTTAATGACTACTCACATATTGAATCAAATTCACCATGCACTAAAATAAATAATAATCAATATTTATGCGAACTCAGAGAAACAATGAATACAGAACACACCTGCGAGACAGAACTCCTGAGAGGACAACCCCCAACACAATGTCAACCCTTGACAATAGAACTAAAAGGACTGAAAATTCAGAACATCGACCCTAACACCTGGATCATCATTTCAAATGAAAAAATTAACAGCACTCTACAATGCGAAGACACGAAGATGATGAACCTACAAGGAACCTATATATTAAACCTTGCAGATCAATGTAAACTTTATGTTTCAGGTAGAATAATTCAACATATTAAGATTAAAGAAACTGTGGAAACCTGGAATCTGATGCCTTTACCTAGTGTACCCGAAATACAAAACAAACCCATCGACGCATCATTTACCATGGAACACTTAGATCTGCACAACATCGAGAAACTACAACATAATCTAGCTCTACTACCAAGAGATCTCAAGATTAATGAACTACCCCATAATATACATATTATACACCCTATAATAACCCCATTTTTTATGACTATAATAATAACCATAATTATATACATAACATATAGATATTGTAAGAAAAATAAAAATAAAGAAATCAATATAATTGAACCATTAGACACAGAGAATCATACACCTTTTGCTATTTTTACAGCATAAAGTTGTATCTTCGGTGGGAGATGTTACCACGCGTGCCAGCTCTAAAGGCCACCCATACGTATCCCCTTATCTAATCTAAACATCCTGGGATAGAATTACGATTAAGTTAGTATATAAGTAACCATGTAATCTCGGACCACCAGTCTTGCTCCAACCTCTGAATTGCCAGAAGGTCTTGTAATAAATATATTAATAAAATAATTGTTTAAAGTTAATTAAATTGTTTTTTTTATTAACTTCAGTAAATCAAAAGTTAATTATATAAACCAAAAGCTAAAAATTAATATTTATACTAAAATAAAATGAAATTTCAATCTATATGATAAAAACAGAAGTAACGTAAAATATGGATATTAGGAAATGTTTATATTTACACGTTAAGAACACATGAAATAGAATTGAGTCCATAATGTTTACTGGGAAGTGCCTAGCTTAATGTTTCAGAATAATACCATACATCATATCATTGCAAATTAATAGAACTAGTACCTAACACAACATGGAAGAAAGGCTGTTTAAATCATTACTTGAATATAGAAATAATAACTTAACCAAACCACCAAGTGCTAAAATCTGTACGGCTGTATCTTGCTGAAGAAAACCACGTTTCAAAAATATATGAAATTGACCGCATCGCTTGGACAAATAAAGCTTTTTGAAAAATTTGAATTTCTGTTTTGTCACTTGCGTTAGTTCTGCGTATGACGTTACAGAAGAAATAAGTACTAGTGACTTCTATTGTTCACAACAATCATAATATAAAACTTTATGGGTTGCCAGTAGTAACTGACGTATCACACTCAGTCGTATGCATCTCTCTTACACTCTGTTGTATAAAAGAGATTGCAAATTATAAAAAATTGTTTACTTGGTTGAAATCAAGTTGGCGTTGTAATTAATACTAATTTAACGTTTTGTTATTGTTTGTTTATTTGCATTTTAAGCGGTACTCTCACCTGATTGGCTTAAATATAACATTGTTGCGGTTGATATACCCAAGCACTTATTAAAGAAATTAAAGTGTGTGAAGTAAATAGTGATTGAAGTGTTTAGTGAGAACTTAAGTGCATCATGGCTATCTTCAAGGTATCTTTGGGCTGCCTCATCGCAGTGTTCGTAGCGCTATTCATGGCCAGCGCATTTCAAACCGGTGAGTAAATTTAAACTTTATTCTAACTTTAAGTTTACCTTTCTATAAGGGAGTGGGGGTAACTAGTGATTAAATTGTTAGAGCAGCTTCACACTAATACTTATTCATAATAACTAATCCTCTTACTGCTTCAGTTCCAGTCTAACGCGTGTCTATGTTCAGTTTCGTTCTATGAGTTCAACATTGTCGCTTTTATTTGTCAATTGCTTCTTTCCTGTTTCCGTCGATTTCAACGACTTGGGTCATATTTGCCATTTTATATTTCGCCAATAAGGTACTTGTACATGAGAGTGGAAACAAGGTTTGGAGCTTGGATGTTGTATTTTTCTCGGATGGCTTGACATATTTTGAAAGATATCAGATGTTTTCTTATTTTATTTGACATGCGAGTATACTGCGTTGTGATGGAAGTTTTATTAGTTTGTCTGGTATTACATTTAGTATTTTTTCATTCAATTTATTCTGAATTTTCATTTATAAATAGTTTTTTTTTAATATTGTTGGTAAAATTTCTTCAATAAGTCATTATTATATTTATTCTAAAATACTTATTTATATTGCGTACTATCTTTTAAATCGTTAACACATACAAATTTACGCAATCAAATAAAATTTATACAAGTAAATATAATTAATTGTTTGTTCTAAGGAGCTCTGTCATTTTTTCGCACTCTACACAATACATTACAAAACTTTAAATCCTTCCACGCTTCAGATCCTGTCTCTACCCCCCTTCCACACCTACACGTAATTGAAATGATATTAATAATTTTGTTATTGAATTTTATTAAATTCTCAACTAAAGAAACTTCCAGCTTTCCAGAAATTTAGGGAAAAATTCGAGTATGGCAAAATTTTGAGAATAGATTTCTCTTTAAAATACCAATTTTGGATAAATGATAAAGCATTCCGGATTCTAAAAGTAGCGCAAAATATTTTGTACATAGAAATGCAAATCTATTCCAAATCGCACTGTATGGTGGGTCACATGACCTAACATGGCATTCTCAGTGGTTAAAGAAAACATCGGACTAGTGACGTCAGTCCACCATTGATGACACAGATGCGTTAGTACAGACGCCATTAATGATGCCAAGCACACACACGTTTCAGTTGTACAGTGCAGTTTGCCATGTCTATAAACAATTAATATCATTTGTATTCTTTATATTATCAATTTGTGTATCTATTGTTAATAATCAGCTAAAAATATTATAATTGTTTTAAATAAAATAAAATTAATACATAAATCCAAATTACCACAAATGGTGACCCCGAAAAACAATTAGTGTTTGTGTTTATGTGTCTCGTGTTTAAATTAAAAACAATATTTTCTTAATTACAAACTGTTCGTGATAAAGTCAGTACAGGGGACCATAACCTTGCAACACAGAATAGAAGATTCCCTCCTACAAGATACTTCAATATATAAGGTGCAACAAAATTGATATCTAACAACAATAGAAAATACAAATAAGCGCCCCTCACAAATATTTGCGATGAAGACTGTTTCAAACCAGTTGTGGATTCACAGGGAAGCCAGGATGGCAGGAGTAACTCCAAAACCAAATAGATAGAGGAGCTAACAAATTCATTCGCTACACGACCACAACGGCAAAAAATTAGAACAAGGCCACGCTTACTAGTCAAAACTTTTGACAAATGTTAGTATCACTACAAGTTTAGGGACAAAGCAACCAAGTGTGTCTCACCCTGCAGCTACAAAAATCAACAGGAAAACAACCAGACCAGGCGCTGACGGCTTCCAGCGATTTAGGCCATCGTTCACGCCTATTTGTAATAGATATAGTCACAAAACAACAATTTTTTAGTAGGTTCTGGAGCGGATGTATCTGTCGTACCACCCAGAACTCAAGCCTTATCTAATAAAGCAGCAAGGGAGTTATTCGCAGCAAATGGCTCACCAATTCACACGTACGGGGAAAAGTTACTCAAACTAAATATTGGACTTGGAATAGATTTCACTTGGCCTTATGTAATAGCTTAAGTGCAAACTCCGATTATAGGTGCAGATTTTTTTAGCTAATTTTGGCTTACTTGTAGACCTATACCGCCAATGTTTAGTTGACACAGCTACCAAACTCAATAGTCCAGGAAAATGTGTTCAAATCTACTACATCACTGCATCTAGCTTAACCAAACCACACCTACGCAGAAGTATTCGCCAAATATCCCAAGATGTTACACAACAAGATTTCTTTTGATACTCAACACCATAGCATCACGCACTCCATCATTACTACAGGACCACTCGTCACAGCCAAAGCCCGTAGGCTACCTACAGACAAATTTTAAGCTGCTAAAGCCGAATTTCAACAAATGGTCATGTGAATTTGTCGCCCATCCAGCAGCCACTGGGCTAGTCCACTACATTTATTTACAAAAAAAGACGGATCCTGGAGACCTTGTGGAGATTGCAGAGCTTTAAATAACATCACCAAGTCAGATGTATCCAGTTCCTCACATACATGATTTGAACTCGCAGCCTGCCAAAAAGACAATCTTTTCACAAATTGACTTGGTCCGAGTTTATCACAACATTCCTGTCACACTTCAAGACACTCCAAAGACTGCATTAATTTTGGATTATTCGAGTTCGTCCGATTTAGTTTTGGTCTATTTGGTCATTTCAGAGATTTATGCATCAAATTGTACAAGACCTACCATTTGCATTCACATATTTGGACGACTTACTAATAGCATCAGATCATGAAATGCAACACGAAAATCACATTGACTCAGTGTTAAAGGTAATAAACAAATATGAACTAAAAATAAATTTATCAACATCTGTCCTTGGTCTTCAATGTGTCGATTTTTTTGGTTTTACTGTGAAAGCGGAAGGCATTTTTACCACAGCAAGCCAAGGTACAAGCAGTGCAGGACTACCCTCTAACCACCCACAGCAAAGGAACTAAGAAGTTTTCTTGGGATGATAAACTTTTATAGACAATTTCTACCTAACTCGGCACAAAGACAACATTTTTTATTCGCTACTATCAACGGTAACAAAAAGAATGATAGGACGCCACTCAGTTGGACAGCTGAGCTCATAGAAATGTTTAATCAGTTATAAAATGATTTAGCAGAGACAGCACTTCTCGCGGACTCACTTCCTGACGCATCACTAGCACTCATGGTGGACGCCTCAGACACTTGTGTAGGGGCAGCACTACATCAAGTTGTGAACAACTCACTTCAACCTTTGGCCTTCTGTTCAAAGAAATCACACTAACTGAACAAAAATACAGCACGTATTATTGACTGCATAAAGCGAGAATTATTGGCTGCATATAAAGCAGTACAATTCTTTCGTTTTATGCTGGAGGCAAGACATTTTACAATCTACACGGATCACAAGCCATTTGCATTTCGTCAAAAACCGGAAAAAGATTTATTGGTCAGTTTACCACAGAGATAAAATTCATTGCCGATAAAGAAAATGTAGCAGCAGATGCGTTCAAGATTTTCACTCATAGTATCAACAGCCATCACTCAAGAAGAACTGGCAGAAGCTCAAAATCAGGATGAAGAATTGAAAATACTTCTAGATAATGCACAGTCATTAAAATTATTTAAATTAATACTACAAAATGATAAAGAACTGTTTTGTGATACGTCGACTGGCCACCTTCGCCCATACGTGGCACGAACGCTCAGAGAAAACATTTTCAATAGTTTTCACACAATGGCACATCCAGGCATTAAAGCAAAAGTTAAATTAATTAAAAAAATATACGTATGGCCCAGTCTGAATAAGGATGTCACACAATGGGCACGAACATGTATACCATGCCAACGTGTGAAAGTCAACAGGCACATCACCAGCTCATTAGCACCATACACCATCGGTTCCAGCATATTAACCTGGACATTGTTGGCACTCTACCACTATCTGAAGGATATATTCACCTGGTCACTATGATAGAACGATTTTCGAGATGACAAGAAGCAGTTCCAGTCAATGACTCTACAGCAGAAACGATTGCAAGAGTTGTGTGAACATGGATAAGTCGTTTTGGCATTCCAGCTCGTATCACCACGGATAGAGGTTCACAAATCGAATATGTGACAGATGGATTATTTAAAATATGTAAAATATGTAAAGGCTCTATGACTAATCGTACTACAGTAACTAAATCATTTCATGGAGACATAGTAAGTTGACACAAGTGAAAAGGATGTGATTTCTAGAGATTGAAAATGAATATACGTAGAATATATTGAGGACGGTAACAAATGCATATAATTCTGAAATGAAAGCGAAACGGAGGAACTCATGGCAAGCATTGGTAATTAGCGTAGTAACGTATAATGCAAGTAGGTGCAATATTTTAAATTCATGAATGCTGAACGAAACTGAAGAAAGCAACACATGGGAAAATACAGTATCACCCCTGTTGCATAAAATTGTTACAACCAATAGCAGAAGATAATGTTGAGCTGTTAAAAATAATGCAAGACAACAACTGGAAAAATGGAATCAAGTGCTCCAAAACACTTGAAATGTTGAAAGTGGCATACGGTGAGTCTACTTTAAGCCAAAAATATGTTTACAAGTGGTACAAGCTTTTCACAGAAGGTCGAGAAGATGTGAATGACGACGCTCGCCCTGGACGCCCCAGCACATCAACAACCGATGAAAATGTTGAGGAAGTGAAGAAAATTGTTAAGGAGAAACGTCGAATCACTATTTGAGAAGTCGCTGAGGATGTCGGCATATCGGTTATTGGAAATTTTGGGCATGAAGCGTGTGGCAGCGATTTTGACCAAAAAAATCGTCGCATGAGCATTGCTTAGGAATTGTTGAATGACGTCAACGGATAAAAACAACACCGTAATCATGCCTCAGCCACCGTATTCAACAGATTTGCCCCCCTGCGACTTTTTCCTGTTCCCATGAAAGGACGGCGTTTTGAGACAATTGAGGAGATACAAACCGAATCGCTGAGAGAGCTCAAGAGCATACCAAAAAGTGCACATCAGAACTGCTTCGAGGATTGGAAAAAACGCTGGCACAAGTGTATTGTATCTGAGGGGGACTACTTTGAAGGGGACAAAATAGAAATTAATGAATAAATAGATATTTTTTGAGAAACTTGAAAATTCTCGTTATTTCTTGAACAGACCTCGTATACAACATTCGTGTTTCAAGTTTAACAAAAAACATTGAACATTGACATCAAACACGCTTTTGACAATATTTGGTGGCACAGAGCTGACAACATTTGTGAAAGGCATCCGGCCAGTTTACAGACACATTCTTTTAGTCGTAACAAAAACTGTGTCAACAAAGGCTCTACAGATTCTTGCAGGTAAACTCAATTGGTTTAAGAAAGAACTACTTTCAATACAATATAGGATATAGAATTTTTATTTTATTTTATAGAATAGATTAGATCTATCTCGGAGTAATGATATCTGATCAAAAAAAGAATTTTCGCATAAATTTATCAGTAATGTTACTTTTGTGGAAATGAATAAATGATTTCAGCCAGAATTACATAAACTGTTCTTACTGGAGTCATGGAATTTATAAGGGCTTTATAAAGGGAAACAGTCTGGGAATAGAGTAAAAAGACGTGTATTCATCTGACAACGCAGTCGAAACGGTTAAACACATATTGAGCTATGATATCGGTTTTTCTTTACTGGGTTTTAGTTTTTTGCTGTTGGGAATAAGGCGTTCCTCCAGATATGACTGAAGAAGTTAAGGATTGTTGCATTTGTTTCGGTGGATAAATACTCATATTTAATAAAGTAGTTGTAGTAATGTATTCTTGTCTCTTTCCAACTCATGTACTTTGCACCTATCTCTCTCTAACAACCGGCATAATACCGCGGTAGTTTACAATATTAAATCCATCTGGCTCTCGTTTAACAACCGAATTAGTGCATGGCAAATTAATTTCATATTTTTTAATATTTAAATATTATAATATCAAAATTACACCCATCTTAAAATAGTTTAAAAAAATGTATTTCTGGTTTATATAAAAAATAGCTTCTGGCATGTTTTAACAACAACCAAAATGCATGGCAATAATAAATCCATGTTTTTATTTTTAAGTTTTTAAAAGTTATTGAAAAAAAAATTTTTTTTCTTAAAATGATTTAAATTTTTATATTTTTACCTCTGCAAGTGTCATGCGCAATAGTTAACGCAACGTCTCCCAGCAGCCAGGTGGCCCGTATGCTGTTCGAGAGAGCCTAAGAAAATATATATAAAAAATTCAGCTTTCTTAAAATTCTTGTTTTCCCGACGTTGCTAGCTCTCGGACCATAAAGATGATAAATTTATTTCTATTTTTGCTCTTGTTGCCATGAGTTATCGAAACTGTGTTTAATTCTTGGTACTGCTAAAGTTAAGATAAAATTTTCTACCCAATAAATGTACTATTTCTTGTTGTGATTAACTTTGTTTCATGTTATTTTTAAAGCTGTAATATTCAAGTTTCGCTGGTTGCCTTTTATTGATTCTATTTTGTTCCATACTTATTTTTTATTTGTTTATGAATTTATGGTAAATACAAATTGTTCCTAGGATTGTTTCCTTGCTAGCTTTAAGGTGTTTTGTGCTACTCCTCTTAATCTTTTGAATTCGACAAAATGTTATACGAGGTTTGTGGCGTTTGAATCTGTTTAAAGCTATTTGCCTTTCATTTTAAAGTATTAGCACATGACTCATTCCTCCAAGGTAGGGTTGGTTTGTATGGGCTAATTTTCTATTTTGAAACGGAATTATTTGCTTGTGCTGAAAACCTGGAAGTAATGAATGTGATCATCTTCATTAAATGCAAGGTTGTAGAGTATAATAGTTATTTCTTCAACATATAGATTCCAGTCTGCTTTGGGGTTATTTCATCTTATGCCTGACCAGTTGCTATCTGTTGTATTGTTTAAGAGTTGAACTGCAATTGTAAAGTGGTCCATTCTATATCATTCTGGTAGGACTGACCATTACAGTATCGATACAATTTGTGGTTAGCATAAAGTTAAATCGATTGCTGATGTGCTTTGGAAAGAAATATTAAAATAAGTGTGTTGGCCATCATTTAAGACGCCTTCACTTCGACACCAAACAAATAGCGAATAGGCGTTCTTCCTAATCGAATAACTAGTGCCGGTGAAAAAGAGAAAAGAAAGCAGCAGTTCCTAACCCACAGGGGTAATAAAATCAGCAGCGAAAATGTTTGGAGTAAGATTACCACAAAAAAGCAACCACGTAACAGACCAGGAGAAGAAACGAATAAAGAACTACGCAGAACAAAACGGTCAAAAATGGATTATGGCTATAGCTGAATCTCCTTGTTGCGATAACAAACAGGTTTAGCTTAGCAGACAAATATAATCTATGATCAAAGATGACCAAAGAAAGAATACACAATCTGAATACACAAAATTAAACGAAATAAAGAAGAAACAAATTACATACCAATTAATATTTTCTGGCACAACTTGGAAAAAGCAATTACGTCTTAAGGATTATAAAAAAAGTTTATGATACTGATACTGAAATACATAAACGCAGAATGAACAAATTGTAGTAGTAGAACACATTATGAAAGGACTTATGGAACAAATGAGCACCTTGCTGAAGCTGTTAACACCTTCTTACAAAAATTAACGTATCAAAAATAAACCTTGAAACCAACGGCTTATCCCAGAATAGACAAGAAATTGAAACATTCATAGTTAGCAACATAATTTATATAACAATTATAAATAAGATCTCCCTGCAAGTGTGAATTGTTCTGGAGGAACAGCTACTAAAGGACTTGCATTAAACACCAAGAAGCAGGCATATATAAACAGGAGCATATCCAAGTTACAAACATAGGCACAGAGGTTTGAAAGAAAGCTGTAACCATATTAGAAATTTACTGCCCTAACACTTTTTAGGGTTCTAAACTGACAACAATTAGAAGATGTACAAAACCATTAAAGCGAATCCACCTACTGGCCAACTGACAGAAAAATTTCACATTCTTTATTAATAAGATAAGAAATCATTATCGAAGGGTATGTCAAGAGAATTTGCAGTGAATATAAGAAGAAAATAGAAGAAAAATCGTTTCAACCTACCTGGACTTCTCATGCAATCATTCTTTTCTCTTTATAACAATAAGTAGCCAATTTTTAAAGAAGGACAAAGCGGCGATTGTTCTGTACAATAAAAAAAAAACTGGAAATGTTTTCGGAAAATGGGGGAAAACTCAACATTAAAATACACTTAAAGGCAGAAGGTGACATTACAGAAACCGTGTAATATAAAGCTTGAAATTCAGCACCAATGTGTTGAACATATGACACAAAAGACTGCTGATCTGTGACGGTGAGGGAAATGTGAGTAGCTAAAAGTGAGATAAAGAAGAAGTGGCAAGTGATAAGGTTACATGAGCACAAAAGAATGCTAAATAAAGCTACCAAGTTGTGCTAATAATGTGACGAAACATTTTAACACCATCATTCTATGTGTTCCATATTTTTTAAGATTACGTTTTGACCATATACATACGGCCGCGAATGTTGTGTAAAATAAACATTGAATGGTGGGTGGGAAGGGTGCTATGGTGGTAAAGGTAATGTTAAAAGATGACGTTCCAATATCATAATGTAGTAGAAGGGTTTTAGAACATATAGGTGTGTCATGGGCACAGACGTGTTCCAATGTGCCTCGTAATAAATATTTTTACATGTTATTATAGATGTCGATTTTACTCTAAATATTGATTACTATAGCATGAAATATTAGTAAGCAACTTAACTGATACTAGGAATACGGTCGTAATCTAATGGGGATTTACTCATTTAGCATCGGGTAGAAGTCTGAAATTTATATAATAATTTCAACATTTTATTATCTAAAAGCACTTTCTAACAAATTTCAAGAAACTGAAGCAACCGCAGATATCAATTCTATTAATACACGGAGAAACACGAAACTGGGTAAAAAGCAGCAGTACTTGCTAATCATTTGAAAAAGATTTTGTTCCACTCCTCAGCGAAACAAAATCAGAAAGAGAAATCAAAAGAGACTTAATTAGAGCCCATCAATTAGAATAACCTATAGCAAAATTTATCTAAGCCATATGGTCGAGGTGTACGGTTTTGGAATGAAAGATTGTTTTTTGGCGTGTCAAAACTTGGGTAGAAGGTTCGTCTACAGAAAATATTGAGGAATTTAAAAGGTCTCTTAAAAGGTGTTTTAATAGGTTCCATTTCTAGTCTGGTTAACTTATTTTGTAGTAGTTTGCTGGTTTTAGGTGTCTTCTCGAACTACTAGCTTTTATGCGTCATCCATTTTATTTAGATTTTGTACAGTAGCAGTAAAAGTTAGATACAGTGGGGTATTATTAAACACATAAATAGAATCTACCTTTTATGATAAAGTGATGAAATGCGACTACACCCAACTGAAAAAGTCGCAAGAAAGCATTTGCAGTGTGGGAACGCTCTAGAACTGGTTATTTCTATAGATACATTACATAATAAATTGTATTCTGTTATATTACATTACTATAATGAGTATTTTTCTGTGTTCTATTTGTTGTGGTTACTAACCTATCAGCCGACGCACGGCATCTTAACCGTAAGTAATTGTCTGATGTGATTTTTAATTAATAGTTTTGTTAAGTATGCTTCTCATGTTATCTAGTTCAATCAGAGTGAGAATGTGAAAAATTAAAATGTCTATCCTAGCTCCTTCAGCAATTATATAACCTTTAAAAACTACAAACATCGCATTGCTCACATCGCCAGCACTTTTACAAATACATTAAACACTGACACGTGTCGTTGCATTATAGTTTAATGCATATAAACAGAACTTAACCGAGGAAACTGCTACTGGATATAATTGAAGTTGACATCCGACCAAAGACACTGTTTTTACCATCAAGTTACTTCACTTAACTTAGCAGAATTAGCCAGAAAACGTATCATGCAACATGCTTCAGTTCTGAGTCACGTGTGCACGCAAATTATTAAACGTGAAACAATGCTATCGAACGTTGCTCTAAATGGCACATTTCAGCAGATGTCAAATTGTTAGTCAAAGTTTCTTTACAAACAAAGATGGTTTTATATCTAGTCTTTTATTCCATTTAGTTTAATCATTCAATGTGTTTGTGCAAATTCCATCCAACGATCTAATGTTCAGTTGGCCTTGACGGAACCAAAATGTTTTGTGATTTGATCGGTCTGGAATGTGATCGTTCAATGTTTGTAACACCAAATCGAAATGTGCTTTGAATGTACAAATTTAGTTTATTTTACACACAAATGTTTACTAAGGACTCAAGCAATTTGACCATTGTTTCTTATTCTATTCTTCTTGGTTATTTCCATGCAGACCGCAGTTCCTATGAGCACAACAGCTCTTCGAAACGTAAGTTTAGTGGACGTGTTTAATGGCCATAAATTGTGAAATCATTAATAACTTAAACTGTGTTTACGGTTTCCTTCCTCTTAGAATTAAGCGTCGAACGCTCAGCTGGTAAGTTTCTTCTTTGTTTTACGGAGTACAATGGTAGGTTAGGCACTCAAATTGAATAACTTCGTGGTTTAACGACCCGTTGCATAGGAAGAGAATTCCCACTTGTCAAAATGTTTTTATTTATTATATGTTTTTCTTTATAATTCTTAATATGACTCATACTACAAAGCTTACACTATACTAAATAAATACAAAAGCCAATTAAATTTCTGCTGTAAACAAATTCCTTGCATGGTTGAGCTCTTTTTAGTTTTTTCATTTTCCCAGGATTATTGATCGCGAAATATATTGCAGCGCTAAACATCGAGTTTTCCATTTTCTTGCCACTACATACAAATTGAAAATTTATCAGTGATTCTTCTTTTGTATTTGGTTTAATCCGAATTATCATTTTTAATGGATTCTTAGCTGTCTTTCATATATCCACATGCAGCAATTCGATTCCACAGGTCATCTTTCTACCTCCCACTTTCTACATCTCTCTTCCCATATGTTTTTCCATGTCCTATTGGGATATTTCCAAATCCAAAATCATATTTGTTGTAAGTAATTTGTAATATTCTTTTCCCTACATTCCAGGAGTTCCTTGTTTATATGGTTTATGGTTTATTGGTTTATATATTTTGATAATCTTATTCACCAATATTTGGATTTTATCGATATTAAATCTTAGGTTTAATTGCTTCTTAATTAGTCTAAACAGTTGGCCCTACCATAAATTCTTGGCAATTACTTCAATTTTCGACTATGTTTGTCATAAACTAGTACTATTTTGCTAAATTAGCATATCTCTTATTGTAAAGGTATTACCTTAATTTCTTCTTTCTATTTTAAACCGTTTAACGAGTATCCTTATTTTTGCGCCAGTAGCTTCACAGTGTATGTTTAAGCATTCGTTAACTTTTTTAATTCCAGTTTTATTTTGTACTACGTGGAATATATCTTTTGCGTATGATCTTGATTTAATCACTGCCCTTCCTGGTTCAAACCCACTTATTTTCTTATTTATCATAATTAGATTTGGTTCCAAACATGGCACAAATTGGTGCATGGACATTGGACAGGCTTGATATTTTTCGGTAAATCAGTTTTTTTTTATGATTTTGCAGGTTTTTGTCATCTAAATACTTTTTATAAATATTATTATTTTTCTTTTTTGATGTGTTATACCTTTCTTGCAGTTCCATATATGGCAAACTCATGACAAATTTAGTTTGTCGCTTTTTGAAAGTCTAAGTCCATTATTGCACATGTGACTTTATTTTTTTTGTGTACATTATTATATCTCTCATTGCTGTGCACTCTGCGTGCAATGTTCTTTTGCTTGACTGCACATTATGCTCTTCCACTTTCTACCAGCATGTTCATCACACTTTTAATTTTGCTACCTAATATTGTCATCATTAATTTATAATCTATGTTGGTTGAAGTTATGGGTCTAAATTCATTAAAATCTTTACGACTTTTTTTTCATATTAATGTTACCACTTCTTTGGCTGACTTTCTAGGTTGTTTTGCGAATTCTATAGAAAGGCTTTGTATTATATTGTCAGAGCTTTATGTATACTCAGTGCTAAAACAACACAAAAATACAAAATAAAATAACAATAGAAAAGTTACAAGTAATGTGCTCGGTAAAATGTAAATAACATTATGAAGTTGTAAGAAGAATACTTAGCAAACATCGAAGCCAATGCATCTTCCTCTTAGACAAGAGCACAGACGAAGATGGAATCTAATCCTCAAACAATAGAAATGTTGATTCAAAGATCCCTGACTTTTGCACAACTCCTCTATGATGGTAAATAACTTATAAGCCCTATAGAAGAGGTCTGAACTTGATGAAGAAGCATTTAACTTATAAGAGTATGTCATCACTAAAATCTAGACTGTGTAATGTCCATTTCTAACGCATTAAATTTCCTACTAACATTGTATAATAAAGCTAATGCAATTAGTCATTTCATTTATTCTACAGTGTCAATTATAACCAAACTTTATTATCAAATTCTCTGACATGCTTAAATATTTAAGTAATGAAGAAGAAGAAGTGTGGGATGGGACGACGTTCATAATCCCGAGGAACATGTTTCCATATTTATTCTTCACGAAACAAAGTTGGTTTAGTTTAAGAAATATATTGCATGCAGAAAACTTACAGTTATTCCTAAAGATCAAGTGATCCCTGCCACGTTGTTGTCAAACTAAATTCAAGGGGTTTTAAGTTAAATAACAAATTGGTGTGAATTTCTGTAAAGAAATTTCTTTCAAGATTTACGACTGTACATTTCTTTCAAAAATACTTTCAAGATTTGGCAGTGTATTTCTAGTTTATGGTATTAATCATTTCATTGAAAAGAAATAATGAATCATCCTTAAAATGACCAATGTACAAATTTAGTTTATTTCATATGGTATATACAAATGTTTAACAATGATTCCAGTAATTTAACCACTATATTTTTTCTTATCTTCATCTTTGTTACTTCCCATGCAGATCGCAGCACATACGAGGACAACAGCTCCTCAGAAAGCGGTAAGTTTAACGGGCGACTTTAATGTTTATCATTTTGAAATCATTAATTCCTTTTAATCCGTTTTCTTCCATAATTTACGCTTTCCTTCCTCTTAGAACTAAGCGGCGAAAGCCGAATCGGTAAGTTCATTAAGTAACCTGCAAAGTCTCTTCTTTGTTTAACGGCGTATACTGCTCCGTTACGTACTCAAATTGAATCACTGCCTGGTTTAGCATCCACCGAATTCCGTACTTCCTCTACTTGCGTCTACACTGTAAAGTGTTTATTGAACGTATTTGCTACATAACAATAGAACTTGGTGCATACAGGAAATTTCACTGATTATTTTAATTTCATTTATTTTAAATGTTTTTGTTTTAATTTCTGATTAAACTAAATCGTAGTTTATATTCTTGTAGAGACATGCCAATTAGCCTTACGTATTAATGCACTAATATTATAAACTATTTCAAACTTGCCTGAATATGCAACATGTAAGAGTAGAAAATGCAAACAGACGAGGTGTGTCAGAAAGAACATTTAGGCAATCCATATATTTGCTCAGTGACGTCACTGCAAACTACTCGCTCCACTGAGTTACATTTATTTAACATGCAAGAGTTACTTTACTCGTAAATTGTTTAACTAATTTATAATGTTGTGCTTCTACGGATATAAAATGACCTTTTATCGTAATAAACAATTTGAATTACAAAAAACGTTATCAGGATTAAAGATTATAAAGTAAATAAATAATTTATACAAAATATAACTAGGTTTCGTCCATGTAAAATAATAGGTTTAGAGCCATATACTTACAAACATTTTAGAGAAATTGTTTTTCCTTTATTTTTTATGGTTCCTTTCTATCAGTATCTACTACTACCCCCAACCCCAGTCTCTTATCTAGTAAGTGCGACTACTTTTTGCTAATAATTGTAAGTTTGAAGTGAAGAGTGTGAGTGTACCATAAGAACCCTAACGAAATTTAAACAGTAATTAGAGATGATGCAATAAGGAGAGGAAGACCTGCCCTTCAAATATCCGTTTTCATTAGTGTGGCGCTTCTGGCGTCTATGCGACGAGTTGTTTCAAGGCGGCAAGAACCGCTATCACATCGTAAATAACATCGCCATGTAAAATATGTGAACCAGTGTAATAACACTTACGGAAAACAAGCAGCTGAAGTAATCGTCATGCAGCGAACTAAGCATCTGGTGCGCTTTTTCTGAGATTGAATAATTCCAAATTTTCTCAATTTACGGTTGCTAATTAGAACAAATTAGAGTGTTTATTTAATTGATCCTATCTTTAGGCAGTACACTCTTTTGCAATTCATTTCTCACTAATAATACTTAATTTATAATTCTAAATTACATTCATTCTTAACTAAACTATAATTGTAAACCAAATAAAACTTGTAACCAAACTAAAATGATAATATTTTTAATCTTCCATCATTTAGTATCCCCGTCCATTTCTTCCTATTCTTCCTTTCTTCCGCTTACTATCTACTGTCTTAAGGTAACATATGAAATAAGAATTGGAATAACTGTTGCAGACGTCAAGTTGCCAATTTTTATATTCGCTGAGAACTCTTGCTAACCATCTATTTGTATATGCGTGTTACAATGAGATAAATTGATGGTAAAATACAATAAGGTGTGCCCTTTCTCCTCTTCCTCTTCTACAAATATCATAAAAAGGTAATCACTCAGCTTCGTTTAACACAATTCCATTTCAAAATTTTAACTTACATGGTCTGTTTCTTAATTTGCAGAAAAACGCCGAGAAGGAGGTAAGTTTCCATTTTTTAATGAAATTATTGTTCCATAAATAACGACATACAAGTATACCAGTGAACAAAACGAAGTACAGTCAATAACGGAAGTTGTTACAAAAACGAAAGCAAAATGATGTAACTTGGCTTCAAAATTTAGTTACTTTAGAACTTAATAATAAATTAGTTACTTTACTTACTTCAGTAATAATATCCTTCGCTTCCCTCCTCTCCTATGTTTCATACATGCGTTGACTGCATTCCGTGCTGACTGTGGACTCTTAACATTATGCTGGAGTCAGCGACTGTATTGCGAAGCAATGGGGGGGATGAAGAGGATGGATTAGTCTAAATATTAGAACAATGAATACCAAAATGTTAATAAAGAAATTATTAAGTGCTAATATTAATTTTTATTAAAAAATGAATTATTTAATGTTTATCTCAATTTGTTGCATTCGGGTTGCGATCGTTCAAGGCGTTTGTCGAATAGAGAGATAAGAGTGAGATAAAATATAGTGATAAAGAGAACGTTTGTTTTATATATGTTTGACTAATTTATTTTTCTTTCTTCTTTTACAGAAGCTGTGTGTAAGTGCAGACACTTCCTAACATCGAGATTAAAGTAAATGCGAATGGAGGCTACTATGAAACTTCAAGAAGGAATTCACAGAAGCATTGTTACATGAACACATTACAAGTGCAAATCTTCTAGTCGTCACAGTTTGTGCAGCGACAATATTCCATGTACCATCGACCAATCAGCAACAATCCAACCCATTTCCCACCCTTTCATTATATGTATTACCATTTGTTCCTACGTGGCAATAGTCCACTAATTCACCTCCATTACTCATCTTCCTAACTCTCATTGGTCACTAGACTTAGGATAAAGCAAAACAACTATAAAAACTTCAAAGAAATTGTTATAATACATTCTTGTAATCCATATCTTGGTATTCAAGTAAGCCCACAATAAGTGCCTGTGCAATATGAACTATTTAGCGAAACAGTTCGCTTAGTGTAGTGTTGCTTCGTTTTCTCCTTCAAGTCCGCCATTTTAGGAGCTGTGGAACAATGTGATGCTTCTAATTCAGTGAGCTGCATGTGGTTTATTTTGACTCATTTTGCTGAAACCGGTGCGGAGATCCATTTCACGCATGCGTTTGTGCACTATTACTGGTTCGCAGTTGCAATCACAATTCAATCCATCCTTAAACTGCAACAACTTGCTTGCTTTATTTAAAACAGCACAGCAAATGCTTGTGTTTGTATTATCTTTACCTTACTTACTCACAATTACGTAAATGCTATGTTTCTAACACACTTTAATTAATATTTAATGATTGCAGACGGTAAGAAACTAATAATAAGTGATATATTTTTAAAAGCAGTCTTAGGTTTGTTCGCATTAAGTGCTCGAGTTAAGTACTTTTTGTATTTGCTGTCGAGGAAGAGTAAAATGTTTATTGGAATGAATTCAATATGTTATGAGCTGTCTACACTACTGCGACTCCAATATGCGACATTTAAATTTTAAAAGGCTCCTAAATCTTTTCAGTCTGTTTAGCCACACAAAGCTTAATGCGATCCTGTACAGAAGTTCCTAAATTTCTTCCAAAGCTAAAGATGTTTTGTTGAAATAGCTTGGAATGTCATTAATTAACATTGTTTCTTTTCTTAACGCTGTCAACTAACAGAAAGTAAGTACATGATTCTGCCGTGTCTTTCCTCATTAGAGCAGACTTAATTGCAATTATTTATGTCGATATATCGATTTAATTTGTCTGAGAACAGAATGTAAGGAATCGATTTATTTATATTATAACCGTTGCGTGCATCTAAACCACGAAATTCTATATTACGATAAAGCAGTTCAATTTTGTAAAATAATTTTGCTTCTATTTTCATGGTGACGACTTGTTATGGGGTGATCATTCTATAGACACCTGATCGTCTTGAATTCTTGTCGTTCTTCTATATTTTTCATTCCTAAACATATCTTGCTTTTATCTCATTTACTTCTTACAATCTCTTAGCTAATCCATTTATCCAATAAGAGGTTAGTTCACTGCTTTGCCACGTCATCTGCTAATTGACCCGCAGACATTTGCTTTGCCATTGGAACGTATGTGCCAGATTCTTCTTTATTGGTTTGTCCAATCATTTGTGTCAGTACTCTTTCTTTGTCATGTTTGATTTCACTTAAGATAACCTAGAAAAATGATTTTAAGTGAATTTCAGAATAGGCATATTTTTCTCTGCTTTCTTCTGATTTTACGTTCGCAAAAAGTTATCTTTCAAGACATTGCATTTTAGTTTTCGATAAATTCAATTTAATTGCATATTCGACAACTTATGCTACAATAGACGTAGACACTGTTGGCGGTATTTATGCTGCCTGGCGTTCTGGATTTTATTGAGACGAGTAACAGAATGTGTACACCTGCATATTTATGAATTGTAGTCAGTTGTAGACTTGCAGCTATTATGTCATTGGATGGGGGGTGGCCCGAATTCGCAGTATAATTGTTTGTAGTTTCCTTAGCTCTCATTTGTTGAATGTGCGGTATAATTTGTGTTATGTATATATTCTCGTCATTATGTTAAAACATGTTACTTAATTACACTACTAATGGTTTTCTCCTTTTTTCAACAAATTTCATTACTTTCCATTACTGGCGACATTTTACATGCAGGCAGTAAGTAATCCATCCAGATGATGTATTTCTTCTGTAAGCTTTGATCAGGTGAAATCTATAATTAAAAATTCTTTTTGTAACTGCAGCAGGTAGATAAACTTGCATTGATTATAGAGTTGTCCATGTTAGACATGCACACACTGACTATCTGTCTAACTTATTTGTGTGCTCTGTTATTCAGAGGGTAAGTACTGTTGAGCCCTAATGCTAAATCTGAGCGCAGCCCACATGTCAAGGACTTTACCATTAATGCTCTCATGATGACGAAGGCACGCGACGTTTCAATGCTTGAAAACAGTGCAACTGAATTGTAGTTATGTCTGCAGATTTTCATTTGTCTCCATGAACCTAATTGAACACTGTGTGATTTTCGAAATAGCTTTCCATATGTTCTCCCATTAAACAACGCTTTCATTTGATGATTTTGTAAATTGATTTCTTACTTACATTTATTTAATATTCAGAGAAGAAGAAGATCCTTCTGTATAACAAACTGCTCGACATGTCACATACATACGTGTTCACAGTGCCTTCAGCCTATTTTCACCTGGTTGGCAACGAATCCGATTTTATCCATTCACTTGCACTTGTTGTCTTGATTCGGTGTGTATAACTGGTTAGGAGATTCCAGGCCCTCCATCTACGTAAATATTCGCGTAATAGTTTATTGTTTACTGACTCTCTCTCTCTCTTTTGTTTATCAGAAAGTAAGTTATTATCCGGCATTATTATCACTGTTCTTATTGGGCTATTTTGCTGTGTGATCTATGGTAGAAATGGTCGACATTATTGTCATCCATAGTGAAATCGAAAGTTTATAAACAGTGGCGGATCATGCACTTGGAAGGCCCTGATTATGAAGCACTTTATTTTTAAATACTATAATGCGAATTCTTAGTGATTAAGGAAAATAAGTGCTTAGTGAATAAGCAATGCAAGAAGCGCATAATTAGACGCTCGAATGTAAGCCAGCTCCTTACGCAAAAATGGCGGAGGGATCTCACGAACACCACCATACAAGTATACATTATTAACCATTTCTTTTTGTTTTTTTTCACTTTGGTTTGCGTCTTCGCTTTATGCAATATATTAAAATCAGAGCGTAGGTTTATGTTTTGTTGTGTTTTAGAACAGTTGCAATTAAATTAATTTGTAATGCTTCACGCACATTTAATTTGACAGCTTGTAAGTTTCGTATTTAAAATGTCAAGATGTTCTCTATTTAAAGAATTTAGATAATACAAAATATACCAATTGTGTCTCAAATACAAGAAATAAATAACACAGCTTATATTCAAATATTTTAAAAAAATAGAAAGGTGTTAAATGAACGTTAAATTGATTACTAGAGTTGAATAGTTTTACTAAAATATGAAACTCATTTGAATCCGCGTCTATCAACAAATTCTTTTGCACTCAGGGTGTAAGTATATCATTTCATCAAATCTCAAAATAGCTACAGCGAAACATTTTAGGTTAACTTCGACTTTTCGTTTCTGAAATAAATTTCCTTTTCTTGATTTACTGCGAATTTCGCT
Organism: Panorpa germanica; assembly: GCA_963678705.1. NCBI lineage: Eukaryota > Metazoa > Arthropoda > Insecta > Mecoptera > Panorpidae > Panorpa > Panorpa germanica. The sequence goes on from OY783205.1 coordinate 3,737,822, forward strand.
AATTTATAACTCACAATTTCTCTATCGAATTTGTTTATTTATTTATAGTTTCTTTTCATTATTCGATTGACTATATTAATATGATATTGTACTCTTAAAAGTGTTGTCGCCATTCAGTGTCGCACTTAAATAAACACATCGAGCGACCCCGACCACCGAGCCGGCCCTGCTCCTGTCTAACAATAAGAATGATAATCTTCACTTTGAATCCTAACTCTATGTTTGTGGACCGACTTGTGACTTGGTTTTAATTCTTTCAATTTCAAATAATTATCTATTTTCAATTTCTTTTGGTGATTATTTGCCTATGTATGAGATCTGATTAACTTGCTCCAATGGGCTTGTGTCCTCATTTCTTAGGGGTCGATTTTTCTATTGTTAATAAATGTATATTGTAAATTTAAAATTTCGAATTTTAGTTCTAGAGCTACAGATGTCGGCCATATTTATGACGTAATATGTAGTGGGATAGGTCAGTGCTGTGGTCTATATAAGAGTTCTGTTTTGAATATGCTATCTCTTTTACGCTCTGATGAATAAAAGAGATAGCAACATACCGGATGTAACTTTAGATGTCATGGAATGTTCTACAACCTTAAATCCCTTTAATAATTAAATGGAAATAATGACTTTTTTAATTGTTATTATCTCCTAACATAGAAGAAGTTATTAAAAATTAATTGGACATTTGAGGTTAAAGTATTCCAATTTACGAGTATACAGTACTGATTTATAGAGGTACAAGTCCATTTGTAGATACCAATTAGAAATTGAAATACTTGAAAACTCCCATGAACAAGCCGATTCATTTTAAGGTTTCAGTTTTGCAGATTTCATTCAAGTAAAAAATGTACAAATATTTAAAGGCGGTGAGTACCTAATGTGATGGATTTAATTTCTAACAGTAATCAATTGTTCGCATTGCATTCTGGACTATTTTCAACTGACGTTTCTGTCAATATTTCAATTTACTTTTTAATGCTTACAATTTAACGGTACTTAACAAATCTCTGTTTTCCATTGGTTGAATTCTTTGCTAAAACATTACTATGGCTGAGCAGCATGTAAGTACCTTGCAACAAAACATTTATTTGTTGTTTATTGTTATTGTTTTCTTTACATTTCATTTTAAAACCTAACCTCCAAATGCGCACTTTACGTAAATTAACGGATATCTTATCGACTAGTTAGAGAACAACTTCCGACTTACAATTAGCATCAAAAATTGTCCGAAAATTTATAAAACACAGAAATGATAAAATATCGTGTGAATATTGTCACACCTCACTAGTATCTGCGTCTGATCAATACTCGTATATTTCCTATTCAGCATGTGAGTGTCCTTTGATCTTTAATATTGATATTTATGTGCTCCATTATTTGTAGCCATCATAAAAGCATAAAATAGCATCAATGTACTCGTAGTAAATAAGTCAGTTCACACAAAATCAGCATTGGAATTTACAAGGGTTTATTTCACGAACAGGGGGTGAGAACATTTTATTATTAATCGTATTATGTACAGAACCATTCGAGTATTTGAACAACATTACTACATTTGCATCTTGATCAAAAGATTCAAAATTCCAAATATTTCAGTTGTCATAAAATGAGGATTATTCCGATTTGCAATTTCCATTGATCTTATATAAAATCGCACTTATAAATTATAAATTAAACCTTATGTATATTTGCCATAAAGCTCATAATTTCATAATCTATCATCTAAAAATATTAGGCAACCTAAGAAGATTTTCAGAATGGGGAATGAAACGTTGATGCAGTGTCGGACTCCATAATTAAATTCCTGAGACCTTGAGAAAAACACGGCAATCAAATGACAATTAATGCAGCAAATCTAAATGGTCAGCGTGGCTGATGTTACATGTCGAATGTCGAATGTAATGGGCCATCCGGACCAGCACGACCATCTTGGGTCCATAGCCTCAGTTGCACCATGGACAATAATGCAAACGCAAACAGTGAGTGTAGTGCGTTCTAGTCCACAAAGGATTTTGCGTTTACCCACGCGCAGTCTGTAATGCAGTTAATAATGAAATACTCGATTGCGTCCTCGAGTTTCAAAGATCAGCAGATATTTTTATAAATGTTGCATTAATGTGGACGATAAAAGTTGAACACGGTCTAAATAAAGTCAACTTGTTTATGAAAATATACGAATGTTGAATGTTAAAGCCGCACTGGTCTGGATGACGCATAACGTTGAGATCTGATTTGAATTTCTAGACATTATTTATCGCATGATTAAACAAATCCCAATGGTCGCACCATGCTTGTTACTTTTGGAACGCAAACACTCTCACAAAGAGAGACCAAACTCTGGTGGTATTGTACTCGTACACTGGACATTGTGGCCTTGAGAATGTAAACTTCTAAGCGTTCTAATTTATTGAATTAATAAAGCTCGTAAGTGTTATATGGCAAACGCATTTTGTACTCTATGAAGTTGTATTATTGTGATATTATAATACGTTCTATATGTTCTTAATCAGGCGGTAAATAAATAAATAACAATAACTCAAACGATGAAGTTGTACTGCCATCAAAATATAAATTTAAACACAAACTAATTATCTAATCACATTTTGATTGGTCTGTACAACGCGATGTGAGTTTTACGGTTTCTTATTTTTGCTTCTTCCTGTAAAGTGTGTAAGTTATTTATAACCGCACAATTCGAAGCATTGCGGACGTTTCTTCCGTTCAAAGACGTTCAATGATCTAAACTAAGTAATACTGGCAAATGTTTAGTAAAATTAAACATTGAATACATTTTTACTTTACAGGCAGTAAGTATAAATAGTTCAGAGAACAAGCATCAGATGGTGCTGTTCTAATTCGTCGATACCATTTGATCATCGTGTCAGTATCGTAGAGTATTTGTTGGTTTGAAAACAGTTTCCAAACCGCTGCATGTAAAATCATTGTCGAATGATGAATAGCTCTTTTAAATGTTTATATAGTAATGCATTGTTACTGCAGATTCTCACAAAAAACATTTTTTAAAACGAAGCCTTTCTTAAAGAACTACTAATTGTAAATTTAAAATTTCCTTCTCAACTTCCTTATGAACTCTAGAACAATACTGTTTGTGTTTTCTTTGAATTTTGATATTTGCTCATGGAAAATTTAACAATTTCTGCTACATGCAGCACGAGGACAACAAGAAATACATAAAACACATAGAAGAAATAGAAATAGTCTGGTATATTGTCTTCTTTTACAATTTTTTCTTTGATAAAGAATTTGATTGTTAATCTAAATTTATAGTTACAATTAGCCAATTGTGATAAAATAAATAATACTTACATCCAGTGTATCATCTTACTATCTGCAAACTGCTGGGCGACCAAATATTTGTTTGGTGTCAGATTATTTGAATTGAATGTTTGTTGCAACAGAGGGTAAGTCTCCTACTGCATTAGGATCAATATTTGTATTCATTTATAGACTCTACGCGCAGGTTTACCATTCTCATATTCACACCTCACCAACTCACTTCCCTTTTGCTATAAGGCACTCCATTGGTAAATTATTCTTTTAGACGTTACTCGGACAAAGCGTTTCCATTCAGAAAAATCCTTGTTAATAATGAACATGTTCCTAGGTACAGAACATTCAAATATATTTACCACTGTCAACACTGATATCGATTTAACTGTTGCCTGTACAGTGTTCCAATAATAAGACAACTGACTCGTTTCAAATTGATGTTAGTTGACCCACTCTACCTATTTTCAAGGTCGCACATTTTATTAGGTTTTTCTGCTTCAACATACAATAAATGTAGCAAACAAATAAAAAAAATTATAGCTAAACTAAAAATTTCTAGACAAAATACAAAAATAAGTCATTTATAAACATTTGCTAAAGTCTGTTTTTCTATCCCTTCCTGCGGTTACCATTTCCACTACTTCTTCAATGCACAGATGGTGAGAAACTTTCAATGAAGTTAATTTTCATAGACGATTAGTTATTTCAGCACCTCATTGATGTTTGACAGTTAGCGGGCTGATTATTTCGTGTACCTACATACTCGTAGTACTAGTACATAGTTATAATGTGCATTGGTCTTGGATGTGTAACTCTAGAAACTGCAACGCCATTACAACGCCGTGGAAGATAGATAGTTGGTCTAAAGCGGCGTTCTCACGAGGGCAATCAGGTGGATCAGTTATGGATCATGAGTGTACTAAAACATGTTCAGCAAATTACTGAACACAATTACTGAATATTTCTAAAGTTGATAATCTAATTCAGTAAACCATAGTAATAAGCATTGACGTACCAAATCACCATCTATCTCAAACCAGGATTAAGGGTAGTGCAGTCTGTGAATCTAAGGGGGCGGCTATAACAAATGTCTGTATGGAATGCGGTGTCAACTGGGAATCTAGTTCCTCCCTGAACACAGATAAGGACCAACACAACAACATATACCCACATTTTCAAGCCAATATTCAAGTTTAGTTATTGAGTTGCATTTTACAAATATTGAGTATGAAGAACCTTAAATTTAGCTTGACTTTACAAATAATCACTATTGTTTAATCGAGTCAAGATACTGGATCATAAATGACTATTATGAAATATCGTATAGAATCGTATAGACGCTGTCCTGTACTTGAATATACCATGAGTTAAATGTCATCAACATTTCTATCAAACAAGAAACATTTATATTTTGTTGAATCTAACACATTCAATGTTCCAAAAAGTAATCCAGGTAGCCTTAGCTCACTACCGTACATCCGCCACCCTGTAGCTGTTTGTATTTGGACTAGGTTTCCTTTGGACCTTGCTTTAGACTTACCATTTACCATAGCATCTTTGTGAAAAGGTATTATGTAACTATTGAACCCATAACTGACCATACAGTAGATTTAGGTACTGATAGTACTCTACCCCCAATAATTGTTCGACCATGCCCTCGATACAGTCCAAGATTACAAAAATTGATGGAATCGCAACAAGTCAGTGCCAGTAATTACATCAGTTTAGAAAAACGTTGCGAAGAAGATTACCACGTAACATAAAATATAATTCATTTCAAAGCCGGTAAGTTGACACCTCAAGGTCACTGGCCCACGTGGCAGTTGTCTTCGAGAATAAAATCTTTAATATGAAACGTTATGTTTTGCAGCGAGTAAGAATTCTTTATTTTACAAATTGTTGTAATTTATTGTTTAGTGCAGGAATTGAATCTTTTGAAGCGCGCAGTTGAGGTCCATTTTATGACAACGAACGGAACACAACATGCAATAAATCTCAAATTAAAATACAACCCTGTTTAATAATCAGGGCTGCGGAGTCGGTAAACAAGCGTACGACTCGGACTCCACATAATTTTATTCAACCGACCAAATTAAATACTAAAACATTTTGGGTTTTGGGGTGCCTGATACGCAATGTTTTATAATTTATTTTTACAGATTTTTAAGAAGGAAATCTACCCTTTTGCGCATACAGTACTCATAAAATTTCTTAGGGATATCACGTAAACAATTTTACCTACTTTTATATTTAACATTTAAAAAATAACATTATCAAAAAACTATTTGAGGAGATTCTTTTAGGATTCATGAAATCTTCAAAATATCCTATTAAGTATTAATTTTTTTTAAATAAGCTAAAATATAACACTAATTTTAGATTCTATACTACTAGGTTTTGTTTAAAGAAATATATGTATTATAAGTAATGTAACATTCATATTTAATGTTTAGCGGGTTTGAGTTGAAATTAAAATTGAAATGAATCTAAATTTTACATTTACTAAAAACTATTATATAATAAGATTCCATTTTATCCAGTGCGAATTTGTTAATTTCATTTATCTTTCATTTTATTTTCTCCAGTCTAAATTTATCTAAATATTATTAAAGTTCTAGTATATCCGTAAATCTCCGACTGCTTCTATTGTATCCAGTACAAATTTATCTTAAGACTCCGTTCAATACAGTGTAAATCTGCTACAGTCTAGTATAAACTAGGTAAAGATTGGTTGTGGTCGCCATTCTTAAGCAATTGAGTATTTTTATAAGGAACACTTTAATTTGGGCTCTGAACCATATCATAAATTTTAGAAACGTATATTATATGTGCTGATAAAGTTAACTATCACCAATTCAAGAGATTTTTTAAAATAGCCTCAATGTTATTGAAGGTACAAACAATTTAAACAATCATTTAAAGGACCGGGATAATTACAGGGGCAAAATTCTAATAAATTGTAAAAGAGTATTCTTCCCTTGAAGCATCCTTATACTCCACATCTTGAATAATTATTATTTATAATATTTAAATATTTTAGTAAAGTAATAGAAATGTAATATTTTCACTGTACGTAGTTCAAGCCGCAGTCAATACAATTTCGCCAAGTCCGACTTCTACTCGTTAACCAGAAATTGCTTTCGACCCCCGACTTCACAGTCCTGATAATAATCTATATTTCTATCAAGGAGATTTCCTATAATTTAAGTGTAATGGTATTTGTGTAGCAGGACATGTGTTGATGTTTTGGTGTTGGTAAACTAAAACAGAAAACAAACAAGCGAATTGTGGCTTGTACTAAGCTAGCACATTTTCCTTGCGAACGTTGTTCAATATCGTTATGCGTACGTTGATTAAAGTGCAGCCTTCGCTGGACGTTGGAAAACATAAATACCCATATAAAAAGCCACACTGATCTACATCTAGTTGTGCGAACTGAGGATTATTTCGCTATGTCGCCTTCATTTCATGATAATGGTTATTAATACGGCACAACAATGCGCAAATACCGATTCAAGTGTGACAAGAGCCCTAATGTTCTTTAAGGTACAAATACGCATGCTATTTAAACAGCATGATTTGATGCACACAAACAGCATAGATTCACATTTGCTTTAATGTCGCATGCTATTTACGTTCAGGTAAGTACACAAGTAGCATCGATGGAATGGACCAGCTTGCTATTTTATTAACATTTTGTAAATAAGTCAGACACCAAATAGCACGTGCAGTATACAAATGTTAGCAGATAGGGTTTTCTCGAGAATAGCATGACTTCGTGCTAGCTACTAGCATGCGTATCAACCCCATTGTATATAGTTATAATAGTTATTACAATAACTTTTTTAAATTGTTGTTCAGTGGGTAAGATGCGGTTCTGACAAGTAGCGCCCATATTGAAATAATTAATTGTTGTATTTCTAATTAATTTCTTAAATTTTACAGCCGCCTTATGTAAGTAGTTACAATCATTTTAACAAGCGTTTCTTTGAGGCTGAATTGGCAACTGCAATTTATAAAAACCGAAATCCTGCGTCTTAAATAATAGAAACAAACTTTGACTTTGCTTTTAACAATTTTAACAAGCCAGTGTTGTTCTGTCGTGTACATAAAAGAAATTTAGTTCTGACAAACATTCGGACTCATAAAAATAAAGATAAAAATAAACTATTGTGTTTCTATCCGCCATCTTACGTGCGAGTTAACATGGGATTACGATCTACATATGTTTCATGTTACAATCTAATAAATTATACATTTTAAAACTCTTAAAGACAAAACTATAACAGACATTTATTTTTATCTTTCTTTCCTTTAGAAACTTTCTCATAAATTACATTCAATAATTGCTTAAGATCTCAAATAGCAAGAGTCCTTTTTATGTTTAGTAATTAAACAAAACAAATATCTTACTCTATCATAAAAGTCATAAATTGTACATTTTAAAACTGTAAGTCGGAACCACTTGACAAGGGTTCTACCCTTAAATTGATGTACAATTGGTATATATACAGTTGTTGGAGATACTTTGAGGGCAGTCTGTAAAAGTAGAAACATCAATCGGGATCATTTTACTTTCGCTTTCTCAACGAATCTCTATAGAAATGTCTCAATTGCTGTACGTATTTCTTTGATTCAGTAATAGTCAATTTCTATCGTAGATTATTGACATTACCATAATGTTAAGAAATAAAATACAAAAGTATAAATTACAAAAGAAAGAAATAAATAAATAAATAAAGTATATAATGAAATATAAATAAATAAACTTAAATAATTGTTTTATTTACTTTCGACTACGACATATATGAATTAATAAGTAAATTAACCACCAAATATAAATTTGTTAATTACTTTCGGCTCCCAGAAAGTATACATTAACTTGCGATATCGTCAATAACATTAATTTATTTGTTTTTTTTGTGTTATTATCAATTTATCTGAATAATGTACACAGATAATCCCGTCGGAGGTAAGTTAACACTGAATAATCTCTTAGGAAATATCACTTAAACTAAACCGCTGATTACAAAACTTGTTTGATAATAAAATAATAAATAACTAATACTAATTTTGTGGTAGATGATTAGGTGCTATAAGAATTTAATCGTTTCAGTCTTGATCTTGATCTTACTGTTATCTTTTTGTTATCAGTACTAACGAAATGTTGTTTCTAAGGAAACTTAAAAATTAACTTAATTAATATTTCCTTTTACCAATACACCAAAATGTGTATAGAGAACGGAACAGAGTCAAGTAAGTTAGCATCATTATTTTAGTCTTTGAAAATTTACATTTGTAATGTTGATTTACGTTTTAAAAGGAAAAGTCTCTAATCGACAGTTGAAAGTTTACTGTGGCCCTTTTTAAGTGTACATCTCTTTTTGAAATTTGCTTTCATTTTATCTATTCAGGAACGTCAAAATAAAAAATATTGTAGCCTCTTTGTTACAATTTTACATTAGATAGAAAGAAAATCTAATTTTGCAAAAAATCAGTAATTATTTTTTTAAATGTAGTATTTTTTATATATTTCAATACCTTTGCCTGCACAAAAATGTTATATTTATAGAATCGTAAAGAAAGGTTACTCATATCTGCATAAGGCCGGTTCTCAATAGAATGCTGATTGTTCTGCTTTTAATTAGAAAATAATTCAACTCTGTACCAACAAGACAATACTCGTAATGTTCAATCATTACTTCTCTACATCCCAATTCATTCTTTTGTTTGCTTTGCGTTACTATTAATATATGTGAATGTACACAGACACCACCACAGGTAGGTCAACAACAATTTGTTCTAAATAAAGAATTAAACTAAACCAAACGAGGCCACATACCAGATTAAATAAACTTAATATCATCAGATCACCTGGGGAAAAGTACATTGAAATTAAATACATAACAAATAACACTTCAATTATACAATGATTAACCTTTATTTAAATCCATTCAAGTCTTGAAATGTTTGTAACATATCGAAAGAAAACGAAGTTCCTATTAGCATTATTATAAATCAAGTTAAATTTAAATGAGTTGCTTGTGAATTAACTTTAACAATTTAGACAAAAACTTGACTAAACTTGACATTTTGAGTCGATTAATCATCTCAATTGGAAATAGTACCAACACCAAAATACACTCCTGAATGAATGGATGGCCTAACCATAATACCGTTATAGGAATTAGAGAAAAACTAACTATAAAACTAAGTATTAAATTACAGCGAGAACATAAAGCAACATACATCATGATCTATTGTCCATAATAACAGCATAAACCTCAAAAAACACGATCCCGCGCGTAACGTCACTATTAAGGCCTCCATCGACGCTGTTTTAGCGTTTTACTCATCCACAAAAAAAATCTATAGATACGAATTAAAAAAGGTTCTGGTCCAGAGAAATTACTATACAATTGCTTATTTTGTGGATCCCCTTCGCGTGTCGGATGATGGCGGCAATATCGTTCTTCATCGATGACACCGATTGGCAATAATATCAACCGATCCACCATAAAAATGGCGACCCCATTGCGGTACTCTCAAACCCAGACACTCGCAACAGGTCGTTAACCAGACGTTAAGAATTAATATCACATTATTGTAAAACACGAGTAAAGGAATACCTGGCAAGTATCCATTATTACAGAATCACCAAACCTTCATTTCTTTCCACTTATAAATCACTATCGATTTACTAATTCTTATTTAAATACCCAGAAAAGAAAATCAATTCAAACATCCACTCAATTCTTCCACTTGCACAATAAGACGCCCCAATCGGTCGCCGCCGAAATCTCGTAATTTCAACTATACATATTTAAGACTCCAGTTTTATTAGGAATTGTAAATTGTAAAATTGTATGTTTCTCATGTTTTGCTTCTGAAATTTAAACTTTATTTTCGTAATTTAGATACATATTTTAATAATTACATTGTTTAACTTAAAACATACTAGCATATTTGAAGTAAACGATACTTTGAAATAATTGGAATGAAATTAAAAAATACTTGAAGGAAACGACATTCAAAGTTTATTCTTTACCATGAATTGTCAATTCCTTTTTATCTTATTTTATCCCAGGGTACCAGGTATCAGTTAGTGTAAAGTTCATCAATGTATTCAGCATGGTCGCTTTAGGCGCCCTCAGTGGCCATTTTTGGACTAGTGAACTAAAATGCTCGGCGACTCAACATTTGAAGGGAATAAAGGGTGAAGGGAGTGCACTGAGCTAAAGTTCAGTGCAGTTCAGTGATATCACATATTAAAACATAATATTTTTTACTTTTACAATTTCTGTTGGTAGAAATACATTTGAGTTTATTATTTCTTTTTCAATACTATTTGTTACATTTTTGTAATGTAATGTACCCCTTAATGTTTATCAGAAAATACAGAAAATAGATGCAAACCTTCTGCAATGGACTGGAAAGATGAAAAGCTTTGTAATGAGGCTAAGTTTGTACGAGGGCGGTCTGAAAAGTGACAATTTGGAGCTATTTCCTAATCTTAAAGTTACGATTGAAGAAATGGATATCAAAACTATTCAAACCAATGCAAAGAAATGCTTTCTTAAACACTTAGATCTCCTCAAATCTCGTTTTGAAAAATATTTTAATGAGAACTTGGATGGATTCAAAACTCGTTCAAACCATCAGTCGATGAGTGTTCCCTCAACACGAAGGAAAAAGAAAATCTTATTGACTTCAAAGGTGACACTGGACTTGACATGAAGTTTAAAGAATCTTCTCTCAAATCCTTTTGGATTGGTGTACAAAAGGAACACCCAATTTTGAGTGAAAGGTCATTGAAAATACTCACTTCATTGTAAAACTGGGTTTTCTGCTCTAGCTGCCAGGAAGAGTAAATATCGCTCAAGACTGGATGTGACAAGGAACTCAGAGTAGCGTTATCATAACTGACACCGCCTTTCAAGAAACTATGCGCAGAAAAGAACAAGCACATCCTTCAGACTAAAGCTCTTTTTATTATTATTGCTTTGAGTTACAAATAACAATTATGTACTATAGTTGCTAAAATAATTAAATAAATTGTAATTCTTTGTATAGAATTTGTTGTTTGATTACGATTAAACCTATTGCCCCATTAGAGTATGCATAGAATGCGCAAAACTTAACCAAATAAAAATTGACTGTAAAATGTAAAATGCGACTCACTTATAAAATATAGTACGTTTACATGTAGGGGGGGGGGCGACTTTCAGCTGAATTATGCAGGGGGGCTCGAAGTAAAAAGTTTGAGAACCGCTGGTGTAGACCATAAAAATCGAATCCGCTTGTCGCGATCGGTACTTCGACCAAAGCCGATAGCTGTCGAAATACACAAGCCGGAACCAGATGGAACTACGTCACATACGTGAAAAGTAATTTATTACTAAAATGTCGTAAGTCGCATACACACTGAAGCAATTTGACTAATGGTTCGAATAATATATTCAATTTCATGTAAAAGGAATTAAATCGGATTTCAATATTAGATTTTCTGGTGCAAGCTTCTTATTCGTCCGTTATCTTGAATAACAGTATACCATAAATAGATTTTTTGAATCAGAATATTAACGATTATTGTTTTTTTAATATAATATTATATAAAAATCATTTGTTGCAAATTTATAATAATTAAACTTCATAAGACATTTTATCCAATTTTTAATTTTTTTTTAAATTCAAACAATTATTTTTAAATAATTACAACATGAAGAAATGATGTATTTTAATCTTTAGAAATGATCTCAAATACACTGTTTTTTAAATCTCTTAAACCATAGTTTTAACTTCATTTAATAAATGGGCTTGTGTCCTATGTCTTAATTTCTATAAAAGTGTACTATATATTGATAAAGTAGGTTACTAGAACCTCAAATGTTCAATTATTTTTTAATAACTCCTTACATGTTAAGAGATATTAACAATCATATTAAAAAAGTCATTTTTTGCCTTTAATTATTAAAGGGATTCAACGTTGTACACATTCCAAATGCATGTGACATCACAATCGCTGCCAACCATACAGCTCATAAATCTCTGCTATATGTATTTATATATCAAAATATCAAATATTATTTACAGTTATTTCAAGGAACAATAAAAATCCAATATTATTTCTGCCGAAACAAGGTTAAATAAAATAAAAACTTATTATTCTTTGATTTGACTTGATTATTTGACTAACAACAGCTACAGAACATCACCACAGCACTGATCTACTCAACAAATAACTGACGTTAAAATGCATTTCACGTCATACAAATATGGCCGACATCTCTAGCGCTAAAACTACAATTCAAACTTTTAATTGCTATATCTCCGTCAACATTTAGATATTTAATAAAATAGACACGCCAATACACATTTATGAACATCAATTTCAATCAACAATAGAAAAATCGACCACTAAAAAATGAGGACACATTAGGATTATATTAGAGGATTACATTAAAAATAAAAAACACATTTTTAGTCAAAACTTTCAAAATACAATCCGTTCATTACACATCTACATTCCTTGTATATTTTTTTACTCATATCTTTTTTAATACAACATAAGTTACAACATAAAACACACACAAAAAAACACATACAAAAGTTACAACATAAAATTATTAATAAAATTTGTAGATGATGTCATTACTCGTATCTCTCTCGTCGTACCATGCTGTGGAGAGGCAGTCATCAGGCGCACCAAAATACAATTGAATCATCCATTAATTAAATATCTTTACACAAGTTTTTTAATTATATTCTGGACGCACCCTTAATTCTCTGAATGAACGATTTACTCTTTTGGAAACCCTTAGCAAGAAGTTTCAGTTTCTATACGACATAATGACAAATAGCTGGTAAATTATTGTACCAGTGTCCAGTGGATACTTTCAATCGAAAACGAACCAGATATAAATGCAACTGATCTTCCAGAAGTATTACGTGAGGCATCCCGAATATTACCATATTATAATGGCAAAGTAACCTAATTACTTTGTATCTAACTACTATTGTAGCTGTAAGATTTTATATGGATCTGTAGTTACTTATATGGATCTAGGAAAATGCAATATTGTTTAATATCAAAATTAATTAAAATAGTATACTTAAGAAGTTCAATTAGCCAAATGTAATATATGTCTACACATCCCTAATTAAAAAATTTGCTAAAGTTAAAGTTGGAAAAGGGAAACGGTAGTAGTCTTTAAGGAGGGGAAGGGGCTCTTTAAGGTCAAAACGATAAAAAAAAGCATATTTTCGATAATGTTTTTTGACGACACAGTTAATATATTTCTATAGTTACTACATGGTAAAGTAACATTTAAAGAATATGTTGGCGCAAATGTCGTGATTCTCGATGTAACTCAAAATCACAATGTTAAGCGTTGTCTTGATTGTTTCTTGTCGATTAAAACACGAAAAAACCAAGTGTTTATGTAAATCTGATGTTGGTAATTTACATTTAGTAGTGGACTGTATTTTTATTAAGATTTCACAGAGAAACACACTATTTAATAATTAAATGAATTTATTTGAAATAAGCAGAAAAAGCACGTGTACAAAATAACAATGTATATATATGTTGCTAATTTAGACTCTTAAAATTAAGAGAGCAACCTGTTGCTTCGACGGTCGAAAAAGTAAGGACTGATGTAATGGCCACCATGATGCAAGCCATCCCTTACGTGTCAGTAGACAAAAAATACCGTTGTCCACCTACAGTATATTACGCAATGCATTATGTTTGCTTGGTAACGTCTATAACTACGGACGTAGTTCCTTAAGTTAGACAACTAGGTGGCGGTTGGTCATCACTTAATATTTAAACCTTAAAATTAAAGAAATTCGCAAACATCCTGGCCGCTATGAAACGGTTCCTATTAGTAATATTAATTAAGTTTCATATTATTTAAGATGCGAATTATTCGAGATCTGGGGATTGTAGGTGGCAGATTTCTTGAATAGCTCTTTGGTGGGATCCTCCTGGAGTCTTGATAGAGACGACTTGTACGATTCCATCCTTTCCGGGGTGCAGTTCTAGAACTCTGCCTGTGGTCCATTTGTGCGTGGGGGCGTTTTCATCTTTTAAAACTACCAAATCACCAAGCTGTGGAACTCGTGGTTGTCCGTGCTGCCATTTGGTACGCTGTTGGAGTGTATTCAGATATTCCTTGTGCCAGCGTTTCCAAAATGTCGTCCTCATCTGTTGAATAATATTGAAGGCAGTTAATCTTGTTTTAACTGGTGTGTCCTCGGCAGTTTCCAGAGTGGAGACTGGAGGTCGACCAATGAGAAAATGTCCAGGACAGAGAGGATATAGGTCATTAGGATTAGTAGAAAGGGCAGTGAGAGGTCTTGAATTTATAATTGAATCTATTTGAGTTAATACAGTATATAGATCTTCAAAAGTTAAATTCGGATTGTGCATCACACGAAGGTGATGTTTGACCGATTTTACTGCAGCTTCCCACAGACCCCCATGATGTGGTGATCGTGGAGGTATAAATTTCCAAGAAATTCCGCGAGATTCTACAGTAGTACATACAGTATGTTGGAATGACGTATCTGATAATAGTTGACCTAGGTCTCTCAGATAATTTCTAGCGCCTACAAAATTGTTCCATTGTCAGAAAATACTTGTGCAGGCGTACCTCTACGTGCGATAAATCGTTGAAATGCTAACAGAAATGCTTGCGTAGTAAGATCTGTTACCAATTCAAGATGTACAGCCTTAGTAGTAAAACAAACAAATAACGCTATGACAATTTAAAATTTCTGTAAACGGCTGTTATGCGTGCAACTGGCAAGTCACCTAATGGTGTATAATAAGGAGCGGGTTTGTGTTTCATTGGTGGGACATTGTGTTTTAATGAATCAGTATTAGGCAACCATTGTATCCCTAAGGTTTTACTTTGTTCGGAAACCAAATGGACCGCGCTGTCGGTATTTGGTGATTCTAAACATGTTTTAGCTAGGAAGTCAGGATGATTAGACACCCATTTGCTTAATTTAAAACAACCCTTGGATAAAATCAAGTCAATGTCCTTACATAGTTTAATTAACGAATCTACTAATGATGCTCCAGTGAGCAGATCATCAACATAAAAATCTTTCAATATAGTTTCTGATGCGATCGGAAACTCGGTTTTGTTTTGATGCGCTATATGGCATAAAGTTCTAATAGCTAAATATGGCGCTGATGTAGTTCCATATGTTACAGTATTCAATGTATATGATTGTATTGGTACGTCAGGAGACGGTCTCCAAATTATCCTTTGTAAATTTCGTTGTGCTGGCTCGACCAGCACCTGTCTATACATCATTGCGATGTCCGATGTAGCCACATATCTATGTGTCCTGAACCTAAGTAAGATTGACAGAAGACTTGATTGTATCGTGGGCCCTACAGATTGAATATTATTGAGAGAGACTCCAGACGTCGTTATCATAGAGCCGTCAAACACTACTCTCAGTTTTGTTGTCGTACTCGAAAGTTTGAGCACACCATGATGTGGTAAATAATAGCTGTTCGTATTATTGTCATCTGAATGAACTCTAGACATATGTCCTAGACGTACATAGTTGCTCATAAATTCATTGTATTGTTGCATTAGACTTGAGTTTTTTGCTAGTCGTTTCTCAAGTGCATAGAATCGTTTCAATGCGTAAGCCTTTGAGTCGCCCAGCCGATCTGGGAACTCCTTCAGCGGAATTCGAACTGTAAATCTACCTGTGTTGTCTTGACTAACATGTTGCAGGAAGTGCTTCTCGCAAGCTTCTTCTTCTAATGATAGTGCCCTGACTAATGGTGATTCTTCTATTTCCCAAAATGTCTGAAGTTGACTTTGAAGCAACCGTGTTGATGTATGTAAACAAGTTGTGTTACGTTCAGTATTAGATACACAATGCCCTGTTACAATCCATCCAAGCTGCGACTGATGCAATGCTGTTTCCTAACCTGATTTTACGGGTTCCTAGTATTCCCCAAAATAATTCTGCACCGAGCAGTATGTCAATGTCATTTGGAATATTGAATGTGGGATCAGCTAAATGTAAATTATTAGGAATATTTAAATTGTTCGCATCAATAATAGCGTTCGGCAACGGCTCGGTTATTGATGGAATAACTAAACAATTTATGTTCGAATTGAACCTTGAAATTTTTGGTTTTAGTTTAAGATTAACAGCGTCGTGTACAGCGGTCGCCCTTTTATTAATTCCTTTAATTGAATAATGGACCGTGCTTGCCCTTAATCCCAATTTCTTAAAAAACCTAGCAGTTATAAAATTGCTTTGACTTCCCGAATCCAATAAAGCCCGAGCAGTATGTTGGTTGCCATGCAAATCAGTCACGTTAACTAATGCGGTAGACAACATGGCGTTGAATGATCTACCGTTATTTGAAAGAGCGACAACCGGTTCTGTTGCTACCTGCTCTGCAGAAATATTAGCACTTGGGTGCAAAGTAGTATGATGTTTTTTATGACACATTTTACAAGTTCCCTTTTTGCATTCCTTTATCCAGTGAGATGATGACAAACAATTATGACATAATTTCTTGTGTTTAATTTCAGCCCAACGTTGATCAATAGTCATATTCAAATAAACACTACACTGAAACGGTTTATGGTTGGTATTCTGACAAAAAGCACATGATGGCGT
Source organism: Panorpa germanica (assembly GCA_963678705.1). Taxonomy (NCBI): domain Eukaryota; kingdom Metazoa; phylum Arthropoda; class Insecta; order Mecoptera; family Panorpidae; genus Panorpa; species Panorpa germanica. The sequence goes on from OY783205.1 coordinate 3,754,784, forward strand.
CTCTACAGCCGAGAATGTACGTGACTCTTTGTGACGTATTGTCGAACGTGAATTAGTTCGAGAATTGTTTAGTTCTAATAGTTCAGCCCTTTGTGTTATAAAATTTAAAAATTGCTCCGTTGTTGGAATGTTATCTGACCCAAAGCATTCTTTATCCCAATCATCACGCAGATCACTATCTAGTTTTTGTGTCATAAGATAAACAAATAACACATTCGATCTATCCACAGGTTCGCCTAATGTGAACAGAGAACACATGTGGCTTTTCATGTTATCTACCAGGGCCCTAAGCCTTACTGCTGAATTACCGGGCACAGCTAATAGATTAACTAAAGCCTTAATGTGATGGTTTGTTGCTATTCGTTTATTCTCAAAACGTTTAAAAACTAGTTCCCACGCTTCTAAATAACTATCTGCAGTTATTACAATAGAGTCTATGACATGTAGTGCCATAGACGTTAATGATGATTTTAAATAGTAGAATTTGTGGATATTATCAATGGAGTCATTTTTGTGTATCATTGAGATATATAGATCTCTGAAACGCGGCCATTCAGATATATCACCATTAAATGTTAGGATTTCAATTTTGGTAAATGAGAATTATTAACGAAAGAAGAATTTCCCGATTTAATAGATAACTGATCCAGATCGTTGAGACTTAAAGAGTTATTTTTTGCTAAGAATCGTTTTGCCATGCTAACAGCATTCGACGATTTTTCTTCAAAATCATCCCAACTATCTAAATCAGTTACATCTGCAATGCTCAATAAATTAATTTTGAAATCAGTTAATGTAGGTAATCTTTCTAATTTCGTTTGAATTTTAAAGAAATCGTTTTCTGATATATTGTCTTCATCTAATTTACTTAAGTAACTTAAAAATGACTCTACTGATCTTACCATCAATTTTTGTTCTAATAATTGCTGTGAATTATCCATTCTAATTTATTTAGCTTAATGAAAATAACTGAACTAAACTTGATTTTCTGAAATGCTATAAAATACCTTAACAATAAACAATCTAGGGCTCTATGTAGCTTCGTAAGATCCGTTTACTTAAAATATTTTATAACAAGATGTAGTGATGCCGTAATACTTTGCCGTTATAATTATTGAACACATGTTTCGAAACGCGTTTTGCACATGTAAATTTTCTGAACGTTACTTGGAACATAAATTACTTTATTCTTTTAATCTAATTACTGTATATATTACGAATATCAAACAGAATCAATTAAAACATAGGATATTTAAATGATATGTGAACGGGGAGTTTGGACCTATGAAGATCTATAAGCTGTGTGGGCCTATCTGCGATCTGGTAGCGGTATCCAAATTCTCGGATTGCTCGTTTGCATCCAATTCCTTTGATAGCGTAGATTGCGCCAAAATACGTCGAAGGACCTTTTTGTTATTAATTACTTAATAACAATTTTTTATTTTAATATCAGAAAAGCAGCGAAACACTATGATTCTACAGAAAACATTTATTTTACAAATACACTGACGGATTACAAAGATTGATTTAATATTTTAATTATATTGCTGCTAGTATCGATGTTACGTTGATGTAATTCACGATTTAAACTAATTTTATAATTTAATTTATTTAAATTAATTATAATTATATTTTAAGATGTTTAGCTATGTTTACTGTTGAGCGTTCAAGTTAATAATGATTTTAATAATGCTAACAACGAACCTCGATGCCAGCAGCATGCTTCGGTCATGAACAAAAAGTAGTTCACCTTGGAACAGGGCTAGTTGTTTGGCACGCAGTACCATTGTACAAATAATGATTTTGTTAATTTTAAATAACAAAACAACAGATAAAAATTAAATATTTAACAAAAGAATTCTTGGTGAATAAAACTAAAATAAAAGTAGATTCTAAATGAAATAAATTAATGAAGGCAAAATATCTATATTGAAATATAGATTGTGCATGCGTTCATTAACATACTCCCGCGCGTTGAAAAATTGGAAGAGTCATCATGGTTTTCAACTAATGTTCTATGGGTAGCGGAGCAAGATGTCGCACTAGACGTTTTATTTCTCCTTTTGTTGTCTTGATAGTGGCTAACCGAGCAGTTGAATCATCACTAACACTTAGTTTCACTACCCTACCCAACATCCATTGCGATGGAGGGCGATTCGGTTCTTTAATTAAAACCAAAGTTCCTTGTTGCGGTACAACACCTGTTGACGTTTTCCATTTCGCGAACTGATTGCAGTGTCCTAGATAGTCGCTTGACCAACGTTTCCAGAAACTTTGAATACAGTCTTGAAGTTGTGAGAAGCGCTGCATTCGGCTTAGCTTGATTGGAGCGTCCTCTGCAGGGGCGATGCTAGTGAGTTGCCGTCCTATTAAGAGGTGTCTAGGTGTGATAGGAATAAGGTCATTGGGATCATTGGAAGCGGGATAAAGAGGGCGAGAATTAAGTGTTGCCTCTATTTGAGTTAGCAGTGTATAAGTGTCTTCAAAGGTAAAATGATTGTTTTGTATGACGCGTTTGAGATGTGATTTCGTGGATTTAATGTTGCTTTCCCATAAACCGCCCCAACTGTGTGAGTATGGTGGAATAAACTTCCATGTAATAGTTAAATCGGAAGCCACGGTTTGTATCGCTCTTGCATTATCACCATCAGATAAGAATTTACCTAAGGCCCGGCTAGCTCCGACAAAGTTCGTCCCATTATCAGAATAAATAGTGGTGGGCTTGCCTCTACGTGATATGAATCAGTTGAGAGCAGCTAAAAAACACTTGAGTTGTAAGTTCAGTAACCAGTTCCAAATGTATGGCCTTTGATGCGAAACAGATAAATAAACAAATGTAGGATTTTAATAATCTGCTACCTCTGCCATATTTATTTCTGACCATAATAGGGCCAGCATAATCAACGCCGGTGTCTTTGAATGGGAAATCCAGAGAAACTCTTGCAAAAGGAAGAGAGCCCATTTTCGGTGATGGAAAGCGTGGTTTTTGTTTAAAGCATGTTACACAGCGATGTACAATAGTTTTTGATAAGGATATGCCTTTAATGGGCCAATATTGGTCCCTTACACTGAATAATAGCTTTTGAGGGCCTGGATGAAGTAATCTCAGGTGTTCCCTTTCAATTATCAGAGTTGTCAATTTGTGTTTGTTATGTAGAACAATGGGATGCCGTCTATGAAATTCATAATTTGAATGTTTTAATCTGCCACCCACTCTAATGATGTCATTATCGTCGAGAAAGGAATTCAGACAAAGTAATGCGCTTTTGGTTGCTAAAGGTGCGTTACCCTTTAGAGCTTTAAATTCAGACGAAAAATGTTCCCTTTGTGCTAATTTTATAAGTAATTGCATAGAAATTTGTAATTCTGTGACTGATAAAATGCCGTTTGTTCTATTTTGTTTGTTTCTGGAATTGTGAATGAAACGTAAGCAATACGCGGTGACTCTATTAAGTGTTCTTAAGTTTGAAAATGTGTCGAATATAAAATTTGATTTTGCTGTGGAAAGATTCGCCAATATAATTGATTTAGTTTCAGGTAAAAAATTTACAGTGCAATTACTTTCAGGCCATGTGCTCTCTGATTGAGATAGCCAATCTGGACCTTGCCACCAGAAATCATAATCAACTATATTACTTACAAGAATACCTCGCGAAATCAAATCTGCTGGGTTATATTCGGTACGAACATGACGCCATTGAGAAATGGAATTCATGTTTGTTTGGATTTCAGAAACGCGGTTTGCTACAAACGTTTTCAATGTATTGGGTATGCATTTAAGCCATGATAGTACAATGACTGAATCAGACCAAAGAATTATATTTTTTATCGGTAAAGAAATTATTGACAACAATTTTTTTGTCATTCTTGACAGCAACAATGCTGCACATAATTCTAAACACGGAATGGTTAATGTTTTTAAAGGTGAAACCTTAGATTTTGAGTGTAATAAAGTCGTTTTGGAAATATTATGATGGTTGGTACTTTTAAAATATATACAAGCACCATATGCACGTTCTGATGCGTCACAAAAGCCATGAATTTCAATGGTTTTGAAATTATTGATCAATGATTTTCGTGGTATGGATACGTTGTTTAAGTTTGGTAATTGCTTTATTAAAGAAGTCCATGTGTTTACTAAGTGTTCTGGAATTTCGTCATCCCAGTGTAGATTAGTTAGCCATAATTGTTGTATCATTAATTTAAATGGTATGACGCAGGGTGATAGTAATCCCAGCGGATCAAAAATTTTCGCAATGAATGATAAAACATTTCTTTTGGTTAATTTTACAGGTGGCTCAAAATGGGCAATACTGTATTTGAAACAGTCTGTTTTAGAGCACCATTTGACACCTAATGCTTTGAAATGCTCTATGTCTGCGTGATCTATATAAAAATGTTTGTCATTAGTAGTGTTGTCTAAATCGAGTAAAACAGCGAGATCATTTGATATCCATTTGCGTAAGTGAAATCCTGCACTGCTTAATATTTCAATGATTTTATTACAGCGTAATTTGAGTTCTGCTAGGTCATTTGACCCAGTCAGCATGTCATCAACATAGAAGTCATTAATGATGGTGTTTGCGGCATTTGGGTGTGAAATAGTATTGTCGTAACCGAGCTGTGTTAAGCTTCTAATCGCAAGATTTGCTGCAGATAATGTACCATAAGTTACAGTGTTCAACTGATATGATAGTAACTTGTCGTCTGGGTTGTCTCTCCAAAGAATTTGTTGAAGGTTTCTTTGAGAGGGGTGCACCAGTACTTGTCGGTACATCATTGCTATATCTGCAACGACCACATATTCATAATGACGAAATCTAGTGAATAAATCGTTTTGATTGGTTGGCCCGTTCGCTTGTAACGAATTAAGCGAAGTGTTTGTCGTACTTGACATAGAGCCATCGAAAACCACTCTCAATTTACTTGTAGTGCTGCTGGTTTTAGTATACCGTGATGCGGTAAAAAATATGAAGGTTCAGACGAGTTCTGAATGGGGTTAACAGTCATGTGACCCAATTGTATATATTCATGAATGAATGCAGAATATTAATCCACATAGATTTATAATGTTTATTTTTATCAAATTTTCTTTCCAATGAAAGAAATCTTTTGGTAGCTGCGGTTTTGGAATCCCCTAGAGTTGATGCGGGCAATTTTAATGGTAATGTTACTACAAATCTACCCTCGGAATCGCGAGTGGTAGTTTTATTGTAATGATCTTGGCATGCTTGTTCTTCTATAGTTAAAGTGCCTACATTCCTTAACAGACTCGATTTCCCAAAACTTGGACATTTGAGTTTGTAAGGATGTGTGATAACAATGAGCATGATTGTTGTTAGTAATAGATTTATATTTGGTGACTATCCAACCCAAGGAAGTGTTTTGTAAATGCAGTCGATTATTGTATAGTTTTGTTTTGCCAACACGTAATAGGTTCCAAAAGATATCAGCACCTAATAATAAATCCACTGGTTGTGGTTTGTTAAAACTAGGATCCGCTAGTTTTATGTTATGAGGTATTGATAAATTGATAATGTCCAATGTGATGTGCGGAATATTATCGGTTATTTTGTCTATTAGAAGACAATTTACAAATGTTTTGTAATTATTGGTTGAAGAATGTAAAGTGATTTTTACTTGCTTGTTGATTTTAGTTTCGGAGTTACCAATTCCTGTAACTACTACATCCGAATTAGTAGTAGGAATGTTTAATTTGCGTAATAAACCTTTGGTAATGAAACTGGTTTGACTACCATTATCCAGAAGAGCGCGAGCGATAATTGTTTTACCGTTTATGTCAGGAATGTTCACCAAAGCGGTTGAAAGCATAGCTTGACTTGTCTGATTGACGTGCGCCGTGAGTGTGCTAGAAGTGGTAGCTTTAGGAATAGAAGTATCTGATTCTTCCATTTCAATGTGTAGCAATGTATGATGCTTTTTGTTGCAAGTATTGCAACGGTATTTTGAAGGACAGCTGCTAATATTGTGACCCTTGCGTAGGCAATTTAGGCACTGCTGTCTTCTTTGGATCTCACTGATCCGAGCCGTAACGTTGAGTTTTAAAAAATTGTTACAATGTCTTATGATGTGATCTTTGTTACAAAATGAGCATTTATCTCGTGGTGTTGTGAAAAGAGACTTGTGAGGTCTTGATTTATGAGTATAATTAGAGTCACAATTATGTTCATCCAACTCGTGTGCCCGTTCGAGAATAAAAAAAAGCATTGTGTCAATTTCTTGGTAATCGGTTTTAGAAATGTCGGAAGCTAACCAATGTTTCTTTGTTTCAGAGTCTAGCTTTTTAGATATTAAAATTGCAACTATGTGGTTCCATCTATTTTCCTCTGGAATAATGTTTTCTAACGCTTTGACGTGTTTTCTGATTGAGGCTGCAGTAGCTCTTAACTTAGTACTACTCTCAGAGGTGATAGCAGGAATTTTTAAAAATGCATTAAGATGATAAGAAATCATTTTTCTTTTATTGTCGTAGGCTGTGACTAATAAATCCCAACATAATTGATAGTTAGTGGGGTCTAATTGCACCGATGCAATGGTATCAAAGGCCTCATCCTTTAATGAACGACGTAAAAGGTGTAATTTTTTGAAACTAGAATATTTAACCTGATTATGGACTAAGCTTTCAAATGTGGCCTTAAACTCATCCCATTGTTCTATATTGCCGGAGAAAGTTGGAATGTTAATGGATGATAAATGCATGTCTTCATCTGAAAATACAGATGGCTTTGTTTCAGGGGTAGATAATGTTTGATTTGCAATCGATTCCGAAGCTGAGATGATTTTATTAATAATTTTTCCTATATTGACGTATTGTGTATAAAAATCATTATTTTCACTATCGATGCGATCTAAATCAGCTTGATCATCAGTTAGTTCGCGCATTTGTGAATGAACTTTATTGATTGAAGACTTTAATGGTTGCCATTGTTTATAACAAATTTTTATCTTTTCCACATCGTACGTGGATGAATCTGTTAAATCAACATTTTCAATTGCTTTGCTGCATTGTTTTAATGTTAATTTGATTTGATGTATGGCTTTTATAGGTTTTGACGACATTGTGAATACAACTTTAAATAATCTCTATTGATATTTTTAAATTTAATATTTAAAAAATGATTGAAAATATATTATTATTGTAAATAATATAAGCCGTAGGCTATTACGTATAGCACGTAATAAAATCTCTGTGCAACAATACACAGATGATCTGGTTTGGTTCGAAATGTATTCAAACGCTTAAAGTGGAATAATATTCGCTTATAGTTTGTGTGTGTGTGTGTGTGCTCTAGTGGTCATAGTCCAGTAATAGAACGTTAGATGACCTGATTGAGAGGCTAAAGAGTGTGTCCAAATAACACGTGTACGAGCGCTATAGTATGGTCATAGCTTAGTAAAGCGTTGAATGACTTGACTAATGCGGCAAGGAAATATTAACTGCAAAACAGAAAACCGAATAATGCCGATGATGCTCGAATAATTATTCTACAAAAATGATGCGAACTTATGTTGGAAGTGAATCATTGATGGCCAAACACCTTGGTATAATGCAATAACGATTAAAACAGTGGTATATGTAAAGTTTGTAAAAATATAAGATGTAACTGCAAAAATCCAAAATAGAGGTAATAATAGGGATAGGATGGGAATTATAAAAATGTTCAGGATTACCTTGACACCACTGGCGTATAGTAGTTCTCGTTTCAAGACTGAATCCAAAATGGCTGCAACTGACACGTGTTTTCTGTGGTACTTGGCGCCAGAAATGAGATTTTCTTTCTGGAATGATCACCTTGCTTGATGAATCCTATGATGAGAATCCTTTTCAAAGATGACCAATGCGGGAATCCTTTTTGAAGATGATCCAAAATGATGTGAATCCTCTTTGAAGATGCTCAATTGTTGGGTATCCTCTTCGAAGATGATCAAATTGTTGTATATCCGTTGATGAGAATCTTGCTTGAAGATGATCGAAATGGTGTATATCCGGCTCGAAAACGACCAAATGGATGGAATCCTCTTCGAAGGATCAAAATGCTGAATATCCTAGCTCGAAGGACCAAATGGACGGGGAGTTTGGACCTATGAAGATCTATAAGCTGTGTGGGCCTATCTGCGATCTGGTAGCGGTATCCAAATTCTCGGATTGCTCGTTTGCATCCAATTCCTTTGATAGCGTAGATTGCGCCAAAATACGTCGAAGGACCTTTTTGTTATTAATTACTTAATAACAATTTTTTATTTTAATATCAGAAAAGCAGCGAAACACTATGATTCTACAGAAAACATTTATTTTACAAATACACTGACGGATTACAAAGATTGATTTAATATTTTAATTATATTGCTGCTAGTATCGATGTTACGTTGATGTAATTCACGATTTAAACTAATTTTATAATTTAATTTATTTAAATTAATTATAATTATATTTTAAGATGTTTAGCTATGTTTACTGTTGAGCGTTCAAGTTAATAATGATTTTAATAATGCTAACAACGAACCTCGATGCCAGCAGCATGCTTCGGTCATGAACAAAAAGTAGTTCACCTTGGAACAGGGCTAGTTGTTTGGCACGCAGTACCATTGTACAAATAATGATTTTGTTAATTTTAAATAACAAAACAACAGATAAAAATTAAATATTTAACAAAAGAATTCTTGGTGAATAAAACTAAAATAAAAGTAGATTCTAAATGAAATAAATTAATGAAGGCAAAATATCTATATTGAAATATAGATTGTGCATGCGTTCATTAACAATATGGAATAATTAAAAGAATGTGGACTTATCTCAAAATGGCGACCTCCTCTGGTAGTGGACGCCGCTTGCTTCTGTGTGTTTGGCCTCGTATGTAAATTTTTCTTTCCCGCGTGGTTTCAGCACTCCGTGTTGAAATATCTGGGTCGATTGGACCAAAAATGTTGGCGCAAATGTCGTGATTCTCGATGTAACTCAAAATCACAATGTTAAGCGTTGTCTTGATTGTTTCTTGTCGATTAAAACACGAAAAAACCAAGTGTTTATGTAAATCTGATGTTGGTAATTTACATTTAGTAGTGGACTGTATTTTTATTAAGATTTCACAGAGAAACACACTATTTAATAATTAAATGAATTTATTTGAAATAAAGCAGAAAAAGCACGTGTACAAAATAACAATGTATATATATGTTGCTAATTTAGACTCTTAAAATTAAGAGAGCAACCTGTTGCTTCGACGGTCGAAAAAGTAAGGACTGATGTAATGGCCACCATGATGCAAGCCATCCCTTACGTGTCAGTAGACAAAAAATACCGTTGTCCACCTACAGTATATTACGCAATGCATTATGTTTGCTTGGTAACGTCTATAACTACGGACGTAGTTCCTTAAGTTAGACAACTAGGTGGCGGTTGGTCATCACTTAATATTTAAACCTTAAAATTAAAGAAATTCGCAAACAGAATATTGTGTAAAATTTTCATAAATAAATATCAAGAAATGAGGAATTGTCAGTGAAGCTCCGCAAACGTCACATGAAAAAGAGTGATTGCGGTGTTTCTCATAACTCATCACTGGATTATCTTAAATCAAAAAATCAAAATGATTTCATTAGTTTTTTTATTTTATTGATATTATTTACAGCACTTAGAATCAAAATATCGATTTTTCATGAAAAATGACAGTGCAAAATTTCAAAAGGATCGGTGCAGTAAATTTTAACCTGGAGAGGACACGGACTCTGAAAAAGCTAAGTGTGAGAGAAGGCGTTTAAAAATGTCAAAGAAAGACGAAACCAGACCAGAGGATTAGACTAAAAACTCTATAACTTCCACAGTTTTACTCCAATCGACTTCAAATTTTCACACAATAAACTTAATATGTTCTACATTAATATAACTGAATAAAATAAAACGAAAAAACGTTGAAACCTTACCCGCCTTAAAACATAAGCTGCGGTAAATTAAAGGACGACACTTCGAAGACTGACCTTTAGTCCTTAGAGTTACAATATAAATAAAAAAAAGGTTACACACTTATTTTCAAGATGATAGTAACATAAGCCCCATTTTTCAAAATATACTAAAATATATCGGAAATCAGTTACATTTTCTGTTGCTTAAACAATACTTTAGGATCATAAAAACAATATGCAGTCCGTCCTTTGGTAAACATATTATAACGAAAACAGAGCCTTGTTTTTTATTTTTAACTTTTTTATAAACAGATGGCAAACATGTTAGGTCAAGTCAATGTCACCTGACGTTGACAAGAGAGCTATCCATTCGATATCATTACCTCACATTAACACAACGCTTTGTTTTTCATTTCTATCAACAAATTACGCGAGTAGTCTGTAAGTAAACCAAAAAATCAATTTACTGTCGTTTTACTTTACTTACTAACATGTTATATCAAGTCAATGTCCCCTGGCGTTGACAACAGAGCTATCCATTCGATATCATTACCTCACATTAACACAACGCTTTGTTTTTCATTTCTATCAACAAATTACGCGAGTAGCCAGTAAGTAAACCAAAAAATCAATTTACTGTCGTTTTACTTTACTTACTAACATGTTATATCAAGTCAGTGTCACCTGGCGATGACAGCAGAGCTATCCATTCGATATCATTACCTCACATTAACACAACGCTTTGTTTTTCATTTCTATCAACAAATTACGCGAGTAGCCAGTAAGTAAACCAAAAAATCAATTTACTGTCGTTTTACTTTACTTACTAACATGTTATATCAAGTCAATGTCCCCTGGCGTTGACAACAGAGCTATCCATTCGATATCATTACCTCACATTAACACAACGCTTTGTTTTTCATTTCTATCAACAAATTACGCGAGTAGCCAGTAAGTAAACCAAAAAATCAATTTACTGTCGTTTTACTTTACTTACTAACATGTTATATCAAGTCAATGTCCCCTGGCGTTGACAGCAGAGCTATCCATTCGATATAATTACCTCACATTAACACAACGCTTTGTTTCTTATTTCTATCAACAAATTACGCGAGTAGCCCGTAAGTAAACCAAAAAACTAATTTACTGTCGTTTTACTTTAATACTCGTACGGTGAATTTCCTTTTTTTATTAATTGATGCCTAACATGTTATATCAAGTCAGTGTCACCTGGCGATGAGAGCAGAGCTATCCATTCGATATCATTACCTCACATTAACACAACGCTTTGTTTTTCATTTCTATCAACAAACTACGCGAGTAGCCAGTAAGTAAACCAAAAAACTAATTTACTGTCGTTTTACTTTAATACTCGCACGGTGAATTTTCTTTTTTATTAACTGATGCCTAACATGTTATATCAAGTCAATATCACCTGGCGTTGACAGCAGAGCTATCCATTCGATATCATTACCTCACATTAACACAACGCTTTGCTTATCATTTCTATCAACAAATTACGCGACTAGAGGGTAAGTAAACCAAAAAATCAATTTAATCGTTTGTCGTTTTACTTTAATACTCGTACGGTGAATTTCCTTTTTTATTAACTGATGCCTAACATGTTATATCAAGTCAGTGTCACCTGGCGTTGACAGCAGAGCTATCCATTCGATATCATTACCTCACATTAACACAACGCTTTGCTTATCATTTCTATCAACAAATTACGCGACTAGAGGGTAAGTAAACCAAAAAATCAATTTACTGTCGTTTTACTTTAATACTCGTACGGTGAATTTCCTTTTTTATTAATTGATGCCTAACATGTTATATCAAGTCAGTGTCACCTGGCGTTGACAACAGAGCTATCCATTCGATATCATTACCTCTCATTAACACAACACTTTGTTTTTCATTTCTGTCAACAAATTACGCGAGTAGACTGTAAGTAAACCAAAAAATCAATTTACTGTCGTTTTACTTTAATACTCATACGGTGAATTTCCTTTTTTATTAATTGATGCCTAACATGTTATATCATGTCAATATCACCTGGCGTTGACAACAGAGCTATCCATTCGATATCATTACCTCTCATTAACACAACGCTTTGTTTTCCATTTCTATCAACAAATTACGCGAGTAGTAGACGGTAAGTAAACCAAAAAATTAAATTATTGTGGGTTTACCTTAATAATTGTACGGTGAATTTTTTTTTTATGAATTGATGCCTAACATGTTTTATCAGGTCAATGTCCCCTGGCGTTGACAGCAGAAACCAATCATTCGACATCATTGCCTCTAATATAAAAAATATAAATAAATTTAAAATTTACCTGTTTTTGCGAATTTTGAGAAATTCTGTACTTTGCTAAAATTTGTGTGCTATTACATCCAAATATGTATATTTATGTTAACGTATATGCCCCCTAAATATGAGGTACAAAATATAATGGCAATGCAATATTCTGCAGTCGTCATGCTGCACATAAACAATGTATTTCTGTACAGAACAGTTCACACACACACAAAGTCTCAGATACCATTAATAGATGGAGACACAGTCTGGAATGACACTACTGACTACAGAGTCAGTAGTACGTTACATCTCGGATGGTAACTGGATCCAGTCTCGTGAGGTCTGACCGTCAAGTGTACTGAACAGTGGTACTTCGTTTTTGTTTCTGTTACACTGTAAATCTGTATAATCCTAACAATTATGTTTGTATTAGATGATCCATTACGTAATAGCTCAGGACCTACGTCTTACTATAAAACCTATTTCTGTTGATGAATGTTATATCTATGTTTTGTGCTTAGCGGATAGTGCATGTTGACCAATGGGCTTATGAACTCATTTTTTGTGGTTGAATTTTTAGTTTTTGAGTTAAATAATTTATATTTACGTATTACACAAAGTCGTATGTGTCTCTGTTTTATAAAAGAGATGGTAAATCCGCGGACGTGACGTACCATGCATTGGTATTATTTATAACTTTGAATCCCTTTAGTATTTAAAGGCACAAAATGTCTTTTTTATTATTAATATCTCCTAAAATAAATATTTTATTAAAAAATCTGAATCAATATATAGTACAGTACAAGTATTATAGAAACTAAGTAATGTTTCACCCACTCAGCCCATTTGATTACGAGATTGCAGAGTTTAAAACGTTGCATGTATAAAATATACTCGTACACACAGTTGCAGAATGTTGAAAATCCATTTAAATGATTTGTTTAAAAACGATATGGGTTTGAGGAATATAAGAAACAAAATAATAATTAAAAATTCACAATCAAAACTGATTATTCTTTTTAACCCATTTTACACATATTTTGCTGCGAACTATTTCAATTATAAGTAACACAAAATTTGTAATATTAGTTTAGTAGCTGAACTTACGAGAAAACCTAATGGAAGCCATTGTAGTTTGTAACTCGCAAGGAAATTTTTTTATTTTGTAATTTGAAACTACTCTTTAGGCAACGATTCTTGTTAGTTTAACGTTAGATTTGTTAATACTTGTCTCCATTGTCCAAAAGACAGCAATTTATGAAAAGGCATTATCAGTGCTATTTGAGATATCCATTTGTAATAAATGTACTCATAAGTAATTGTGTCAAGTCATAGCGACATGTTTGTGTTGTGTTTTATTGATGACGTCATACCTATTTATGTGATAAGGATAGCTACAATCATGACGTAATAACTTTCTGTTTGGATGGGGATCTTTTTAAAATTAAAACGAACTCGAAAGGGATTAAGCACCATTTGCGAGCATTCAACCTGTTTACAATAAAATATGTATTTAAGTATTTACTTTTTGGTTAATTGAAGAAATAGTTGATAGTGTCATTACTGCTACTGACATTGACGCATTACTTTATTTTTCATTACTACCAACAAATTACGAGAATAGAACGTAAGTAGACAAGAAGACATTTCACCATCGTTTTACATTAGCAATTCGTTTTTCTTTTTCTAACTTAACGTAATTTTACATAACGCGTTCTCTTGAGAATACGATTGATACCCTTAATTTTATTATTGTTACACGTGTACTGTACACAAAGCTAAGAACTATAATTTACCAGGAAATGTTTGCATTACGTTACTAACTTAACTGTATGCCTGGTGACAGTCGCAGCAATGAAGCACGCAGTGTCGTACTAATGACACGGGCTGGAGAAATCGCAGCAAGTTCGATAGGTTTTATGACTAAAAGAAATAAATTCTAGATTTATGTAATTATGACTGGGATAAACATACAGACGTGAAACAAAAAAAAATTGATTTAAGTATATTAAATAATCATCAATACTCAATACTCAGTTTTACTGCAACATGCATTGTACAATTCATTTATTGATAGACAATTAATGGTTTAAGAAAGAAACCGACAGATGGCATCATGGTGTGTAATAACAAATATTGATATTTTTCCCTTCCCTATCCTCTATTTTGTAATATTTAGATTCGCGTCGATTATTAATAAAAGGAAGTGATTTTCCCGCATTTCTTGAAAATCGTCAGTTGTACGAGAAAAAGTCTTATTTAATAATATATGTATTTAAAATAGATCTACAACTTTTGTATAATACGTATTTACATAAAATTATTATTTCGCAAGATATATAAAGAAAATTATTTTTTTTAGTTTCTTTTATTTCTAAAGCTTTTGGGGCACATTTCCCCGAAACACGAAAAGAATTACTAACGATAGAAATAATACCAGGTGGCTTTTTAAGTGATGAAACTTTACTCGAAACATTTTTAAAAGAAGGTACATTTCGCATGTTATTTATTTATATATTTTCTCGCGGTCATGATCGCCTGAAGTTATTTTACTTTGGTTAAACTTGATTCAATAAGTTTATATAAGTTAGGAATATGTCATCATTCCCCCAGAGTGTAGTAATCATGGTTTATATTTTTGAATTAAATGTTTAATTTCTGTTATTTTTTGCAATGCTCCGTTGAGGTTCCACTGAATATCCGCCATATCAGTTTTGACTAAATCAGTGTAAGTTATATGCACATCTGATGCCATTTGTTAAGAGCTACAGACGCTTAATTTACTGTAATATTCCCTCACCCCCTGATTGTAATGTAAAATTCTGGCTGAACAATTATTGAGATACCATCGTGGTCGCACATTGCTATTATGCACAATGCCGACTATAACAGCGTGTTACAGTCAGAGTCAG
This sequence comes from Panorpa germanica, assembly GCA_963678705.1. Classification (NCBI taxonomy): domain Eukaryota; kingdom Metazoa; phylum Arthropoda; class Insecta; order Mecoptera; family Panorpidae; genus Panorpa; species Panorpa germanica. The sequence goes on from OY783205.1 coordinate 3,769,919, forward strand.
CCGCTAGTTTTATAATTCAAAGATTTTATATTTAATGGCTAAGTAGCTTCATGACAAACATTTAGTTTCGGAGAACATTCATCTGATTGCGTTTTATCTGTTTTACTTTCATGTTTGTATCAATATTCTAAATAACCGCAGGGGCCAAAGCTGCAATAAGTAAGTTTAGATCGTCCGCACATGGGTCGACTGATTGCAAACTCGAGTTTTCAACGAAAACGAAAAACGAGCCATGTCGAGCCGTGTTTCGTGACTCTATAGAATTTTCAACAATCACTCAAAACCAGTTTGAAATCAGTTTATTTTCGTTCGTGCCGTGTGTTTTCTTTTACTCGTATACACGTTCGTTCTCTCACTAACAACACGGATGCATTATCATTCGGTTCGGGCAGATTCTTCGGGCCTCTGGTTTGCAATCAGTCGACCCGTGTGCGGAGGGCATTACTTAACCTAATTTTTACTAATTACTATTACGAGCGAAGTTAATAACGCTTTAAAGTTAAATACTTAAAATTATGACAAGAACAGATATATAAAAGTCTGAGACAGAAAGATCCCTTCACATTTACCATTGTGTATGTCACATGCATGCAGTGTTGCTCAAACTTTGACTAAAGGGGCTATTGGTTATTGATTTTCGTTTTCAGTCAGTGAAATTTCAGCTAACAGTGAAATGAGGTACTAAACAGTAGTTTCAGAGTGAAAATAATTACTTCCGCTCGGTAATTAAAAGAATCCAAGTCGCATGCGTGATGTTTGCAAATATAGAAGGTTCGAGAACTAGTTTCCCTTCAATTTTCCCTCGCTCGCATCCTCGAATTTGTAACATTTCAGACATTTGTAACAGAAGGTTCCAGAGTTAGATTCTCTTTATTCCCACTACACGCTGTTACAAGTTAGCAATCTTTGGTGTTAGAACTGCTTCTTAGCGGCACCTCGCTAAATTTGTAACAATTAAGTTTAAAATAATATTTTTTCCAACAAATTTCAAAATTTCAAAAAATGGAGGCAGAAATATTAAAAGAACTAAGCGAGATGATGGTATCACAAAAGAACGAAATCGTTGACAAGTTTCAAGCAATACAAGAGCAGGCTGAAAAATCTAAAGATTAAATTTGTGTAAAGTTTCAAACACAATTGCACGCGGTAGCAGAAGTTTGTATGGGATCTAAGAAAAAACTACAAATGCGCATGGACATGATAGAAGACAATATAGTCAAAGCAAAGTCTTTAATCCGTGACGAATCGACAAGTGCTGGCGGAGATGAGGACTCGAGAAATACAAGAACGTGTTGAACTCGACCGAAAAGATGTAAAGCAACTTTCAGCAGCCCAGTTAGCCCCATTTGCCGAGAGGACACGGGCTCTATAAAGTTCTTATGACAATTTGAGCTCTTATGATGGAACTATCATAGGGCAAGAATATGAAGTTCTGTTCACAGCTATAGCTAAATTCAACAACTGGAACCAAAGTATTGCGCGGGTCAGTTAGCGGCCATGTTGTGCGGCTCGGCATAAATCGCATTTCAGAAAATAACCCCTAAGGACCGGCGGTAAGATAGGCGATGAAACAATAAGTTGTTGAGAAATAACATTACCAAAAGAGGAAGATGTGTCTACCTCTAATGCAGAAACGAGAGTTGGACTAAAAATAATCGCCAATCATTAAGAGGGCCTGGTGTGCAGCTATAACTAGTCTGAGTTGTAAGGCCAGACTCTTTATGCTTAAAGTGTCTAGCTGGGACTTGCTTCTAGTAGACTAATATTCACTGCACGTAATAGGGGCAAATAGAGTTGTCTATGTGCTTAGAGTTCTTCTAAAGAGGCTAGTAACTTTGCAAATAATAACTCTTGTTGATTTCACTTAAATACATGTAGTGTAATTTCTAAACCATCCCTGTTGAGACGACCATTTGCAGTGTGATATTATAATTCAATCTCGGACGAGCCTTCTAGTTGTAGTTTTGCAAGTAACAATTAAAGTTGAATCCTCAAGTGTGGTGCAAAAATAACAATATAGTTTATTTTAAACGAGTAAACACATAACTTGAATAATAGTAGTTCATTTAATTATTCCACGAAGTTATACAATTACATCTCAATAAAACGAATTAATCAAAATAAAGTTCACAAAGATAATAACACTTGATTAAAATACAATACTTAGATTTAGAGTCCTTTTACAATGTTTTGCGTGTTACCGCGAAATACGTAGTTTCCATAGTACATAGTTAACAAACACAATGGTTTACAATGATAAATACACCCTAGTAATTAACATTACATTTGTATGCATAACTCTAACTATTTACGCTGACAACAATAACAAATATTACACACAGTAATAAAGTTAAACTGGATTTAAATTCACAATGATAATAACACTCGTTAATATATCATATTCCTGAATTCACTAAAGACGTCATACACTCTGTGTATCTCTGTTGATCGCCATTTTTCAATCTAGAACCTCGCCCAAACATGTGTCATCATCTTCAATAGCTAGCGAACGGTCTTCTGCCCCGTTCCCTCAGGCGTTCTCTGGACGCTGTAAGCGAACTGCTTAGAGGGTCTACAAGTCATTCTTTAAAACATTTAAATTTATCTTAATCTTAGCAAAGTTTTTAACCTATTCTACAGATTTCTTATTATTATTATTTCTTAAAACTAATTATATTTAAACTTAAAATTAATCTTAAAAAATATCCCTCATACATTTATTAATTAAAACAACTTATTTAATTACATGCCGCAGGACTAAACCATGCGCGTGGTCTCTGCTAAACCCTTGAGAGTAGGGGTACCTGAGACGCAAGTCCTGACACGTCAAACAGACGAGCCCTAGCGTTTGGTTCTAAGCCCTTATGGCTTATGCAATAATATGAATATAGTATGATATGAATATAACGCGAACACATTTTAAACTAACAATAAAATCTAAAGCATAAAGTCTTAAAATAACAATAACATTCATAATATCTTAAACTAACAATAGCAAATTAAGATTACACATTTATGAATTATTTCATTTCTAACCAGGGACCTTCAAAATGAACAATTATCTTTTGGTAAATTGAAGTAATAGTTGATAGTGTCATTACTGTTACTGTTACTGACATTAACGCATAGCTTTATTTTTCATTACTACCAACAAATTAAGTATCACTTATGAGCATGCAGACTGTAATTTAATTTTGTTATAACGCATTGAACTATATCAACAATTAATACAACCAAATACGAGTAGAAGGTGAGTAAACAAAATATTTGATTTAAGTATTTACCCTTTGGTTATTTGAAGTAATAGTTGATACTGTCATTAATGTTACTGGCATTAACGCATTACTATATTTTTCATTACTACCAACAAATTACGAGAGTAGACCGTAAGTACACAAGAAAACATTTCACCATCTTTTACATTAAGAATTCGGTTTTCTTTTTCTAACTTTACGCGATTTTACATGTGTATTTTACGTGATGTACTGGTCTGTGTTGTCTTGCTCGCCCTCACTTTCTTCGTAGTTTGGGCGTTCTTCCTCGTCAGAGAAGAATGAGAGTGCTTTTAACTCTTTTCTTTTTTGTTTTCTTTTCCGTCTTCAGGATTTCTATTTTTTTTTTTGGTATTGCATTTATGATTCCAAGTTTTCAGAGTCGATATCCTTTTTACTGCAACATGCGCACGTGTTTTTTCCTATCACTATTTTAGAGCCAACCCTCGAGCAGCTGACAGGTAGTCATAACGCGTGTTTGTTACTTTACACTAATACCAGTAGAAAATAAAATAAAATACAACACAGTTACCGTCTGAGGTTAAGTAACTTAAAAGCACGTGGTAGTATGACCTTTTTGTAAAGTGTCTTTTTAATCAAATGCACTAACGTTAATCACTTTTAACTATTAAATTGTATATTTCATATTAAACCGCTTGTAGTTCTGTTATGAAAATTAGAAATAAACGGAAAAGTTCGTGTTTCACTTTTTGGTTTTTCACTCTCTTTTTTTATTACTGTGGCAAACTAAAATTTCTGCAATATAATAATGAACTGGTTTTAATGGCTTTGTATTTAATGGCTATCTGATTATCCATTTTAGGTTTTATTTTAATAATTCAGTTTAGGAGAATATTCATCTGATTGATTTTTATCTGTTTTACTTTCATTTTTGTATCAATATTCTAAACCTGGCAGGTCTCACAACTCCAATGAGTAAGTCTACCAAACCTAAGTTTTACTTATTAATATTACGAGCAAAGTTAAGAACATATACATTGGGCCATCTGTTACTACCCAACACTTCCTAAGTGATAATGATCCTAAAGTAATGACCTGGTAATGATCTGTAAAGTTCGTTGCTTGACCTATGGTGGAGTCTCATTATGACTGTGTAGCATTATGTCGTTTTCAGTTATGGTCGAAAATGGCCGATCTGTCATCACGACGCAGGCTGCTCTTCGGAAGCACTTCAACATTTCGCATTATGTTACAATCCCTAGCAACAAGACAATAAGACGTTGGATCCTAGCATTGGAAGTTACTGAATCCACAGCACATCGCAAATCGTGCCATATTACAATTTGACGCAATGGCCGAACAGTTACAGTCACAGCTGGACTTTCTGTTTCAACGCTGGAAAACTTTTTAGAGCAGCAAGTCCAACAATTGAGTGACGACACAACTCTGCTCGACTTGTGTCTGTGAGGTGGGATGGCCAGCGCGGTCGCCATATTTAGACATGTGCGACGTTTTTTTGTGGGTCTATTTGAAAGAAAATGTTTTCATACATCCCCCCCACTTTAGAAGAGGTTAAGTCCCGAATTATCGAGGAATCATCCGCCATACCCGTTAAAATGTGCAGAAAAGCAGTCTAAACTTTAGAAGTAGACTACCTACATCAGTGTATTGCTGCTGAAAGTCGCCATCTTGCTAATATGGAATTCAAAATTAAAGGAAAAATTATATTATATACTATTAGTTTTGTTACACCTCCTCAAAACCAGATAATTACTTCTGCCCAACCCTATCTTTGTACATGCTGGACAGTGCTGTCTACAACAGTGTATTAGTATGTCGCTAGTTTTCTAATACGGCGGTTTTATATTAATGGCTAGTTAGCAGAGCTTTCGTAGAACAATTATCTCATTGATTTTTATGTTTTACTTCTATGTTTATATCAATATTTTAAATCTGCACTGGTTGGCCAGGTGGAAAAAGTAGGTTTCTAAACCTAATTAATCAATATGACAAGCAAAGCAAATAATGTACCATATGGGGTGGGTCTCAAAGTTAAATATAACTTTGATGTTATATTTAAATATGTTGGAAAGTACACCTAACCTTATTGGCAGATAATTTTATATTTACTGGCTTATCATTTAATCATGGCTTTAGTTTTGCGGAACATTCATCTGATTGATTCTAATTTGTTTTTCTTTCATGTTTGCTTCAATATTCTAAATTTACGTAGGTCCCACAACTGTAAAAAGTAAGTTTACTAAACCTTACTTTTACTAATTAGTAATAAACCAAAAAGAAAATTTAATTCTATATTTATTTGCTTATCATTTAATGATAGTTTCAGTTTCTCAGAACATTCATTTATTTGTTTTTTATCTGTTTTACTTTCATGCTTGTATCAATAATCTATAACTGCTCAGGTCGCACAACTACGAAAAGTAAGTTTACTAAACCTTACTTTTACTAATTAGTAATAAACCTAAAAGTAAATCTAATTTTATATTTATTTGCTTATCATTTAATGATAGTTTCAGTTTCTCAGAACATTCATTTATTTGCTTTTTATCTGTTTTATTTTCATGCTTGTATAAGGACGCACAGCTGCGAAGAGTAAGTTTACTAAACCTTATTACTCTCGACAAAGACTGCCTCCGTACCCCCAAATATAATTATGAAATTTTCTACAATTCAGAATATGAACTTTCTTCAAAGTTCTCTACCGGACCCCTAAATTTTCTAAACCTCTCATTTTTCAATTTTTAATTTCTATTTTTTGAAAAATGTCAGCATTGATTACCTTAATACACATTCAAAATTTCATCTTTCTATCTTTTACGAATTAAAAGTTATACAGGAAAAAGTGATTTTTTTTTTCTGTTTTTCCAAATTTACGGGTTTTCAAGCCACCATACGATTCGCTTAAACACATAAGAATATAAGAAAATAAACATACACCTGGGACATTATAATATATGACGATATTTAAATGTGTTTGAAAGTAAACCTTAACTTTATTGGCAGATATTTTACATTTATTGAATAATCATTTGATGATAGCTTCAGTTTCAGAGAACATTTATATATTTATTTTTTATTTGTTTTACTTTCATGCTTGTATCAATATTCTAAATCTGCGCAGAAACTAGAGCAGATAACTGTAAGTTTACTAAACCAAGTTTTTAATAATTAGAGTTAGGAGCGAACAATAAATACGAATAGATTCGCCAGTGTTAACAAAATAACTGGACCATGCTCAAAGTTGTATCCACAAGTAAATTCGTCGCATACAACAGACCACCTGCAGTTCGCTATTTACTACATACAAACCGTCTTTTTCAGTTCAAATTCAACCTTTTAAACTTCAAATTCAACTTTTTGATTACTTTTTTGAATTATAAAAGGTTGAATTTACTGTAGCTTTACTATATACATTATTGTCTAATGGAATTACGCACACAAATAGGATTCTTCAAGATCATTGCCATATCCTTGGAACGTTAGAAAGTTATTGCCTTGTTATCACAGTGCCTAGGCAAATTGCCACTTGTTGTTGAACTCTTTATTTGCTTTGCAATTCTATCTTGATAAGTGTACATATACGTTCTTGTGCAATGTCTGACATCTTGTGTAATGTTAAGTTCATTGGTTTAGGTACACAACGGATAATTGGTACTAGTTGTTAGGTGTACTATGGATGAGAAAGTATCTAAGTTCACACACCTCACGTAATATTCAAAATAGTTGTGTCCAACATGCTTCTTAATTTAGCACATTATCTTTTTCGTTCATCTTAGTTTGAAGAAGAACCAGTAGAAACTCTAACGTCAAACACTTCGTCCTCCTATTTCAAATAATTTATGGGCCTTAAAGGTCACATGGCATTACTCTTCTTACTGTTGTCCTCATTTCCCTTTCCTCCAGTATGTAAGTAAACCTCATCGTTTAACGCAGCGTACTTCAGTGCAATGCTTCAGTCTACTTTGCTCGATTGCTTCCATCATCATTCGGACAATCCTACACCTATAACCACTTGTAACGTAATTTTAATGTTTCACAAAACGGTTGCTAAAACAGGCGGTAAATAATCTAGTTTCCATGGTTTCCACATTGAGCAAGTGCTGCCACACAATAAAGGCAATAGCATATATTTACCGTAAGAAAATGGTAAAATGGAGCTCGATGCACCTATCTCGTTACTGAAATTTTTTAATTATTGAATAATTTTGATTGATTTCAAATTAGTAATTATTTTAATCTCTTCAAGGAACTAGTGCATATTATAACGCGCTAAGATTTTTCAATAATAACACTTGGTTGGTACATAACTGTAGTTTAACCATACAAAATACGTGGGTTACATTTTTCGTTAGGTATCGGTGTTCGGTTAACTAGAATTGAGAAATCCATTTTTTGGGTTAACTAATTTAATTGAGTATTAAAATGTGCTCTTAGTATTAAGTCGTGTAACAGAGATATGTCAACACACTAAATTATTATTTGCGTTTCATAGTTGAGCTATAAACTCAATGATTGTTATTATTTGTAAAATGAAATACCGATTACATATGTAAATTACATTAAGTCTCAATATTTTGTATTAATTTAAAAACGATCGGTGAATGCAGTATATTTTATAGGCGGCCGGCCCCATAAGTCAAGTGAGGGTAATTTTACAGGGGATAAAACCTTTTCGGTGCATAAAAGAAATGTATTGGAGGAAATGAATGCAGTTTGATTGATTTTAATGTTATTAATGTTTGTATAATGGCTTATTTAGCTTAAATTTTTACATTAAATTTTTATGGGGTGTATCAAATAAATTCAATTTAGCTTTTTCGCAATTTTTATTTGGTGTCTAAAATAAACACATACGTACTTATTACCCCAGTACAACATTAAAAATAAAAAACAGTCTCAGTTCGTCAGGTTAACTCACAGTTTTGTCTGTCGCTCGGTCTATTACTGGTCACTGGTCACTATTTTCCATTTTCTTGTTTTTAGAAATTTTACCCTCTATATTTTTCGCTTTGTAAGACTGGAATAAAATATTGTTTAAGTAAAAGCAGCAGTAGTTTATTTCGGATGGCACCTTCTGTTCCTTCTTTCGGTTCCACATCTTGCTCCTTGTCACAATTATGAAGTTTCCTTTTTAAGCAAACCATGATGTAATCCGATTGGTTTCGTAAAACAGAAATTCAAATTTCAAATAGATATGTGTCCGTCAACTTATGTATATTTGAAAAAACAGCAAAAACAAATTCGCAATTATGAAGTTATATTTAAAAAAAAATCAAAAAAGACCTTTATTTTATTTAAAAATATTTAAATAATGGTTGTAGAGCGTTAGAAATCCTTTTAAATGATGTATTCGTTCGATAAGTTTATATACTACAAAGGGTTCTAGAAATGTGGACAAAATTGTAAGCACTGCACTGTTGAATGTCATCCGATGTTTTGAACCAATGCCAATTTTTTGCTAATTAGTATTATTATTTAAATATATACTTGTTAAAATGTCCCTTTTGTTCAACTCTGCAGACCAAATCCCAACATAATTAGTTACTGCAAATATTTTCTGGCTTAGTGTTGCCATCTATTCAACCTGCCAATTTTCCGTACCACTCATCTTGATTTATGAGATTTATCTGTAATATGTATTTATCCTAATAGAACATATTTATGAAAAAAGGTATTTTGTGGAAAAAACATTTAATAATTTTCAATTCACTAAACAAAAGTCGTCCTTGAGGAAGTTAATGCAATCACTTAGAATTGAACAAAGATTCTCTACACACAACTTATCTATATCTTCAATGAATCTTCAACGATTTTTCAACGATTTGTTTCAATCTGTTCCAATCATGTACGATTCTTGTTCTCATTGTTTTAGGGTTATTTAAAGAGTGATCCACGGGTTGGCACAGAAAAAGAAATGTAAATATTTGGGATTTAAATTTCACTTGCTCTATGTGCGACAAGTTAATCTTTTACAAAAACAAAGCGATAAAATAATTTCCATCGTTGTGCGTAGTTTGTGAGTATGACAACTTCAACTAGACACTGACTCGACGTCACAGTTCGTTTGTTTGTGTGTGTGTGTTTTCACTTTATTTAACGTTTTTCATTCTAATGTCGTTTTGTATTTAGGCATAGGCAAGTTTAATCTTATTTTATTTAAATCAAACAAATCTGATAATTGTTAATCATTTAAATAATTATTGAGCAGTGCCTCTCAGAGAGAAGTGGGAAGGTGGTTAGAGAAGAAGCAATTGCTCTAGATCTCTCAAGTAGAAACCTTCAACTCAATAAATTGAGACTGGTTACTTCGATTTTGCGGGGCCTCAAATGCATCAGCTTCTCTTACTTCCTCTGAGAGGCGCTATCATACAGGAGTGCGATCTAATCATACCTTGTTTATTTTTACAAATTACGTTTTGCCATCGAACGACTTTCCATTGCTGCAACAGACGGTGTGTATTCGTTTACTTACTGATATTCTTGGTTTCGTCAACTGTACCCGTACATGTAGGACAGGCAACAACGAAGACACTGCAGACAGGAAATAACAAACTTTAAAGATAATGATACTAACAGTAATACTATTACTCGAAGTTCTACTTCCTTAAAGGGTCCTACCGGTTATAAACATGGGCCGAAAATCTACACGTTTTGGAATCTTGTATCATCATCATCATCTATTGGTGGCTGCCATTTAAACGATTTAAACAAAGCCTTTATTAATTTATGCACTCGTTTCAACGGTGTCTTGGTGGAGGGGGGGGATATGTATCAACAAGAACTGACATTCTTTTTTATAACACGTGCAGTAAAACAGATTCTTGTTATATATTTTGAAACTAATGCATGACAATATTATAATATTCTCTAGACATGAGTTTCTCCATTTTTTCAATTAAACCTGGATATAATGTTTCAGTTATCCTTGCAGTCATATCAACGTGTAGGGATCGTTTTAAAGAAACTTTACTTTCAACTTTACTATGTCGTCAGACTAAACATTGAATTGTTTGTTCCAAATGCAGGAAGTAAGTTTCAAACCAATCTGCAGGAATCTTTGTTTAATTAAGAGTGCACAAATTTAATACAACTACTTACAAAACAGATCGTAAGTATTACATAACTGAACTAATCATTTACGTAGTATGCTTACGGACTCTATTACTCGTCTGTTATTACTTTTCCTTTTACTGTTTACTATGTTTATTTTTAATGATTCTTTACAGTGTAGTTTGTTCAGGTAACACGTACCCTTGGTGTGAAACTCACTGTTAATGTTTTGTTTAAAAATTGAAGCAATACCTATACAATACATTAATGATTGGAAGTAAATGAGAGTAAAAGAAAAGTTAACTTGAATATATTTTATTATAGGCGTTACAATATATTATTACTAATTAGTTCTACTACCAAATTAATTTACATATTCATTTAAAAAATTAAAATAAATCCAAAAGTTCTACTTCTTTTGTTCATCCTGTTCTTCTCTTTTCCTCGTAACATTTCCTCATTCTGTTTTCTACTTTCTTCATCCACTCTCTTCGTATTGCTGCAGCGTCTCTTCTGCCATGTCTCATATCCTGTGCACCGATTCGCATTCATGTTAATGCACTGCATTGGTTATGTTGTCGTGTATATGGTAATGGAAGAAGTGAAAAGAGACAAAATAAGAATTGAAGGAACGAGCAGAGCAGGAAGATTCGAAAAAGAAATGAGTAAAGCAGAATGTGAGATCTTAAAGAAGATACATAAAGATATTAGGAAAGAATGTGGAATGGGAGAAACGAAAAGAAGGAAGAGAAGGACTATAAAAGGAATGGAATAATGGCAGAAGTGCAAAGAGAAGGATAAGTGTAGAGTAAGTGGTAAGAAGCGGAGAATGGAAAACAGAGAAGAAAGGATATACAAAATGTGCTGGAATGAAAACGTTGGGGCACATTAAAGATTCATGTGAAAACAAAATAAAGAGTAAAAAGAAGATAGCGGAACTAATGAGGGGATGCAACGAAGGAGGTGGGTGGCGGAAGCGAGAATGGAAGAAGGGAGAGAAACATGTAGGTTGGAATGGTGAAGTAGAGAAGCAGAGGACAAAGAAAGTGACACGAGGAGAAAAAGAAGAGGTATAAATAGTTTTAAAGTTTAATTTAGAAATCATGATCTGTATTTAATAATTATATGGAAAAATGAAAAACCTTGCAGCATGCATTAAGATAAATTAGGATAAGTATACATACATGACCAATAATTAAATAATAGATAATAATAATTAAAGTTGGCCAATTTGTTACTTGATAACAAAGCTGATAACTGAATATAACATATTAGAAGTTGCATGCAACAGACGTTCCTTTCCTCCATCACGTGACTTATTTACATATCAGATACGTAACATATCCATTTGTACCACAGTGCGTAAGTAGTCAAATAAGTCCAAATCAAACAAACTCACAGCAAATTAGTGATTTCTCTGACTGTGCTAGTTTCATACCGTCATAGCTAAATCCTGGAGTCTTCCTACATAACTTCGTGGATCTAATTCCTTGCATGGAAACTATTCTTGAATATATCTTAAGGAAAATAACTTGAAACCAATACAAATGAAAGCTAATCGCTAATTTAATTATTGTCTGTTCCCTTTTTGATTTTTCGTTGTCTTGGTATTCATCTTTGCAGCGAGTAAGTAATCCTGTTTAATTTATATTTGTTCCTTTAATCAACAGCGACTTCTTCCTAAAGTTACAACACTCTTTTAAGACGTATAACACAACATATTATTAAGTTCCTCATCTACTCCACCACTGTCGGTCTTATTTCAAATCACGTTTATTTCAGTACCGATGATAATAAATTATTTCCTTTGACAATATCTAAATAATGCGTCAATTTGTAATTTCGTCAGATATTTACTATCTACTAATATATTTTTATTTAAAAATGTCAGAAATCGTCTTAATTTAATGCAACTTTTAAATAAACATTTGTCTTATATTAAATAATATAATCCGACAAAAATATAAATACAAACCATATTACATCAATAACAGTTATTGGACATATTTCATTCAAACGATTTACTCGCAAAAGTCTGAATTTTTCTATATTTTATTTGTCAAACATATAAACATTCTAAGCATGTTGATTCTCTACTTCGATCTGCACTGCAGCACAAAGTAGCTTGCCTGGACGACGGGGCCTTAATATAAGGACATCATCTAATGAACAAAAAGAATCCGCCGCGCCTTTTGGAATTATTTATAAGGATTGAATAATTCACACATTTACATAATTTTACATAAAATAGAATACACTTTAAACAAAACTCGTTAAAGATACACATAAAGCTGATATCGGACGGTTCACTCGGGTGAACAATGTCGAATGAACGTGTCCCACATCGCTGGACCGGTTCATTTCGAATGAAAGGCAGAAATAACAAAAAGTGAACCGTCTGACATCAGCTTAAATATAACTTATATTTAACAAGCATTACATTGTCGAAGAATCTGACTGGAACGGAATACATAGTGCATAGAGATTTCAAATGGATAATGCAGTAATAAGCTGTAAATTGTCCAATCACAGGGAAATGTTTGTGATGAAAGACAGTGATGATTTTCTTTTCAATCGTTCCTTAAATATCCTACTTATCTTGACTATCAGCTCAGTAGTTTGTCTCTACAGCTTTTTGCTATTCCACAAATAGTGATAGATGATAACAAGTGTATATGCATTTTTAACAGATCAACAAGTTTGTATATCACTTTTCTGTGTTCGATTTTCAACGCTCTTAGGGCACACTTTACCGTTATCCGATTGACCTGAAATTTTACACGGAATATTTTTTCATGTAATCACACTAAACTGGAAAAATCGCAAAGAAAATCTTCACCAAGAGTAAATAAGGGTCACTCTAATATGCTCCCATTCTTAAGAGCAGGTTATTTAAGTTAGAATAAGCTAAGAGTTATCCTTTATCCTCTGAAACTCTTCGTACCACCATTTTCTTATTTACACGAATAGCATTTTCCGAATGTTTTAATAAAGAATTTTTATTTTATTTTATAGAAAAGGGAGAAGGAGAGACAGATCGTAAGTTTATAACGAAGTTAAACTTGAATAGTTAGCCATTTATTAATATAAATCTCCATCAAAGAATAAGAAAACCTCGTACCAATAGCACTCTCCTTGTCACACCGTAGGAAATCTATCTTGCCACGCGAGAGAAGTTAACCAACTTTATTCCCTCTTTGCAATCCATCGAAAGGATAGAATGACATGGAACGACAGATAACAGACGCTCGTATAATTGCTTTCTAGTTTTCTTGGACACGTGGTTCGTTTCATTCATGTTGTCGTTCACAAAACACTTACCGCTTTACAAATAAACCTGTTATAAAATTTATACCAAGCATAAACTAATAATAAGCCTTATGGCTTTATACCCAGCATAAATTTTCAGCACTTACTAGTATCACTTGTACTAGTTACTGTTACTAGGTTAACTTGTTACCCTTATTACTCCTTCAGCTTGTAAGTTCTTCTTTCCTACTCTGTGTTGTGGATGCTTAACATCTAGAGTCGGGTAATTCCATGTTAGGCAAGCAAAATCCAAAATACAACACTTGGTCAAATTTCCATTTATGGAATGCTCGTGCTAGTAATTGTATCTTTATGAAAACTTGTCCAAACCATTCGACCACTGCCTACAAAACCAGAACAGCCTTTATCACGTGTTGCGCTTAGAGTCATTCACTGCCGCCTAGCGTGGAATTGCTGAAGTGCAGCAAAGCAACTTTGTATCATTCATTCTAAGTTTTAATTTTCAACAGATGGTGAGTATTGAAAGTTTCCAATTTAAATGATTACAATTAATTCTATGGAATGGTCCATAGTTCAAGTGTCTTAACTGAAATAAGTCACTAGTCAATAATTTATTGGGGCTCTAATTTATTGATGTAAAATGATTTGTCTTATTTTACCAAAAAGGATGTAAGTTATGTAGCAATAGAGCAATTTACACGGCTCCACAAAGCTGAACTTGTTTCAATTCGGAAACATTAGTTAATATAACAGTTCCTCTGATATAACTTTTGTCTATCTTTGTTTGATTCTGACAATAGAACTTACAACCTTCTATCACATTAATTTACAAATTGTTTGTTCCAACCAATACCATTACTATGACGTCATCAGGTGGTGGGTACCGCTTTAAGAAATACTAACAATGGTTATGTTGTCTCAAAATGTTATAATCATTTCATTGCTCACACTCAGCATGTAAGTTGTTCTTCTGTCAACGTCATTGAAGCGTAGACACCACCTACCATATTATTTATATTTAACAGTTATTTAAACCTAATAACAATTTGTCTTTGTCTTTGATTTTGGTTACACTCAAATCAGCGTATCCCACAGCAGCAGGTATTATCATGCTAATACCATCGAAACTACAATTGGATTGTGAACCACTTTTTATGTTTGGATATTTTAAATTTTTGCTGAAACATGCAAATATCAATGCAAATTAATTTTATTGAAGATTTTAATAAAACTTGGCTCAATTACTCTTTGATTAAACACAAATCGCACGAGTATGAGTCTGATCATTTTAAAATTAATCGCGCCATTTCACTTCATGAAAATTTGATTTGTTAAAAGAATCGTATCCACAGATTGAATTCTTTTGAACGAAACTGTGACTGAACGGCTACAGGAAAGTACTATGATACCGTGGTCTCAGATACCGTGCAGATGGTCTAATTTTATGCAGAAAGATTAGCAATTTGAGGAAACGCTATAACAAGTACTAGAATTTAAATGGCGACTATGTTGGAAAATATGTGCTGATCTTTTATTTATAGGCAAACTGAGGTTACTTCCGAACAGCCCTCGTATAAGTATGCTATCTCTTTCGCACTTTGGGTAATGAGTAGACAGAATAATGACGTCAGATACGACTTTTCATTTATTAATAATATACATACAAATATTACCATTGTGATAAGAATGACTCTTTCCATTGCAAATATCTATTAAAATATTGTGAATATTTACAAAATATATCTTTATCAATATGTAGTACAGTTTTATAGAAATTCAAATATGGTTTACAACCCAATTTTTGACATATTTTGTATTTTTAATAACGAAAACACTATTTGTTTACAGGGGCCCCAGCTCTTCGCCTGAACAACCTGATCGTCCTATCGGCTGCGTTAGGACTTCTGTATTTCTATTAAGGTAAATTTATAAATCTAGTGGCATCTCAGTCAGTTGCTAAATTAACCTACATTCTACAATGGTTCGTGTCTTATCATTCACTGCTTCTCGACGGGCTTTCCTCCTGCTGCTTTCACCTTCTCAGAACTGTGTGGCCCAACTTTTGCGGGTAGTTTAGCATAAAAATTCCAAATTCACAAATGCAAAGATGACCGTAGTTCATACAGAGCGCATTTATAATACGTGTGCCGTTAGGTGAACAATTAATGAATTCATTTCAATTCAGCGCCCGTGAAGCTAAAACGACTCCAGGAAATTGAAATATACCTGAATACAATTGAGTTAAAGGGCCCCTTTTCATGTTTAACGCCCGACGCCCTCATGCTGAATGATCAGCCATCAGATTTTTTTCAACAAAAATTAATACTTTCAATTGATTCGTTATTTGACCAATTTTTTTTTTAAATTAGATACCAAAGTTAGCTCACATACATAGATTCAACTTTCTCCGTGCCCCCAAATAAAATTTTTGAATTTGGAATTTTCTTTTTAATATGATATTCAATTATTACACAATATAAAATTTGAGCTTTCTCCAAAGTTTCTTACCGAGCTCCCTAATTTTCTCAGCGCCCCTTTTATAATATTTTGAATTTCTAAATTTTGAAATATGTTTGCATTAAATAGCGTAAAACACATGCAAAATTTCAACTTTCTATCTTTTACGCATAAAAAGTTATACATTAAAAGTTTCGAGGTACCATACAAAATTCAGTATCAAACATATATGGAATATAAGAATAGAAATACACACTTGGAACATTATAATAAACTAAGGTCCTTATTCTGTAACTTTTCAAAAAATCGACCTTATTTTTTCAGCGGTTGAAATATGTAATTTTTTCATCGATAGAATAAGGTCGCTGTATTTAAAATATCTAAAGTGTATTCTGTATGCAAAATTTTCCACCGCCCTTATAATATACCGCGGTGAAAGAGTATAAACTGGTATTGATGATATTTTACCAATCACGACAAAGTATTAAATAGAAAAAATATAAAATATTTGAAATAACAGTTGTTTATATAATTCCTACATGTCAAAATCTATTTAAAAAAGTCAATATGGCATCTACGAAAAAGAAAACGGGAAAATCAGTGGGGAAATAATTATTATAAATAGAATTTCAAATGGCCATGCACAATTTATGCAAAAAATTTATTCACCTGAAGCAATAATTGACAAACAACATAACCTCACTTTCTGATATATTTATATATTCAGACGTATACGTATGGATAGATTGTAATATTCTGGGATGTCAATAAAAAATATATGTATACATATAAATACTAACTTATTTTCTATTTTTTCGTAGAATCCTCCAACTACAGCAAATTATTGTTCAAATTGTTTGACAATTCTCAAAAATACAGCGAAGAAAAATTTTAAAGTCACCGCTGAAGGCGACCTTATAATTTGGTCGATTTTTTTCCAGCGCAAATATAAAATCGATGGAAATTTCTTACAGAATACCAAATAAAATATCATCGCTTTTGTGACGCCATTTTACAGCGATGAAATTTTTTCACCGGTGGAAATACTGTACATAATAAGGCCCTAAATAAGTAATTGTTTTTGTGTGCTTGTTCTAATAATAATATTTTTGTTTCAGTTTCTGACAGATGTCATCCTCCAAATTCTACGTAATACCCAGGGAGATTGCAATTGTTCAGTTTTATGCATTGTCGTAATTATTTTTGGTTCAATTTTCGGATATGTTTTTGTATTTCTCTAAATTTTAAATTGATAATGTAACAGTTGATTTTTAAATAAAATTTATTTAAAAATCATTGCCGTGTTTGTGTTTTTATTTTCTAAATATAATTTAAGGAAAGAAGCTCATATATGACATTAGGTTCTTAGAGTAGAAAATATGAAGAGTAGTAAAGTTTAAGAACATATTGTAAAATAAATGACAAAAAGTCTTGCAAGGAATAGTGGATTATATACTCGTATTTTTCTGCTCTATGCTCTAAAGTAGCATGTCCCAAAGCATTCTGAACATCAGTAATATTTGATGCCAGTTATTCATTGCAACGTACAATAAGACACTTAGCTTATAAAGGTACAATCACTAGCTTAATGGTAAGTGACATTCTGCAACATCCTAAGGTGTTGCAGAATCTCCACTTCCAGTCGTCGTTGTTCTAGCGATGCAGAGTCTATCTATCCGACTTCTTGATTTAAGTTTTCCCTTTTACCATTACCTTACATGTTAACATGAACTTTTCTATGGCAGAAAAAGTATTGAAACTGAATAAACAATTGCAGTAGCAACTGGAACGAAGTCAAAAGTCTACGCTTGGTGGATTTCATCTAGTATCCAACTTTTATGGATTTGTAAAATAATAGAATTATCGAAATTATTTTGTTCTACAATACATTAGGATACACAACGCTTACATAAGTTTTACAAAATATTACTTAAGATTAAGGGCCTTATTTTGCAACTCTGACAACGACGTCGTGTCGTCGTGTACCAGTCCGACACACGACGACACGACGCTGAATTTTGAAAACGGCATTTTGAATGACATTTCATGGCAGAAGTGTGTCTAGGAAACGCCGTGAATACGACGCTATTTACCAGGCACCTAATAAGGTGCCCGGTAACACTGATCCGACGTCGGACTTGGTAGAAATCTACACTATTCTATATAAAAATCTAATCTTTTTTCAAATATTGAATCAATTTGAACTGATTTGAAAATATACAAATCACGAGACCGCAATAGTATTTGTACAAGTTCTAAAAATAAAATAAGTAAAAATAAAGGTAAGTACTCCTCTTATAAAATAATTTATATGTAAGGTATATACATTTGCAAATAGGAAATATGTTTTAATATTTTTTATTTTTTAGTATATTTAATATTTTGACAGTTAAATATTGTAGGTTACGAATATTTAAACAAGATGGATATAATTTATGATGATGATGTCGTTATTTTGGCAATTGCTGTTCACGCTGAGGAACAAAGATTAAAGTAAGTATCTCTGATTGTAATTTATTAAGAATAATTGTTATAACAAAATGTCATTGTAGTAATACCACAAAATGTTGTTAGGTCTCAATCAAGAATAAGATCCTTGACAATGCGATCAAGTATTGATCCATTCGAGCTGAGCAATACGGAATTTAGAGCGGAATTCAGATTGTCGAAAAGTGTAGTACAAATGATTATCGCTATTCTGAAACCTCATGCCCCGAAAGCAATAAGAAGGAATGCGGTATCTTTTGAAAGCAAGGTTAGAAATTATATTGATAGAAGATATATTTTTATAATAGAATTATTTAAAACGATTGTATTAGGTTTACTGCCTGCGTCTTTAATTGTTTTTCTATTGTTTTAGTTCTTTGCCGCTCTACAGTTCTTCGCATGTGGGTCTTACCAACGGGTTGTTGGAGGCAAATATAATATATCTCTTTCACAAACTATGGTGAGTACAAGTATACACCTAGTTTGTGATTTGGTTATAAAATATTTGATGCCTAAGTACATCAGGTTCCCACAAACTGTAGAAGAAAAGAATAATATCAAAGCAGGGTAATATTATATGACAACACCGATATCTATATCTTATATATTTTTATGTATAAACCTGTCATTGCAGATTTTTTAATAAATACAACATGCGGGGGGTAATAGGTGCAATTGATTGCACACACATAAGAATAGTTAAACCAAAAATCTTTGACCCTATTTACCCGGCACGCATTTACATGGACAGATGCAATCATTACAGCATCAATGTTGAAGTGGTAAATTAAACAAAATATACTTGCATTATTCTGATGAGTGTTGTTGATTTATATTGAATTGGTAATATTATTAGTTAGTATCATATATCACCAATTTTATTATAGATTATGCTAACATATTTATTATAGTAGTTAATTAGTTGAAATATACGGTGCGTTTAAATTTTCTGTAACTCCAGGTGTCTGATTGTAATAATCGCATACTATCTTTAAATGCTGGATATCCTGGTTCCGTCCATGATGCAGCAATCTGGCAGTTGTCGAAGGTTAAACAACACATGGAGGACCGGTACATGTCTGGAGATCAATCTTCATTTTTAATAGGTTTGTATATTATAGTAACAAGTAAAGCAGTGTGTTAATTTTTAGTAATTCTATTTTATAGGTGATTCAGGTTACCCACAGCAGCCTTGGTTATTTACACCAATTTCCAACGCAGTTGATGGTTCCTCGGATGATTTATATAATAAAGCACATCAAAAAGCAAGAAATCCTGTCGAGAGGACATTTGGTATCATGAAACAACGCTTCAGATGTTGCTTAAGCGATCGTGTGCTACATTACAAGCCAACAATAGCCTCAAAAATAATTTATACAGTGGCAGTATTTCACAACATTGCTATTGCAAATAATTTGCCACTTGAAGAAGAATACATACAGCAACAAAATGATTATGGTAATGGTAAATTTACAATATTATTAATATCATATACGTATAATAATTAATACATTTGGTTATTCCTTCAGATACCGTGCAACCATCTGAACATGAATTTGATCAAAATGAGCGAAATTGGCGAAGACTAGGCCAAGCAGCAAGACAATTATATATTAGAATAAATTATTAATTTTTTTTTTTAATTATTAACATAAATTATATTTATTATTTATATACAATATAAAAAAATATAATACAAATTTTATAATTTTTTAATTTTCTCCTTAATGAGCTCTATCTTCGCTTCAATTAATTGTTTTTTTCTTTCTGATTGTTCCATTTGTAGAGTAAGTCGTTTTTCTTCTATCTTTACTATTGCTTCCATTGATTTTGCCATAGAAGCAAGAGCAGAAGCTACTTGATCAAACTGGTTTCCGACTGTTAATGATCTGTCTCTGTATGAATCGGCGATATCTGTCAAGCAATTTGTTCCGCTGCGAGCTAAAATTTAAATAACATTAATATAGCTTTATCATATAAATAATTTATTTGTATTAAACAGCTAATTTTAAGAAGAATTATTATACTTTTTCTACTTGTTTTTCTACTTTCAGTAGGTAGAACAATATGGTCATTAGTAGGCTCAACCATTTCACATTCTATAGGTGTTTCATCTTCAGATTCCTTTAAATCAAATAATTTCTTAGTTTCTCTAAGGTTTTTAATAAACCTACTAAAAACAACTTACAATGTAGGCATAAACTTCTTGAAATATTTCACTTTTAGGTTCAACCTCAGCTGAGGTTGAAGCTGCAGTCTGGGGGTTCTCTGTTTCGTGTTCCATCTTTATATAATTGAATTATTATTATAAACCGCTATATATAAATAGTTAACATAATAGTTTATACTAACATAAAACCCTGCAGTAAACGGAAGAGCAGGATCTGCCGTTATAACTGTTTTACACATAATGTGTAGCAGCCTTTCCTCAATATTAGTTAACTTTAATTGGCATGGTTTGCCACCCCCTGTACCTGTAGTATGCAGGTGTATTTTCCGGGCCTTCTTCTTTACTTCAAATCTCCAGCTTCTCAATACCTGCGGAGAAGTATTTATTTAAATATAACAATATTCTGATCTGAATAACTTTGTTGTTATGAAAATTATCTGAATTTCAACCTTTTTCCATTTCTTAACATCTCTGTTCACACCTGTAGCACAGTTATTTAGGAGAAAGGTTAGGGCATTCCACTGGTCATTTAAATAATTCGGATCACTCACAATCTGCTTATTTTCCCTAAATTCGGGATTATCCTCCAAAAAGTTTAAATACACGGTGTATTGATCAGTTGAAGTGCAA
This sequence comes from Panorpa germanica, assembly GCA_963678705.1. Classification (NCBI taxonomy): domain Eukaryota; kingdom Metazoa; phylum Arthropoda; class Insecta; order Mecoptera; family Panorpidae; genus Panorpa; species Panorpa germanica. The sequence continues at coordinate 3,791,237 of OY783205.1, forward strand.
CTTCTTGTACCAGACATATTTTTACTTCTATACATAAATTTTTAAATTATAAATAAAATGTATTTATGTATTGAAAGAAATATAAAATATATATATATATATATAATACAATAATTAAAATTAATAATATATACTTACGTGTAAATAATTATAAAAATACTTACTTTATTTGGGGTTTAATTTTAAATTTTTATACAAACGTTTGTACTGTTAAATACAAGTGTATATTATTTATTAATCATAACATTTTGAATTTAAAAAGAACTTCTTTCAGTTCATATTTTAAATTTTTGTTGGTAACTTCACCCATGTTTACAACCAATCGAGTTAGACGTCTGGTAGTTACCAAACACTTGCGACGGGGCTTCACAATACCTAAATGGATGGCACGACACCACACCATCGTGAAACAGCCCCGTCGGGTACAAATACGAACGCGACGCCTGGTCTCTACCCGACGAAGTTGCAAAATAAGCGCCTTAGTTTGAAAAAGGAGAAATAAATACATTTGAGAAACACACCAAATATTATTAAAAAATCAGGTTGACTTTTATTCTTAGTTTTAAGTACTCCAATTCTAGAATGAATCTGTCTAAACATATCAATAAGCTGACATAAAAAAACCTAGTTTAAATAGCGATAACGATATTAACCTGCAAAGTGCAGAAGTTTATCCATTCCACACAATATTTATGGTCATTTTACAACAGTATTTACAGTACCTACTAATTTACAACAGAATGAAATCGCTTTTTCTGAATCTGAAATATTTTCTAAAACAATAAAATCAAATAGTAAATTATAACGCAGAACCACAGTTTTATTTAATATACACAGTGCGCAGTGAGTCTATAATTTGGGTGTAAGACCAAAGTGTCTAGCTAGAACTTGCTCCTAGTAGGCTGATTCTCACTGCACTGTAGGGGCAAATAGAGTTTTCCATGTGCTTAGAGTCGTCCTATTCCTTTTAGTGAACGCCGCAACAAAACACTTATTGATTTCACTTTAATCATTTTATTAATTAACCAAACTTATTTATTTACATGCCGCGAGCTAAAGTAAATGTTAAACAAATATACATCTTTCTCTAATGTGGTGTTTCTAAATTTAAAATATTATAATTGAGCTTATAATACACATGCAGTAATGTCACAAGGGGCGTCTTTTCCTGTTGGAACACGAGCTTAATCTGACGGGATTGGCGGCATATTGGCGCGTACGTTTTATTTTTTTCCAATTATTGATTTACTTTTAAATTTTCTAGTTTGAAGTATTATTCTTAAATTTGAAAATAAAACTGTTTTGAATTTTGAAATAAGACTCACCCGTTGTTCCCTCGGTTCTTGTTTTTATCCGTTTTTGCAAGTACGCCTTCTTTTGGTTTCAGTTTCCTTATTGGCTTCAAATTTAAGGAGTGTTCTTTTATCCCTTAAATTATTTCTTTCCCGCTCTTTTATGATTTTTTTTATATTTTTCTTCGCTTTTCTTAATTTCAACCCTGGTGTATTTCCCAGAATTCATAATTTAATGTGGGTCTAAAATTATCTTAAATTAACAATAGTAAATTAATATTACACTTTTATGAATTATTCCATTTTTAAACAGACAGATAACATATTTTATTTATTATCTAAATTTGATATCGTATGACCATGACTGTCACACCTTCATTCTCGTTTTGTTAATTTTAAAAATCTAAATGCTTTTACCATTTGTTAATCTTTGTTTATTTAGAGATAATGTTCAAAACTGGACGGTTTTTTCAACCTTTAAGTAGAGACGTGGGTGTCTCACAGACAAAACGATTATTTATGTACGACTAATAAAACTTCATTTTTAGCAACAAATTATTATATTTTATTATAATGATAAATTATACCTAGCTAATAAAATTACAAAACATTTAAAATAAATTAATATTCATTATATCAGTCGTCATTTTCCGACGTCAACACCTTCCTGGCCCATGTTAGCGTTGCGTCAAAGCTCCTGAGCGCTCCGGGCGTCCCGACGGACGTCAAGTGAAACGCCCCGGCCTCGGCGAGCAACTTGGCAGTTAACAACTGCTGCGTAATTTCCAGTGGCGTCGGTATTTGAGTATCCGGCTCCGACGAAGAGGCAGTGTCCTGGGGATTTGGCAACAGTAGTGCGGACAATGATAATTCGATGAGGTTCTGGTACACCGGAGTGTTGACTAGCTGCGGAATAAGACCCCGGGATAACAGCAGATACTGAATGTTCTCAGTGGGCGATTCCTGCACAAAACATAATTAATATTATCAAGTATTTTCAATTTTAAAAAGAAACTAGTTTCTAGTTAAACATTAGGCACAGCGACACAAAAACTAATTCAGACACTAATTAACTGAGTTACCTTGAACGTTTTGACGATTTCCACTGCATATTGCAACAACTCACTCAAAGTAAAATTCTCTGTTGTTCCAGAATTTTTTAGAAGACAAATTAATAAAATATCCATAGAGTTAATTTTGGCTTCTAATCGATGTAGCAGCTCGAATAAAACCTGTAAAATGTAATTTATTAATAATTGCACGAAAGTATATTAGATTTAAGGTAATACCTCTTCTTTGAGACAACTAAAAATGAGAACATCTTGCAAGATCGTGGTTGTGTTTTCGGGTTTATCAACTTCGTTGTAGGTTAGAATCTTCTCTAAGAGAATATACCAAGGACTCGAACCATCTCTAAAAATTTAAGTTTATATAAATTTTATAAATTAAGATGGGCGAAAAAAGGACTTAAAAAGGACTTTTAATAAGCCCGTGAAGTATTAATAAAAAAAAAATATATATAAATTTTATAAGATCGCTAAATAACAGTTTTTAGTTATTCGTAAACATACTGATATTCCATTTCTTCGAACGCTGGCCAATGTTGCAGTAAACATACTGATATTCCATTTCTTTGAACGCTGGCCAATGTTGCAGTAAATCCTTCAAACATCTCAACTGGTTCCAGTTGTTAACAACTTCTAATAGTTGGTTAAACAGTTGTACTCTTCCACTTTGCTTTGATAAATCGTACGAAGATAAAACCTTCACTAGCCCTGGAAAACCATTATTATTTTGAACACTGTTAAGCCAACCATTACAGTTATAGGTTATTTGAACACGAAATTGGCTGCTATTTGCATATGTTGGTTTGAAATAACATTGCACCTTCCGTCATTTGTTACGTAATTGTATAAAGTGAGTATTGAAAAAGTATAAAGTGAATATTGTTTTTTTTGTTCTTTTCTGACTTTTGCCTTAATCCAGACGTTTATTAAATCTTCTACTGGGCGTTACCCAAACTTTTAAAAGGTTAAGAGTTCTTAATGACTTCAAGCAAGCTAGAAATTGATGTTGAAGAATATGTAGCCTTCGGTTTAAAGGGTATTACGAGCTGGCGCATTTTAATAAGTAACATTATACATTAGACCATATTGCGCTACATTCTGTTAAAATATTTTGATGAAATTGAGTGATGTAAATGTACTCGTATTTTCAATAGTGAGTGAGAATTATTCATGACAACACTATCAAAAGTAATAAATAAAAAATAAATACTTTTCTTATGACGCATTTTCTAACTGACTTGAATATACAAATAAGAATACAATAATGAATGCACTTCTTACATTGTTCGGTATGTTCCTGCGTATCACTTTGCCAGGCGGACAAAACCGTTGCCTGCGTGTGTTGGAATAGCAAATCAGTGTTGGAATCACTAGCCACGATGTTCAATTCCTGCAAATACAAACATAAAACATAACTGTGTTACAATAAACCTCTATTTAAGTTAAATTATTTTCAATTATTTAAAACTCTGCAATAGCATTACAACAATTGTTACCTCCAAGATGTTCATGACCCGCAGCCTAAGCGCGGGGGAGATTTGCAGATCTCCAGACAGCGGCAGTAATTCTTCTGCTAGCAATTTCATCTCCTCGTTGCTGACGTCATGAGCGTCTCCCTCCTCTTTGCTGGTGCTATCGTCATCGTCGATGTTCCAATCAGAATCATTGTTCCAATCCCCAGAGCCAAAGTCCAGACCCAGGTTCGGGTCGACCTTCAGGTTATTCGACAGGTATTCTTCTAGGCGGGACACCACTGTAGTCAGCATCGAGGTTTCTTTGTCAGTGTTGCTGGAGAAAATACAAATTTGTGCCATTTTAAGAGAAAGCAATGCCTAAAGGTGTCTTTCATGAGGAACATAGCACATGGGCTGAAAAGTCCCGGGCATAACACATAGATGGCGCTAGTTTTATTGCAGTTGTGGCGGTACGAACCACTAGATTTAATAACGACACGTTGTTAAAACAGACAACCATAGGTTTTGAGGATAGCAATTGTTTTTAAGTAATCATTCTCTTGTTACAAAATACAAACGATGTACTTTTAGATTCTGTTAAGAATAAACTTGATTTAAATTAATAAACATAGTAGTCAAAAATACTACATTGGTGACGCCGACGTGATCAACAATTGAACAGTATGTCTTCTGTACAGATATATACATTTTAAAAAATAATTATTGTTGATTAATTGGAATTTGAGTTTGACCCTGACCTTGAAGAGGAATTCGCACATCTGGTTACGCTGTAACCATGTTAAATCGCCGCTAGAACCACCGTATCAAGGCCCATACAAAGAATCAACCAACTCAATCACAGCCTCAGCAACAGCAACAACAACTTCCAAACATTGTGCAAAATACAATGCAGTCAAATTTTGAAAACCAACAAGTAAAACAGGGCACGCAGTTCACTCAAGGACAATCCATGTCCGCGCAGTTCTTTACGCCCGTACAACAACAGTCTGATGGCCAGCAAACGATGCCGGTACAATTTGTCACTCAGCAGTCTACCAGACTGTGACGGTTTTCTCAAAAAACGGACAAACCATCGGATACACCAACGGATACACCAACGGATACACCAACGGATACACCAACGGATACACCAACGGATACACCAACGGATACACCAACGGATACACCAACGGATACACCAACGGATAAACCAAAGGATAAACCAACAACACCAAGAAACATCGCACAAAACAGCTCTCATGTTTTCACCTAAGCAATGGTTAGACATATTACCAACTGTCTTACTTGGCCTTAGGACTTCTTTCAAGGAAGATTTTCAAGCTACACCAGCACCAGCTACTCCAGCACCAGCTATTCCAGCACCAGCTACACCAGCACCAGCTTCACCAGCACCAGAGAGACTAAAAACCACGCTACACTAGCAAAAACAGATGCAGATCACCAGGATGACTCGACATCGCAGCCACATCAATGGACCTCAAACCTTGCCAACACAGCCACATCAATGGACCTCAAACCTTGACAAACCCTTACCAACATTAAGTGACTTTCAAAACTCCCCTTGAAATCCACTTAGGGGGGAGTGGATGTGGCGGTACGAACCACTAGATTTAATAACGACACGTTGTTAAAACAGACAACCATAGGTTTTGAGGATAGCAATTGTTTTTAAGTAATCATTCTCTTGTTACAAAATACAAACGATGTACTTTTAGATTCTGTTAAGAATAAACTTGATTTAAATTAATAAACATAGTAGTCAAAAATACTACACAGTCACCTTTTTTTCAGTTAATACTAACCTTCAAAAGACAGCTGTTAAAATTTCATGATATTCTATTCAGTAGTTTGTGAGTTATTGTGTTAAGAGTGACGCTACTTTTGTTATTTTCAAAACAATGGATCAAAAACAATTTCGTGTTTTAATTTTACACTGCTTTTTGATGGAAAAAAATACCGTTCAAGCGAAGCAATGGCTTGAAAGGTGTTATGGGGACTCCGCTCCATCAGAAACAACAATAAAACGTTGGTCTGTTGACTTCAAACGTGGTCGTAGAGACACCGATGATGCAGAACGCAGTGGACGTCCAAATGAGGCGGTAACACCAGAAAACATAAAAAAAATCCACAAAATCGTTTTGAATGATCGAAAAGTGAAGTTGTGTGAGTTAGTTGACATCGTAAAGATATCGTAAAAGAACGTGTTGGCTTTATATTGCATGTTCAAAGTGGGTGCCGCGTTTGCTTACTGTTGACCAAAAGCGAGAACGTGTTGATGATTCTGAGCAGTGTTTGGTCATGTTTAAACGTAACAAACCGGAATTTTTGCGTCGATATATGACAATGGATGAAATATGGATCCATCACTTCACTTCGGAATCAAAACGATCGTCATCTGAGTGGACAGCAACTGGTGAACCTCGTCCAAAGCGCCCGAACAACAATCGGCTGGAAAGGTTATGGCCTCGGTATTTTGGGATGTGCGTGGTGTAATATTCATCGACTATCTTGAGAAAGGAAATACCATTAACAATGAATATTATATAGCGTTATTGGAGCGTTTGAAGGCCGAAATTGCAAAGAAACGACCGCATATGGCAAAAAAAAAAATTTTGTTTCATCAAGACAACGCACCGTGTCACAAGTCAATCAAAACAATGGCAAAACTACATGAATTGAACTTCGAATTGCTCCCACATCCACCGTATTCGCCAGATTTGGCTCCCAGCGACTACTGCCTGTTCGCAGACCTGAAAAAAATGCTCGCCGGTAAGAAATGTCGCACGAATGAAGAGGTTATCGCTGAAACTGAGGTCTATTTTGAGGCAAAAGATAAATCGTTCTAAAAAAGTGGTATTGAAATGTTAGAGCGGCGCTGGAATGATTGCGTTGCTCTTGATGGAGATTACGTTGATGAATAAAGCTAATTTTGAACCAAAAAAACTGTGTCTTCTTTGTTACGCCCGGGACTTTTCAGCCCATGTATTATACTCGTACATATCGTTCAACGATGCAAGGAACAATGAGAGAGAAAGAAAGAAGATAAAAGGGCAGCAGTAGGAAAGATGATGAAGATAGACGAAGCAAAGTACAATGTAAGAAAAAACTGGAGGATTCTGGAGTAGCTAGGAAAACAGGGAAGTAATGAAACTAAAATGATAGTCAGATTTAGATTAGACGACGAAGAAAGAGAAATTGAGAACAAGCTGGGTGTGTGGAAAGGAAGAGAAGAGGCTGGAGCACACTTGGAGTGGATATAGTGAGAGGGTTGATAACGGAGTGAGCATAGAAAAACTGATGAAAGTAAAGAATGCAGAAAGAAGGTACAAGGTATGAATAAAAAGAAGAAGAGGAACAGGACAGACAAGTACTAAAAGGAAGAAAAAGACAGAGAGGAACGACTATGGAAGAAAGGTGAGAAAGGGAACGAAGTAGTGATGAAAGTGTGAAGTGTAAAGGGGAGATCTGTCCGCACACGGGTTGACTAGCTTGCAACGCGAGTCCCAAACCGGTTGAGAATGAAATTGTGTTGGTACCTTGGTCTGAGCACACAAAAGGTTGGATATTAACATAAATATTTACTTGTATGGTATATAGCCTCAATACCTCGGGAAAACTTTCTGTGACCTAAAAACTACGACGCTTTTGGAAATTTTTGTGGTTACTTACAAAATATCAGCATTGTTTGAATCTGGGGCTTTGGTAGTCAATTTAAAAAAAAAAAAAATTGAGTTAATTTCGCCTTTACAATGTTTCTGTAAATCAATAATAAGTGCGCCTTTACAGTAAAGAAAATGGGGCATTTTAGGACATATTAGACTCGAACAAAACTGAGAGCTGATCAGCTGAGAAACCAGAGATCATAATAAACATCAAACATAGACCCTAAGACGTTTGCTTACCCTAATAAGCTGTGAGAGTCTTCCAGCATCTGTTTCAATACTTCACACAAAGATGGCGCACTTGGCATTTCCTTTATCGCTAAACTCAAATCATGCAACGGAATGGCAGCTACCATAATCAGCCGAATCAGGGATTCCATAAGAAGACCCGGTTGCGAACAGGATTCCTGGATTTGTCTGAAAAGTTCATAGTGTACTGTATATAGTATGCTGTTGGTATGCTCACAGGAGAGATGACCTGGTAAGGTTCAACACTCCCTCTCACTCTCTCTGTGAATTCAATAAAATGTTGTTACATCAATAGATAAGATCACTGAGGTATAACGAATAGTCAGATGATAATATAAGTAACACAGTGGCGGGGCAAAATCTAAATTTGATTTGGCAAAATAAATTTTTAGAGTGACTGATACCGGATTAAGACCTGCCTCAGACGCATGGAATAAGTCTAATATGACCTTAGTAAAAGTCGCATGGTTTTAGATATATCGTCAGTTTAAAGTTTATTTTTTAAATTCTCCATTTTTTAACATTGTTAGTGTCAGCGTATTCTTGGATAGCTCTTTCTTTTAGTTTTTTTTGTTTCTTCGCTAGCGTGAATGGTTACTTTAGACGACATAAGCGTTATTTTGTCACTAATAAAAATAAAAAACAAATTGTCTAAATACTGTTAAATTAGCTTATTTTTGGCTGCAGGTATGGTCACTGAAACCCAAGGAGTCTTACATTGGGATAAAAATTATTTAAATTTAAAAATGCAACAAAACTATGATTAGTAAAGTAGTACCGAGGGCATCAGCTAGCAAACACAAAACATGGATGTTACCTTAAGTTTATGTAATATTTTACTTATACGAAACCTAATAATATTTCATCTAAAGGGGCAGAAATAAGTACATTTTATCATTTAATCCTTAAAAAGAACTTCTTAATATTTTGTAGTCGTTTTTTTTTTTTTTTTTTTTAATTAGGCTTTGGCTTATTCAGCCTTCTTGCCATTGCTTTTATTTGTAAAATTATATAAAAATTTACATATAAATTATAATTGTTCTAATAAATACAAAACAAAATGATTCTTTTAAAAAATTAAACTTAAAATTAAATACATACTAAATAAAATATTTTAACTTAAATTACACTTCTATATTATTTTCTATCACAAAGTTTGTTAATATTTCCGCCGTTGCTTCACTTGTCATTAAACAGGACATATTGACTGGGAACTGTGTTACATTACATAAATCATTTAAAAGTCTATCAATTTTTGATGTTAAAAGATGACACCCTAGAATTATATGGTCCAAAGACCCTTCTTCTCCACATCTACAATTTGGTGTGTCTTTTATATTTATTTTGTATAGATGAGCTGGACATCTAGAATGCCCAGATTTCATTCGACAATTTGTTGAAATATATCTCCGTGAATGATTTTTATTAAACCATGTGGTTGTTGGAATTTTTTGATTCGCTGCAAAAAAAAATTTTCCAGTACTTTGACTTTTCTCATTATATATATTCTGCCATTCTGCCATACAATTTTCTTTAATTATTTTTTTGGAATCATTTATTGACCAATTTATTTCGATTATTTCCCCATCTACACAAGCTTCTTTGGCCAGTTTGTCAGCCATTTCGTTTCCTTTTATGCCTACATGTCCAGGAATCCAAATAAGTTTAACATTGATATCATTTTTTTCCATTTTTAAAAGATATTCTTTAATTGAACATATTTTGTTATTATTATTGTTTTTGAATTTATTGTTATTTAAAGATACACAAACACTACGAGAATCTGTGAAGATTAATATATTTTTATTGTCAGTTTTTTGTATTATTTCTAGTAATTTCATAATTGCTGTTATTTCTGTATTATAAGAATTTGTGATGTTGTTAAGTTTGTATTTGTACTGTTGATCTGTATTATAATTGAAAATGCCAATTCCTCCAGTTTTAGAGTTTTTTTCGAATGAACCATCGGTAAACCATATACTCCAGTTTATATCATCTTTTGTTATATATTCTATATATTTTTAATAAGTTATTTCCTTACTGTCATTCTTCTTGAACAAATTTATTTCTGTATGTATTGTTGTCATGCTTATTTCTAATGGAAATTTGAAAAAAGGTATAATGTTGTGTACCTCTAAGTTCAAGTTATTATATCTATCAAAACTAGTTAAAAGTGCCGGTTTTTTATGAGTTGTCCAATATGGTTTATTATAAAGAACATATAGTTTAGATAATCTTGTATTTAAGGGGCCACATGAGTTATGTCTGTTTTTACAAAAGAAACTGTCTGATATTTGTTGTATTCTGATATTTACCGGAGGAATATTAGTTTGATAGTTGAGGATTTGGATTGGTGTTGAAACCATTGCACCTAATATTATTCTTAAACATTTGTTTTGTATAATTTAAATTTTTTTTAATCTTGAGTTATTTGCGGTGCAGATCATAGTACTAGAATAGTCAATATGCGGTCTAACAATAGCTTTATATATTTTTATTAAGGTTGTTGGGTGTGCGCCCCATTTGTATCCTGCTATACATCGCATCAAATTTAAGCCTTTTTGACATTTGTTAATAATATGTGCAATTTCTTTCGCCCAAGTGCTTTTCGTATCAAAGAATATACCCAGAAATTTGGTATTTGAAGTAACAGTTATATTTTTATTTCTGATGGTTATTTTTGGACTGCAGTTTATTCTATGCCTTGTAAATATAACTATTTTACTTTTTTCTGACGATATATTTAATTTGATTTCCTTTAATAAAATATCTAGTTTTCTTAATTTCGATTGTAATCTGTTTTGAGCTATATCTTGTGTATGACCCATACTATAAATAACCATGTCATCTGCATACATCAGTACTGTTGTGTTGTTATCTGATAATGTTGTTAACTTTTCTGTGTATATGTTGAATAATAAGGGAGATAATATTGAGCCTTGTGGAATTCCGTGATTACATAGTATAGGACCAGTCGTTTGTAGTCGTTAAAACGGTCTTCTTAATAAGTTTTATGTTATTACACAAAAAAGGTAGATTCATTTTTTAAATAGCAGTACAATAGGACACCAAACGTTATATTCAACGTTACAGGTAACTTTTACTACATTAGATAAACCTTAAAAACACGTAACATCTATTTAATGGACTCGTTCATTACTAAACTAATTAAATAACACATGGCATATTTTTCAACAATTATTTCGTAGAATAAATGAAATAATAAAACAGTGATTATTACAGCATAGCTCAATGGGCGTTGACTACCTTATAATGGTGTGGATCTCTTCCCCGTACGGCAGCATTTCTTGCCAGGAGTCGCCTCCTAGCGCTTCGAACACTCCTAACCAATTTGTAACATCGCTTTGTAACTGTCGCCATTCTTCGCTAAACATATTTTAAGATAATAAAGTAAACCTTAGTTAATCAGGAATTATTAATTGGGTAGCTTCATGTAACTCTTCTATATCTCAAAATTCTACTAGCTTAACTAAACTTTATTGTAATTCACTTTAAAGAGCTTGGCGCTTGGAAAAACTACATGTATATATTTTCTTTTATTATCATGAAATAAAGTATACATTTGTGAATACATTTCTGTCAAAAATTAATAAAAAATACATGTGGAACAAGTTTACCAACCGTTGCCACCATATCGATGAATCGTCAGAAATGAGAAATTTAAATACTTTTTTGTAAACAAATGCAATATGCAAATGCTATCATGCAGCATTGTGATTTTTTTTTTGTAAATTACGGTCGTATGAGGTAAAATTATAAGTTTATAAATCGTAACATCGTATGCTACACGATAGACAATAGTCAAAGAATGGCAGAAAGAATACACATGGTGAATTAAAATCGGTTTAGTAGTTCTCACGTGGTGAGAGTTTGAGGAAACGTAGTTTCAAGATAAAACTAAATAGAAAAATGTGTTGCAGTACACTTTCCAAGTTCCTATTTCTCCTAGTTCAAGAGAATATTATATTTTAACACAGTAACAAAATTACTGTTATACGAGTATATCATGTATGTAATTGCACCGTATGGATAAAAAGAAATTCGCGTAACTTCCTAGTGTTTGGTCCATCAATCTTAAAATATTTACAGATACAGAAGAGTTCCATACATGTAAAAACTCGTAGTGTTCTAAGAATTATATTATTTTTACCCATTTTCCTTCATCCTGTCGTTGCAGTTGGCCAGTGCTTCTCGCAACAACTGCGTCCTGGTTTCCATGTCGATTCTACTAAGTGCTAGATTTGACAAAGTGACTTTCTGAACTAAACTCTTAAAGTCTTCTGACGACATCCTCAAGAACAGCGGCTTCAGCGATGACCAGTGGGACATATATTGTCTCGGGGTGGAGTGTGCGGGCAACTGGGATAAAATGTTATTTATTAGGAATTTTTCTATTATTTTCAATGCTAAGTGTGGTTAGTAAATATAGGAGTAGTATTAATTAATTCGAAAAGAGAACAAAACCAAAAATTGCCAGCAAACTGGCGTAATATATCGTGAATCAATAACACTACAATTGTATTATACTTGTATAATAGCACTAAAATTTAATTGCATAAAAATAATATATTTACCTCGAAAAAATGTTTCTTTGCCCACTCAGAGTGAAGTTTGGATTGAGTGACTTGGCAAGCCTCCGACAGAGGTGCTGGAAGCGTTTTGAGCAGTTTACTGATCATTGGTAGTGAATCCTGTGGAACGCTGGAAACAACAGCAGCCACAAAATCGTCTGGAGGATTTAGTATTAGCGTATAATCCAAATCTGAGAAGGTTAAAATCAATAGATCAATATATTGATAAAGTTGACAATCAGGACCTCTAATATCAATAATTTTTCGCAATGTTATAGAAGATAAATTAATTAAAAAGATTAAAATTTACTAAAAAAAAATTGAAAATCGTTTTCTACCTTCTTCACTTTTATGAATTTTCATCTCTTTATGAACAGAGTTTAAGAGATATTTATAAGAGTGCAACTCAAACGTCAGATACTACTGCAAATTTTAGATTTCCAATTATAGTTAAATATGCAACAATTATAATCTCAATACACACCCTAAATTTCAATTTTCTATTTTTCCCAGTACAAGAGAAACTATATTTTGGCAATAATTTTAGCGCTCATTTTATAGCTGCGCACTAACAAAATAAACACCATTTTCCTTTAGTAATTGCGCCGCATACAGAGCGTAAAAAATGACAACTCATATGAACAACTGTGAAGTGTAGAATATGAGCTGAGAGCAAACATAAATATAATATCGACTGGAGTTCAAATTGTTTATCGTATGCCGTCAAAATATAGCTAAAAATTAGAGACAAAAAGCAAAGCTGAAGAAGTTTAAATTTTGATGTCTATCCGTCATATTTTCGATATTTAAAAAAATGTAAAAGTCAATAGAAATATATTAACATGAAGCAAGGCATAAGCGTACCTCAGAAAGAAATAAAAAAAATGAATGATCCATAACACAAAACAATATAGCTCTTAAAGTAGCTTTTTTATTTAATTTATTTAACGTCGGTCTAATTTTAGTGCTAACTGCTAACTTCGACGACCTCCTACTGTTTTGGCAGTGTTTGTGGTCTCATATGTGCCTACTCTGCATATTAATTTTTTTTTTTTTTTATTTATTTAGGCTTTGGCTTATTCAGCCTTCTTGCCATTGCTTTTATTTGTAAAATTATATAAAAATTTACATATAAATTATAATTGTTCTAATAAATACAAAACAAAATGATTCTTTTAAAAAATTAAACTTAAAATTAAATACATACTAAATAAAATATTTTAACTTAAATTACACTTCTATATTATTTTCTATCACAAAGTTTGTTAATATTTCCGCCGTTGCTTCACTTGTCATTAAACAGGACATATTGACTGGGAACTGTGTTACATTACATAAATCATTTAAAAGTCTATCAATTTTTGATGTTAAAAGATGACACCCTAGAATTATATGGTCCAAAGACCCTTCTTCTCCACATCTACAATTTGGTGTGTCTTTTATATTTATTTTGTATAGATGAGCTGGACATCTAGAATGCCCAGATTTCATTCGACAATTTGTTGAAATATATCTCCGTGAATGATTTTTATTAAACCATGTGGTTGTTGGAATTTTTTGATTCGCTGCAAAAAAAAATTTTCCAGTACTTTGACTTTTCTCATTATATATATTCTGCCATTCTGCCATACAATTTTCTTTAATTATTTTTTTGGAATCATTTATTGACCAATTTATTTCGATTATTTCCCCATCTACACAAGCTTCTTTGGCCAGTTTGTCAGCCATTTCGTTTCCTTTTATGCCTACATGTCCAGGAATCCAAATAAGTTTAACATTGATATCATTTTTTTCCATTTTTAAAAGATATTCTTTAATTGAACATATTTTGTTATTATTATTGTTTTTGAATTTATTGTTATTTAAAGATACACAAACACTACGAGAATCTGTGAAGATTAATATATTTTTATTGTCAGTTTTTTGTATTATTTCTAGTAATTTCATAATTGCTGTTATTTCTGTATTATAAGAATTTGTGATGTTGTTAAGTTTGTATTTGTACTGTTGATCTGTATTATAATTGAAAATGCCAATTCCTCCAGTTTTAGAGTTTTTTTCGAATGAACCATCGGTAAACCATATACTCCAGTTTATATCATCTTTTGTTATATATTCCATATATTTTTGATAAGTTATTTCCTTACTGTCATTCTTCTTGAACAAATTTATTTCTGTATGTATTGTTGTCATGCTTATTTCTAATGGAAATTTGAAAAAAGGTATAATGTTGTGTACCTCTAAGTTCAAGTTATTATATCTATCAAAACTAGTTAAAAGTGCCGGTTTTTTATGAGTTGTCCAATATGGTTTATTATAAAGAACATATAGTTTAGATAATCTTGTATTTAAGGGGCCACATGAGTTATGTCTGTTTTTACAAAAGAAACTGTCTGATATTTGTTGTATTCTGATATTTACCGGAGGAATATTAGTTTGATAGTTGAGGATTTGGATTGGTGTTGAAACCATTGCACCTAATATTATTCTTAAACATTTGTTTTGTATAATTTCAATTTTTTTTAATCTTGAGTTATTTGCGGTGCAGATCATAGTACTAGAATAGTCAATATGCGGTCTAACAATAGCTTTATATATTTTTATTAAGGTTGTTGGGTGTGCGCCCCATTTGTATCCTGCTATACATCGCATCAAATTTAAGCCTTTTTGACATTTGTTAATAATATGTGCAATTTCTTTCGCCCAAGTGCTTTTCGTATCAAAGAATATACCCAGAAATTTGGTATTTGAAGTAACAGTTATATTTTTATTTCTGATGGTTATTTTTGGACTGCAGTTTATTCTATGCCTTGTAAATATAACTATTTTACTTTTTTCTGACGATATATTTAATTTGATTTCCTTTAATAAAATATCTAGTTTTCTTAATTTCGATTGTAATCTGTTTTGAGCTATATCTTGTGTATGACCCATACTATAAATAACCATGTCATCTGCATACATCAGTACTGTTGTGTTGTTATCTGATAATGTTGTTAACTTTTCTGTGTATATGTTGAATAATAAGGGAGATAATATTGAGCCTTGTGGAATTCCGTGATTACATAGTATAGGACCAGTTAACTTATTATTGTATCTAACTGTTATTTCTCTATTTTGGAAGTAGTTTATAATCCAGTTGGATATTTTGGAAGATATACCTATGTTTTCTACTTTTTCTTTTAATATTTTTAGATTAACATTGTCATAAGCAGCTTCAATGTCAATGAAAGCAGCTATCATATAATGATTTTTACTGTATGTTCTTTGAATATCGATATTCAATATG
This sequence comes from Panorpa germanica, assembly GCA_963678705.1. Classification (NCBI taxonomy): domain Eukaryota; kingdom Metazoa; phylum Arthropoda; class Insecta; order Mecoptera; family Panorpidae; genus Panorpa; species Panorpa germanica. The sequence goes on from OY783205.1 coordinate 3,806,863, forward strand.
TTTAAGTTATGCTGTGTACTTCTTGTTTTTCTAAACGCAAATTGTAACTCAGGTAATCTTTTATGATGTTCGAGATACCACTCCAGTCTGTTTTTGATGATGGATTCCATAGTTTTGCCCATACATGATAGTAAAGTAATTGGTCTGAATGATTCTTCTTTGTTTGGATCTTTTCCTGTTTTTAATATAGGAACAACGATATGTTTTTTCCAGTCTAATGGTATATCAGCAGTGTTTAATGACAGATTGTATATTTGTGTAAGATGATTTATTGCATTGTCAGGTAAGTTTTGTATCATTTTGTAATTTATTCTATCAAATCCTGTGCTACTGTTTTTATTATGATTTAACGCGAATTTTACTTCATTTTTATTTATGTTATTATCTAGAAAATTATCTTTTACGATGGTGGTGGTAGTAATATTTAAATTGTTGTTCTGTGGAAATTTTTTTTTAATGAATTCTTCTATTAAATTTTCATTATCACTTATCCTTTTAGTACTATAGCTTTTATTGTTAATTTTTCTTATATTATTCCAGACAATGTTGGTTGTTGTGTTTGGGTTTAAATTCTCGCAGAAATTTTGCCATTCTATTTTTTTTCTGGCTCTAAAATATCGTCTGGTTTTAGCTTGATGTTTTTTATAATTTAAATAATTCGCCATTGTCATGTTTTTATTAAAAATAGTTAGTGCTAATTTTCTTTGAGCTATCATTTTATTGCACTCAGTGTCCCACCAAGACGGTTTTATTTTATTAGGAGTTATATTATACAATCTGGTAGATGGGATATGTATGTCTGCCGAATTATTAATAACATCTCTAAATTGGTTGTATTTGTTTTCAACATCTTGGGGATTACTTGTGATTCCATTTGTGCTAAGGTTTGAAATTCTGCTTTCTATTTCAAGGCTATATTTCTCCCAATCTGCTTTTCGGAAATTTCTCCTCGTTAAATATTCAGATGTACGGTAACGGTCTTTATTATAGTCATTCAAACAGAAAAAAATTGGGTAGTGATCACTACCTAAGCTATCTGCAAGAACTTGCCACGAAGTAATTTGTTGTGTTAACGTCATTGATACCAATGTGAGATCCAATATACTGTCCCTTGTACTGAGATTGCTTACTCTAGTTGGTTTATCATCGTTGATAATATTTAGATTTTCGTTTTCTATGAAATCTAACAATTCGTTACCTTCATACTGACTACCTGGACAATTTATATCCCAAGCAAGATTAGTCGCGTTAAAATCTCCAGCAAGTATAACAGGAACATCTATTTGTTGTTTTATCTGTGACCAATTAGAATTAGATAGTTTATGATTCGGTTTAGCATAGATTGATAAAATACATATTACATCAGTTTCGTTATGTGTTAAAATTATTCCAACTATTTCGACCGAATTAAATGGGTTATTTAGCATTACTCGTTTATATTTTATAGATTTATGAATCAAGATAGCAACACCCCCGTGGGGATTATAGTTTGTATTCTGTATCCTATCTTCTCTTTCAATAAAATAACCTTTGATGTTGAAATTGATATTTTTTGTTAAAAACGTTTCTGATAGTATGCATATATGTATGTTATGCTTCTGTAACATATGTTGTAGTTCCTCTTTAATATATCTGACTCCTCTGCAATTCCATTGAATAAAATTTATCATTTTAACTGTTTTAATTAATTATTGATTTTTATATCTGTCCTTGGTCTTGTTGTTAGATTTATTTATATATTTTATTTTATTTTATTTTCTCTCCGTTTATATAATTATTGTTGATTTAATATTTTAGTAAATTTATTAAACGATTAGGTTTAGTGATGTGAATAGATTTTTTTAAAAATAAACTTAATTTATATATCGATGTTTTCTTACGAGTTTGGCCATTGTACACTAGATATTTGTTTCTTGTAGCTTCTAAGGGATTGGGATGTAATATTTGGGTCTTTGTTTGTATTTTTAATTTTGTCATCATTATTTTTATTATATATTGATGTATAGCAGGTATCATTATCATTGTTTTCCATTGTAATATCAGGTGTCTCTTGGTTGATTTGCTTTCTGTTTTTTCCTTGATTAGTTATCTTAAGGTATGTGTCGCTTTCTTCATTGTTAGGTTTCTTTTCTTCTCTTCTTCTTTTTGGAATTGGTTCTTTAGTGGATGTCGTAGGTTGTGGTTGACTGTAAGATCTTTGTAACGAGTTACCTGTATTTGATTTATTCACTCTGGTATTAGTTCTTCTGGTTAAAGGGTTTGGTTTGTATGTTGGAATTATGTTGATACTATTGTATTTATTAGTGATATTGGGAAAAGTCTCATTGTAGTTTAGAGCTTCAAAAGAGTTTTGAGTTCTTACTGAGTATAAATAGTCTGTATTTTTTTCTGTTAATTCTAATTTTGCTTCATAAAAACTGAGATTGTGTTGGGCCATGAGATCTTTTATCTTAATTTGTCTTTTTTTTTCAGGACATTCATTGTCTGTAGCCTCGTGGTTAAGTTTACAATTTATGCATGTCGGATTAGGAGATGTGCATGCAGTACGTAAATGATCTTCACTTCCGCAGAATTTACATTTTGCTACTTTTGCTCTACATTTTGTGGCTGCATGTCCAAATTTAAAACAATTATAACATTGTATCGTCTGTTGTACAAATGGTTCACATGCTCGTCTCACTCTCCACATGTAAACATAAGCAGGAATAGCAAGTCCTTCAAAGAATAATTTCACTGTTGTACTGGGTTCATATTTAATAGCTCCGTCAACTCTTAGTTTTCGATTTAACCTTTGCACTCTCGTTACTTTAAAAGGTGGACACTCTATATTATTTAAAATTGTATCTTCCGAATATTCAATATCAACACCTTTTATAATAGCAACTTTTGTGCACCAGTAAAATGGGATAAACGCTTCATACCCATTGTTTTTCAGCAATGTTGATTTGGTAATTTCGTTAGCTAGTACTGCATTAGCACATTGAACGATTACTCTATTTCTTCCCACTTTTTTAATTTCTATTATATTAGATTTATTGCTAATTTTACATATTATTTCTGCTAATTTAAGAGAACTAAAAAATGTATTTCCATCACTATTATTTTTAACTATCATTACTTTATACGAGTCATATTTTGTTTCTGTGTTGTATAAATTATTAAATATTTTTTTAACATTGTCACTATTGTTATTTAAGTTTTCTGTTATATCACTGGATGTTTTATCTGTAGGAATTGATTTGTTAGTCACAGAGTTGTTTTTATTGATCGGATTTTTATCGGGAGGTTCAACCTCCATATCCATATTGTTAATTAACCAGTGATAATTAAATAGAAGTTACTTCACTTCTAATTAATAACACTTAATAATAATATAAATTATAATTTAAAAAAAAATAAATCACGAAAAAAAAATATTATAATTTGCAAAAAAAAAAGATAACTATTTATTTTATTGTTTTGTTTATTGTAAATACGTGCGCTCACCAAGAAGACTCGATGTAAACTGTGTCTGCATATTAATAAGTTTATGATTATGTACAAATAATCAATTTAATAGAGTTTAAGAACAAAACACAGAAAATATAATGCTGGTCCGGGGATCTAACCCGATTAAACGTAATTGAGTCTTTAACTTTTCATTTGACATAATTTTCTAAATGATTAGAAGTGGGGAGACTTACAACTGCATGCAGCTTTCACTTTCTTAATCAATTTGCAATGTTCTTTAGCTGTGAGACCCTGCGTAACGTACTCCGGACTTATTTTGTTGATCAGAGTGTAGTAGTACATCAGCACGGCATGCTGGGTTCCGTCCAGCGTGGGAAACACTTGATTAAACAACCTGCAACAACACACAAGTTATATTTGAGTCCAATAAGCAGTAAAAGGCCTATCCACGCATGAATAAGTTGACCAACATGCTTGATAGTTTGTGTTCGACTCGATGCACGGCTAGAGAATCACTGCCAACATGCCATTTACTTGTAAGACTAAACGCAACATGTTTTTCTTTTTGTTTGCGGTTTCACAGACTTCCTGAGCGAGAAGCCTTTTATCGCCCCCAATAATGAACTGCTTTTCTTTAAACTTTATATCCCGATAACAACAACGATCTATCCTCGGTCTCGCAACTAAAAAAGCAGTGTTACTAAGACGCAACGCAACATGTTGGTCATTGATAATTTAGTCCAGCTCTTGACGTGGTGTGAAACGCATCTCAAGTTTTTATTATTATGTAGTAGTTGACTTAAGTAGACTTAATAATAATATCATTTGGTGACATTAACAAGTTTCAGAGCGTAATTATAAGTCTGTATAGGAAACACTGTCCATTTAGGGAAGTAAGAACCAAACAGTGCACCAACAAATATATAAAAAGAGTGTTACGATGTACTTGTGGAAAAGTACGCTAAAGCTAAAATAGAATCCCTATCTTCACTGATTTAATAATGGCTGTGAGTTTTACATTAAAACAAAATATTATTATTTTATTTCTTTACACAAATATAAAAATTATAGTTCTAATTACGCGAGTTCCGTTAAGAGTGTTTATTAAACCACACAAAATTCATCATCGAATCGTAGATTTAGACGGTATACATCTACCATACGATGATGAATTTTATCTTATTTGTTCCTATATACGTTATAAAGATATTGTGAAACAGTCTTTTTTCATTGTTGGCAGATTGATACGCCGCATCTTGTTTTAAACATGAGTACACGGTGAACGCTCGTAATTTGAAGTATAGTTACATTATTCCTATTTTAAAAAAACTCCCGACATTAGCATGTTAAATGATATTGACCACATATGATTCGGTGCATTGTGTCGGGCGTTACTGGCGATCATACTTATTTTGTAGACGAGACCAACTTATTCCAGTGCACCTTGCGACTTCAACAGAAAAACTACTTAAAATAGTGTGTTAATGGTTCTTAGATAATTTAGTAAATTGCTAAGTTGAAGTAAGTTATTACTTGTCGCAAACTTCATCCGGATTTTGCTTCAACAGTTCCAGCAATTCGGAGTTTTCCAGTTTCTCGTTCAATACTCCAGGAGCTAGGTCTGGACTTTGCAATAAGCTAGAAACGTGTTCGAAGGCGATGCTCCACATTGGAACCCCATGACGAATGCCTAGTTTCAGTGCCAAATTGTAACGATTCTCTTCCGGACTCCTACAGGAAAAAAGATATTTTAATGTTGGTAACTTAGAATTGTACAAAACTGCATATTTAAACATTGCAGCATGCACAATGTACTTTGTATGTACTGTCATGTTTATTCATTTCATGTATATGCAATACATATACAAGATGTTATTTTCACATTATGGAGCATATATGAATATACAGCGAATATTTAATGTTATGTGGCTAGTTATTACACCTGTTAATACAAATGTTATTTAAAATACCAATGGATGCACTTGATAACTTACATAGCCAGCCCCAAAATAGAGTCCCGCCTGTATTCTTCATCCAGGGTGAATCTGTGCGTGTCCACCCCACACCCCAGGCTCTGTAGCTCGTCGGCTTGTGACAAATCTTCAAGACGAGACAAGTATCCGTCTAGCATAGACTTGAGATGCGGATCCGTTGACCCGTCGGAGAAAGATTTCGCCATGGACAGAATCTAAAAGTAATTTGTTGGAATTATTGCAGATATAGTATAGTGCTGACAGGTTCATTTGATTAACGGCCGCAATATGCTGCACAAATGAATTAAATAAGACGTTCCATCATTTGTAAAATTAATTGTTGAGAAAAAATGTTATACATTAATTTATTTAGTGAGACTTCATCTCTACAAGAACACTAGTAGACAGTTACACCAATAGTTACTCGGTAACAAATAAATTAAAATTTGATGGCATTCTTCATAATAAGATAATGGAACGGGTAAAAGAAAAACCTTATAATGCGTCTTCCACCGCTGATAATACATTTATTATTTTTTTTAGTGTAAATTTGGAAATTTAAAATTATCATTCCATTAAAGTAAAATGTAGATGGTTTTAAAATGTTACGCCGAACAATTTCCATAGACATTTTATTCACAATATCATAATTTGTGCCGAAGAAAATTAAAAAATTGAAAAACTTATATAATTTCGAAGTCCTAATTTAAAAATGGTTAAAGATTATTTTTTGATTTATGATTTATTATAGTGTTCACTACTAAAGAAAAATAATAAAAACCTATTTCTTATTTTTTTTAAAATTATTATTTATTTTTTTATATAATTTTTAATGTATTCGGTGTTTTTCTAAAAAATAATAAAATCATAAATATCATGAAAATGGTGCTCTTTTGCATTACAGATTTAGAAACCCATGGAGTAACAAATGTTGCAAACTTGACAGTACAGTAATCGACAAGGAAAAGAGCGACACGAGAAGAAGAATTAACATTTTTGGAACTTCCTTATGCAAAAGGGGAAGTTAAGAACTGTGGAAAGGAAGAAAAGAAATAAAGGAAGCAGAAGAAGCAGGGCCTACGAAAGGGGAAGTAAAAAAACAGAAGAGAGATTCCCAGAGATTCCACCAGACATAAAACATTTATTTTATTTTTTATTCTATTTTTATGGTATACTTTAGGGTTTAAGCAATATTATAATGTACAATAAGTAATGAAAATCATTAGAGAGTGTGAGTTATAAAAATTGTAAACCTTTTGAGACAATCTCTCGATGCAGATATGCAACGCAACATAATAAATAGACACTTTCAACGACACGTAAGTAACTGATGCAACAGACAACATAATTAATCTACTGTATAGACTCATAGCTTTAATAAACCAATTAATTAAACAAAAAATCACGTGGACTCTTTTATATAAAGAACAACCGTACAACATTGCAGTATTGCCAATCAGCGCGATACTAACAAGCATTTGTACAAAAAAACCGCGGTAAAATAACCATGGCTCAAACAAAATATGATGATCATATGTTAATACAGGAATAGTTTTAAGTTGAATTAATTAGACGCTGAGATGTAATTATAAGAAGAATGTAAAGCATAACGGAATAGACATTAAATAAATAAATAAAATTTAAAAATTAAGTTTTAAATAATTTGTATTGAATTAAAAAAATAATTTGTTATTTTCTGTCGTATTGTATTCACATATATGAACCTGACGGTACAGATCAGTATCTTAAAACATGAAACATATACGATTCGTATACGATACTTATTAAATTTTTAACGCTTTCACTGTAGCACGTCAATAACAAAATATGTTTCTTATGTGTTCTATTGTGAAATGTTCAAGTTCAATACGTCTGGAATATATCCAATTAATTTAACTTATATGGAATACATTTTAATCATTTGTTCAATTTTTCTACCTTACTGAATATCATTTGATATAAAATGAATAAATAAATATCGAACAGATAATTAAATCATTTTTTCTACTAATAAGAGGTTGTTACCTCTTGGGGTCTCTTGGTGTAAATCTCGGCACCTTCAGTGTCTCCTCGAGACAATCTCTCGATGCAGATCTGCAACGCAGCATAATAAATAGAAACTTTCAACGACACGTAAGTAACAGGAAGCGTATCCAACGTGTGTCGAGCCTCATAGGGATCAGAAAGGGATAACAATAACCCTAAACCCAGAGTTAGGTCCTGTGGAAGCATGTGCTGGGCGTATTGAAGAAGAACTGAAAATATCAAGGCGTAAATTATCTTATTTTAAAACGTTGATTTAGCAATCCTATAACTTTACCTGCATCCAAATCAGCTTTTTGGTCCTTCTCCAGGTTATCCTGTTCTATCAGCGCTAGACGTAGTAGCAATCTGCATACCGTCAGCTCACGATTTCCACCAGAACCATTGGAGAACCTATTTATTATAAATTAACAATTGTTTTTATTTTAACATTTGTGAAAACTACATTTACGTTAAGGTCATATTCATTTTAAAAAAACCGCGTACGCAAGATTAGGTATTAGATATTCTTTCTATAGAGCCTTTCAACGGTCATTTAAAATTAATAGAAAAACGCAATATTTCCGTGAAAAGTGGTGATATTTTTACTTTAATCTAAAGGACAAACTCTGAGGTTGGTAATGAAATACAATATCTGTCAAATTAAAAACTTTCTGTTTCCTAAAAACCACAAAATATTTGGTCCTTTTTAGATTTTTTTATCTCTGTAATACTGACTCTTCTGTGATACTGACCACTTTGTGATATTGATTGTTCTGTGATACTGACTCTTCTGTAATACTGACCGCTCTGTGATACTGACTCCTCTGTGATACTGACTCCTCTGTGATACTAACCGCTCTGTGATACTGACCACTCTGTTATACTGACTGCTCTGTGATACTGACCGCTCTATGATACTGACTACTCTGTCATACTGACTCACCTATGATGTAGACTCCTCTGTGATACTGACCGCTCTGTGATACTGACTCCTCTGTGATACTGACCGCTCTGTGATACTGACCACTCTGTTATACTGACCGCTCTGTGATACTGACTCACCTGTGATACTAACCGCTCTGTGATACTGACCGCCACTACAGATAATTAAATGAGTATAAAGTATCGTTGGGTCAGAAATAACCGTCTATTGGTCTTATTACTTCTATTCAGGCGGTCATTTCTTCTATGCCATTTCCTCTGATTTTACACTACTGACCACAGTGACACTACTGACAATAAGTAAAAAAAGATATCTAATACCCGACCTTTGCGCTAAATGGAACATATATGAGGACTAATTGTAAAATTCTGCGATATTAATATTCTTTATTAATTGAATTAAAATTTATCTGTGCAATTTAACAATGGCATTTGCAAAGAAATCCACACCTGTCATATTTCGCAAACACATCCGTTTCAAGACATCCTGGATGTATCTCAGCGTAAAACGCAGGATAACTTTCCTTTGACATACTCCTTTCATTGACTTCCTGGTTTTCATCTACGTCACCATTATCTCCTTTTTCTCGATTCCAGAAGTGAGTATCTCCCAATCGAGATATGAACTGTAACGTTGAATCCTTAATATTTTCTGATTGGTTTAAAATCCTGAAGAGTTTTGGTACACCCGATGGAAATTCTTTCATGGGAGAAGTTGGCTGCGAAAGTAAATTATGTTTCCTTAATATTTTGAATTAACAACAAGTCAGATAAAAATGTAGAAATTCGACTTTAAATGATAGTCTATTCATTTTACAAACAATGATTAAGTCAACAATGTGAACACAAAATCATGACCAAAGACTTTCTATCTTACCGATGTCAAGGCATCTTGAAAATCTTCGTCCACATCCGCCGGATCCGCGGATCCAGGCACATTGCTTGAGGCTGTGGATTGCAAGTCGTCGGTGTACAGGGACGTCAACTTATTCAGCTCTTTTTTGATCTCAGTGGCCTCAAGCTGTAATCTAATTAAAAAATTTAAGTCAAAAAAGTACTATTTATTTAGCTTTTGAGTTCTATGAATTATGGAAAAAATAATTAGTTGTTAAGCATTTCAAAACAATCATTAGTTTCTGAGAATCCGCGCCAAATAAATGGATTGGTCAAAGTAATTCTAAATTTAAAAACGTAAAAAAGTGGCGTCACAAGACGAGAGAAGGGGGATCAGAAAATCGTGATGTGTGTGACGTATTCAACGGATGATCGCTTATTATCTGCATAATCTTGGTTGAGATAAACGGGCTAAAATTAGGTAAATATTGCTACCTGATGTCGTACAAATCTTCTAAGGCATCTACGTCACAGTGAAGAAAAGCGAACGAAAGAACCTGAAGCCTAGTTGCGGTTGGTAGAGACTCTCCTTGTCTGGCGAGAACCCTCCACGAATTCTTGTGACCTCCAGACATAAGACGCTTGCAGTATTGTGAGCACAGAAACCAGTTCCGAGTCTGAAATTTGAAGATACCTGTAGAAGCATGTGTTATATGATAACGAAGGAATATATACTCAAAAGTTTCTATCTTGTTAATATTTCACCTCTATTATATCTATTGTATTATGTATCAGAAAAGGAAAGGAGAAGGGTACTACGAAGGAAGGGGAATTGTAATGGAGGAGATAGAAAGGTTAAGAAAGGAAGATAGAGAAGTTTAGAGCCTTATGCACATTAAGTATAACAAGAAAGAATGAAGAGGATGAATGAAGCGAAATGCAATATAAGATACAAATAGATGTTGACGAGGATGATGCCGAAGTACTTGAAAAAAAGAGAAGCAACTAAAATGATCACAAGTTTTAAACTAGAGGAAGCAGGAATTGGGGAATTAAAAGAGAACGAGAAAATATGTAGAATGTGAGAGGGATTAAGAGAAATTGGAGCACATAAAAAGTAGGTGTCGGGAGTAGGAGAAGAGTGGATTGATTATGTCTGGAGGAGATATAGCAAGCGAAAACAAAGGATGACAGAAGTAGGGAGATAGTTAAGAAAGAAGAAAAACAAATGAGGGAAAGTTTGATGTTAATAGGAATGTGAAGGAAAGGCAGACAACGAAAACCTGATAGAAGAATTTCTGAGATGAGGCAGAATGGTAGCGTTCCGAAATAAAAAGAGATAAAGAAGAAACATTTTTGGAAAAATTATCTTAATAATAGAGTATCAAGACTAAAAAGAAAATGCAATATAATAGGTGTAATTAATTTTAAAGAACGTAATGCCGTAATACAAATACAATACAATACAAACCTCTATTGTATTTTTAGCCAGCATTTCAAGAACAGCGCCCTCACGCCTCCGCTTATCATCACCGTAAATTCGAAGCAAATTAGACAGTTGAAGTATCACGTTTCCAGTTGACTGGGTATGGGCAATACCACCGGATGTAAACAAAATGGATGAATTGGTAACAGTATTGGTTAAACAAGAATCGATTAACCGCAGTCTGTCGGGACAAAGACGAACTAGAAAAAAAGATTTATTGTTTATAGCTTAATGTTACATAACTTAATATCATTAAATAGATAGGAATAAAATGACACCTTGAATCGGCAAAATGCTGACACTAAAATCTTGCAGGATCTGAACTACTGCAATTAGGTCAAGTTCTTCCTGGACTTCATCGTGGTTATCGGTGATGAGTAGAAGACACGTCCTGATAACAAATAAGGATATACAGTGACAGAAAAACAAATTCAATTTAAACCGTATAAAATGCGAATGGTTTAGAGTGTGATTACATTTCTTATTTCATAATTTCTTATTCATTTCATACTAAAAGTAATTCAGCAAACAAGAAGAAATGAAAATAATTAGTAAATATATTTCATATAACTTATAGTTGCATATATTCTCCAATATATTGCGAATTGTATCTGAAACTTTCACAATTTTAGCGTTTTAGTTTCTCGGTTTCATTTCTTTAAGATAGTGACCTATCTCGTCTAGTCCCATATCGTCTCTAGTTTGACATATCGTCTAGTTTGATATACACGTACATTTATTAAGATTTTATGAAATAGAAATTTTCTTTGTTTCTGTTGATGGATGCTGTTGTGAATAATTTGCGATCAAATTTTTATTTTCTTCGTTAGAGTTTTCCTCAATCATAATAGAGTTGTGAACCAAAACTATATTTATATAAAGCCGCACTGTATATTAATAAAGTTGGCTATCAAATCCTAAAATATCAACTATTTTAACTCAATTTGCAATATTATAGAAGTTATTAACGATTGAAATAGTCATTTTTGTCCCTTTAATAATAAAATTACAGAGCTCTTGATGTCATTCCTTCCTTACTGTCTTCTTGCATACCTCTTTTACAATCACTGTAAAACAAGAGAAGCGCAAAAGAGATGCAGTATTAAACGTCACAGCGACAGCTGTTATGACAACCCATCAAGTTTTCGTATAATGTCGTGATATAAAACGAAAGACAAATATAAATTTACTTCTCGAGTTATTGACGTAAACAACTTCTAGGATAGCAACTGGAATATTATGCAGTAAAACAAAATGTATACTTTGAATAGATATATATCCGCCAATTTTTTAATATTTAACCAAATAAAAACAACTAAATACATTAATTAACCAATATTCCAATAAAGAATTCACAACCCAATTATAAACACTAAGTACACCTAAGTACATACAAGTGTCCTTGAAGAGATTAATGAAATGTTAGCCATAGCCAAATAAGTGTAACACTGAGGAAGTAGCTACACATTTTGCTGATGGAAACGTTTTCATTTAAAATGACGACTTAAACAAATCACAAATGTTACGTACTTGGACAGTTCCATATTTGGGTCATCCAAACTCCGCGCAGAATCGAAGTACTCCCTGGCGGCCTGCAGCACTAGGAATACGGTCCTCTCGTAAGGAATTTTAGAATCCACGTATCTGGCTGACACTTCATTGTCATCTCCATCGTCTTGGTGCACCTTCGTAGGGTGCTTCTTCTTAGTCTTTGTCTTCTGACACTCCATGACATCACTAGCTGTTCTTATGTATTCCTTTTGTCCACAGGACAGCAACGTGGACACATAGATCTGTAAAATGGATCACATAACATGAATTACAGCAGGGAATAAATGTTATTACGCATTACTGTACTTGCTTAGATCTGCCTTTGTAAAGTACAAACTGAAAATCCTGATAAATAAAGCCAGTGGTACTATATGGATCGGAGATTGGGACCTTGAGGAAGAACGATTGTGACGGCTTGCAGATTTAGGAAACGAAAATTCTGCGGAAAATTTATGAAGCAGTATGTGAAAATGGAAATCCTGATAGTATAGTAAAACATCCACAATAAGCTCCGTCATTCAGAGTCAAGGTGATACAGTTCACTAGAAAGAACCTCACGCAAGAGAGTAAGATAGGAATCGCTGTCTTAACGTTAATTACTATAAGGGGTAGGCCTACAGAACGTATCTGAACATTTATTACACAGAATTAACAATTTTTGCAAAGCATTTTTGTTATAGTAAACAAATCACTGTAATAACCCAAGTCTTATTTTATTTAAACGAATGTGTCAAAAATTGAACTGATGTTCGGGAGTTAAACATTTGCCACGTTTCGCTCACTCGATCTCGAATAATCGAGATAATATCACCATAACATTTTATGTGGCTAATTTTAAGTTAGATTTGAACTTGAATAAGTTTTTACCTCGTACACGGTCTCTACCGGAATACAGTTAAAAACCGTGTCTTGGATGTTGAGCATGTCTAGGAGGAAGTCGTCCCACGTTTCTTCATTGGGCGGTGGAATCCTGTTGCAAAGAAACATGGAAGCATTCTAATTATTGAAACACCATTAGTTTTCAGCTCTGTTCTACATTTACGTTTGTTATTGACTTACATTCTGGAGACATGCCTAGCCAGCTTGTAAAGCAGCTCTTTGGCTGTGGTGGCGTCATCACGCATGGAGTTGAGCTCCCGAGGTATACAGTGCACACCTCGCGTACATAACAGTCGACAGGCCAAGAGTTCACGGTACAGATTATTGAGCGACAGATACAGGTCAGATTGTCTGGAACATTATAAATTAATACAGTGTTAGCACTACAATTCAACTAAGAGAAATAAGCTGAATTTGAAGTTCAAACGATTGAGCGTTCTTACTCCCAGGATTCAGTTGTAAGCTGAACCAGTTGTTTAGGTACATACCGGTAAGGCTTAGTGATCAGACGAAGGATGTTTGAACTACTTAAGGTACTACGTTAGATGTTATTGTGTAAACCATGATTAAATCAGATTAAGTAATCATTTTCTTCTGTATAAATAAAAATTAAATGCTGTTTGTTTTTAAGCGCATCACTTGAGAACGACTGAACCGATTTGGCTATTTTGGCTTTTTTTTTTGTTCGTAATAGTATGAATATGGTTTTTAAGGAAAGAAAAATTGATAAATGGAAAATTCTGGAAAAACTGAAAGTGCCTTTTTCTATGTGATTTCTGCTACTATTTGCGTAATACTATCAACATCATTTGACAGCTGATTGTTTATTTTCAGTAGAATTGTGAAAAAATTTATGGAAATTTGGACAGGACAACGTCTGTAGGGCAGCTAGTAACGAATAAAACACGTCACTGAATTTAGCAGTCTGGACTTGGCGGTCTGAGGTAGACTAGTGGGTAAAAAATTAAGCAGGCAGTTCGACAATATTTATAATAGATATTATAGCGCTCAAAAATATAAATAATATATAATAATATAATAATAAATAGACAATATAAAATAAATATTTCACTTTCACGTATAAAAAGAGTTTTTTTTCTTTTTTATTATTATTATTTACTGCTATAACTAATTTTGTACAATTAACCAATAGCTTATCTCTAATACTAATCTAAACAAAAAAATAACGTCGAGTGTTATCCAGTGATAATACTCGTTCATTCATACTAGTTCGAACGGCTTCGTTCTCTTTAGCCTTCGCTGCAACCCGTCAGTGTCGAGCAACTGTACCACTTCATCATTTGCGTGTTGATGGAGTCGTTCCTTGTGCTTCTTAGCATGTTTTTTTATTTCTTCAGCAACTGTAGTGATTCCTAGATCCTTATGGATGTCTACGTTACGAACGTACCACGGCGCGTTAACTATGTTACGTAGTACTTTGTTTTGAAATGTCTGGATGATTTTGATGTTACTGTCTTTGGTGCAACCCCACAGTTGGATACCATACGTCCACACTGGCTTTAGTATTTGCTGATATATTATTAACTTATTATGTAAGGATAACAATGCTTGTCGTCCCATTATCCAATACATTTTTCTATATCTGATTCCCATTTCTTCTTTCTTTTTCTTCACGTGTGCCTTCCAACGCAATTTGGCATCTAGTGTCATCCCCAAATATTTCGCAGTGTTTGCATGCGGGATAGCTTGTCCATTTATTGTTACTGGTTAATGTGTACCGACTTGCTTTCATTTAGTTTTATTCTCCATTTGCTTGTCCAAGTGGTAACATTATTCAAAGCTTCTTGCACTTTATCCGTTGCTTCTTCCATATTATTAGCTATTGCCATTATAGCTGTGTCGTCGGCAAAAGTGGCCATTATGGTACCGTTGGTTAGTGGTAAGTCACTAGTGTATAAAGTATACAGGACAGGACTTAATACACTTCCTTGTGGGACGCCTGCAGCTATATTCTTTAATTCGGAGAATTGGTCTTCAACTTTTACTATGAAAAGTCGGCCTGCTATATAGGAATTCAGTAATTCGCTGAATTGTCTGGGGAACATCCTATCTATTTTATATGCCAGTCCTTTGTGCCAGACCTTATCAAATGACTGAGAAACATCAAGGAATACTGTCGAGCATATTTTCTTTTCTTCCAGTGCTTTTTCAATAACATTAGTGATGCGGTGTACTTGGTCTATGGTTGAGTGTTTATCTCTAAATCCAAACTGATGGTTTGGAATTAGTTGTTTACACTCTATCAATAATTTAAGGCGCTTTAGTACTAGTCTTTCAAATAGTTTACCAATTATTGGTAGTAGCGAAATTGGTCTGTATGAAGATTTCTCTGTAGGGGGTTTTCCTGGTTTAAGGATCATTTAAGGACCTGGTTTAACTTCGGCAACTTTCCAATGGAGCGGTACGTATCTCAGCCGTAACACTGCATTGAAAAGGTGCGTCAGTTTGATTACTCCTTTTCTTGGTAATTCTTTTAAGACTTCTCCGGTAATGAGATCATACCCTGGTGTTTTTTTGGACTTTATATTCTTTATTTCCTTTTTCAGTTCCTTCGGAGTTATCCTTTTAATTACTTCTTCGTTATTATTTTCCCCTTGTTGGATATTTTCCTCTTCTTGATTTGGATGCGGCTGAAAAGTGTTTTCCAGATGCTCTGCAAATAACTCCGCTTTTTCTGCATTATCTCTTGCCCAACTTCCATCTTCTCTTTGGATGGGTGAAGATTGCATTTTCGGACTTTTTATGTTTTTCGTTACTTTTCATAGTGAGTACTCTGTATCTTTATCATCTGTTAATTCACTCAGAAAGTGATTTAAGGATTCATTTTTTATTGTTTGAATTTCATCGGTCAGTTGACGTGTCAGTCTGTTTAGTACTTTCTTATCATCAGTGTTTCTTGTACTCTGCCACTTTCTTCTAGCTTTACGTTTACCTTTGATAAGCTCCATAATTTCCTTAGGATAACAATTTACCTTTGTTTTCCTTTCTATTTAGGGTGTATTTCTCCATACTGCCTGCTGGATATCACACACTAGTTTGCCCACTTCGTCGTCTATTTGGCCAGCATTATTTAGTGGTACATTTAATGTAATCCTATTTTCAATTTCTGCTCTAAATTTGTTCCAGTCAGTCCATTTATTTGCTAGCGTGGCTGGTTGTTTTCTCTTAATCGTTCTCTCACTCAGTGTTAGAGTTATTGGTGAGTGGTCTGAAGACAGATCAGCGCTATCCTCAATATTTATAAAATTGGTGGATATTTTTCTTAGTATAAAGAAGTCTATTAAATCCGGTTTTTTTCCTCTGTCAGTGGGCTAGTAAGTTGGTTTGCCTGTTGATTCCTTGTCGCACCGGTATTTCTTTACTGCTTCGAGTAGTTCTTTGCCTTTTGATGATGTAATTCTTGAGCCCCATTTGGTTAAACTTGATTCAATAAGTTTATATAAGTTAGGAATATGTCATCATTCCCCCAGAGTGTAGTAATCATGGTTTATGTTGTTGAATTAAATGTTTAATTTCTGTAATTTTTTTGCAATGCTCCGTTCAGGTTCCACTGAATGAAACAGTTGTTATTGTTTACTTTGTTTTGTCTCGCCATATCAGTTTTGACTAAATTAGTGTAAGTTATATGCACATCTGATGCCATTTGTTAAGAGCTACAGACGCTTAATTTACTGTAATATTCCCTCACCCCCTGATTGTAATGTAAAATTCTGGCAGAGTTCGTATGCAATTACATTGCTATTATGCACAATGTCGACTATAACAGTGTGTTACAGTCAGAGTCAGCCAATAGTTTTATAATTCAGAGATTTTATATTTAATGGCTAAGCAGCTTCATGACAAAGATTCAGTTTTGTAGAACATTCATCTGATTGCGTTTTATCTGTTTTACTTTCATGTTTGTATCAATATTCTAAATAACCGCAGTGCGCAAAGCTAAAATAAGTAAGTTTAGATCGTCCGCACACGGGTCAACTGATTGCAAACTCGAAGTTTTCAACGAAAATGAAAAAAGAGCCATGTCGAGCCGTGTCGAGCCGTGTTTCGTGACTCTATTGAATTTTCAACAATATCATAATAGGGGATTTTATATGTGTCGTATTATGAGATAATTGTATGTATGTATGTATTTAAATACTTTTGAATAGTATTTTTGCATATCACTGCTCATGATGTCACCATCAAAAGCATGGAAAAAGCACGCCCTGCGACCGAGAAACACAGTCACTCAAAACCAGTTTGAAATCAGTTTATTTTCGTTCATGCCGTGTGTTTTCTCTCACTCGTATACACCTTCGCTCTCTCACTAACAACACAGGTGCATTCTCATTCGGTTCAGATATATTCTTCAAGGCTCTGGTTTGTAATCAGTCGACTCGTGTGCGGAGGGCATTACTAAACCTAATTTTTACTAATTACTATTACGAGCGAAGGTAATAAGGTCCCAAAGTTAAATACTCACAAGCAGTACTTCAACACACTTGAAATTATGACAAGAACAGATACATATATAGAAGTCTCAGACAGAAAGATCCCTTCACATTTACCATTGTGTATGTCATATGTATGCAGTGTTGCTCAAACTTTGATTAAAGGGGCTAATTGGTTATTGATTTTCGTTTTCAGTCAGTGAAATTTCAGCTAACAGTGAAATGAGGTACTAAACAGTAGTTTCAGAGTGAAAATAATTACATCCGCTCGGTAATTAAAAGAACCCAAGTCGCATGCGTGGTGTTTGCAAATGTAGAAGGTTCGAGAACTAGTTTCCTTTCACTTTTCCCTCGCTCGCACCGTCGAATTTGCAACATTGCAGACTTTTGTAACAGAAGGTTCCAGAGTTAGATTCTCTTTATCCACACTACACGCTGTTACAAGTTTGCAATATTTGGTGTTAGAACTGCTTCTTAGCGGCACCTCGCTAAATTTGTAACAATTAAGTTTAAAATAATATTTTTTCCATCAAATTTTAAAATTTCAAAAAATGGGGGCAGAAATATTAAAAGAATTAAGCGAGATGATAGTATCACAAAAGAACGAAATCGGTGACAAGTTTCAAGCAATACAAGAGCAGGCTGAAAAATCTAAAGATTATATTTGTGTAAAGTTTCAAACACAATTGCACGCGGTAGCAGAAGTTTGTATGGGATCTAAGAAAAAACTACAAATGCGCATGGACATAATAGAAGACAATATAGTCAAAGCAAAGTCTGTAATCCGTGACGAATCGACAAGTGCTGGCGGAGATGAGGACTCGAGAAATGCAAGAACGTGTTGAACTCGACCGAAAAGATGTAAAGCAACTGGCAGCAGCCCAGTTAGCCCCACTTACCGAGAGGACACGGGTTCTTTAAAGTTCTTATGACAATTTGAGCTCTTATGATGGAACTATCATAGGGCAAGAATATGAAGTTCTGTTTACAGCAATAGCCAAATTCAACAACTGGAACCAAAGTATTGCGCGGGTCAGTTAGCGGCCATGTTGCGCGGCTCGGCATAAATCGCATTTTAGAAAATAACCCCTAAGGACTTCTAATTCTAAGCCCTTATGGCTTATGCAATAATATGAATATAATATGATATGAATATAACTGAACATATTTGAAACTAACAATAGCAAACTAAGATTACACATTTATGAATTATTTCATTTCTAACCAGGGACCTTCAAAATGAACAATTAGCTTTTGGTAAATTGAAGTAATAGTTGATACTGTCCTTACTGTTGCGGTTACTGACATTAACGCATAGCTTTATTTTTCATTACTACCAACAAATTAAGTATCACTTATGAGCATGCAGACTGTAATTTAATTTTGTTATAACTTATTGAACTATATCAACAATTAATACAACCAAATACGAGTAGATGGTGAGTAAACAAAATATTAGATTTAAGTATTTACCTTTTGGTTATTTGAAGTAATAGTTGATAGTGTCATTACTGTTCCTGTTACTGACATTAATGCATTACTTTATTTTTCATTACTGCCAACAAATTACGAGAGTAGACGGTAAGTAGACAGGAAAACATTTCGCCATCGTTTTACATTAACAATTCGTTTTTCTTTTTCTAACTTTACGTAATTTTACATAACGCGTTCTCTTGAGAATACGATTGATACCCTTAATTTTATTATTATTATACGTGTACTGTACACAAAGGAAAAGACTATAATTTACCAGGAAATGTTTGCATCACGTTACTAACTTAACTGTATGCCTCGTGACAGTCGTAGCAATGAAGCACGCAGTGTCGTACTAACGACACGGGTTGGAGAAATCGCAGCAAGTTCGATAGGATTTATGACTAAAAGAAATAATTCTAGATTTATGTAATTATGACTGGGTTAAACATTCAGACATGAAACAAAAAAAATTTAAGTTAAGTATGTTAAAAGCAGCTGACAGGCAGTCATAACGCGTGTTTGTTACTTTATACTAATAACAGTAGAAAATGAAATAAAATACAACACAGTTACCGTCTGAGGTTAAGTAACCTAAAAGCACGTGGTAGTATGACCTTTTTGTAAAGTGTCTTTTTAATCAAATGCACTAACGTTAATCACTTTTAACTACTAAATTGTATATTTCATATTAAACCGCTTGTAGTTCTGTTATGAAAATTAGAAATAAACGGAAAAGATCGTGTTTCACTTTTTGGTTTTTCACTCTCTTTTTTTATTACTGTGGCAAACTAAAATTTCTGCAATATAATAATGAACTGGTTTTAATGGCTTTGTATTTAATGGCTATCCATTTTAGGATTATCCATTTTAGGTTTTATTTTAATAATTCAGTTTCAGAGAATATTCATCTGATTGATTTTTATCTGTTTTTCTTTCATTTTTGTATCAATATTCTAAACCTGGCAGTTCGCACAACCCCAATGAGTAAGTCTACCAAACCTAAGTTTTACTTATTAATATTACGAGCAAAGTTAAGAACATATACATTGGGCCATGTGTTACTACCCAACACTTCCTAAGTGATAATATTCCTAAAGTAATGACCTGGTAATGATCTGTAAAATTCGTTGCTTGACCTATGGAGTCTCATTATGACTGTGTAGTATTATGTCGTTTTCAGTTATGGCCGACGCAGGCTGCTCTTCGGAAGCACTTTAACATTCTGCATTATGTTACAATCCCTAGCAACAAGACAAGACGTTAGATCCTTGCATTGGAAGTAACTGAATCCACAGCACATCGCAAATCGTGCCATATTACAATTTGTCGCAATGGCCGAACAGTAACGGTCACAGCTGGACAATTGAGTGACGACACAACTCTACTCGACTTGTGTCTGTGAGGTGGGATGGCCAGCGCGTTCGCCATATTTAGACATGTGCGACGTTTTTCTGTGGGGCTATTTGAAAGTAAATGTTTTCATACATCCCCCCACTTAAGAAGAGGTTAAGACCCGAATTATCGAGGAATCATCCGCCATACCCGTTGAAATGTGCAGAAAAGCAGTCTAAATTGTAGAAGTAGACTATACCTACATCAGTGTATTGCTGCTGAAAGTCGCCATCTTGCTAATATGGAATTCAAAATTAAAGGAAAAATTATATTATATAGTATTAGTTTTGTTACACCTCCTCAAAACCAGGTAATTACTTCCGCCCAACCCTGTCTTTGTACATGTTGGAAAGTGCTGGCTATAATAGTGTATTAGTCTGTCGCTAGTTTTCTAATGCGGCGGTTTTATATTAATGGCTAGTTAGCAGAGGTTTCGTAGAACAATCATCTGATTGATTTTTATGTTTTACGTTTATCTTATATCAATATTTTAAATCTGCACTGATTGGCCAGGTGGAAAAAGTAGGTTTCTAAACCTAATTAATCAATATGACAAGCAAAGCAAATAATGTACCATATGGGGTGGGTCTCAAAGTTAAATATAACTTTGATGTTATATTTAAATGTGTTGGAAAGTACACCTAATCTTATTGGCAGATATTTTTATATTTTCTGGCTTATCATTTAATCATGGCTTTAGTTTTGCGGAACATTCATCTGATTGATTCTAATTTGTTTTACTTTCATGCTTGTATCAATAATCTATAACTGCTCAGGTCGTACAGCTGGGAAAAGTAAGTTTACTAAACCTTATTACTCTCGACAAAGACTGCCTCCGTACCCCCAAATATAATTTTGAAATTTTCTACAATTCAGAATATGAACTTTCTCCAAAGTTCGCTACCGGGCCCCTAAATTTTCTCAACCTCTCATTTTTCAATTTTTAATTTCTAACTTTTGAAAAATGTCAGCATTGATTACCTTAATACACATACAAAATTTCATCTTTCTATCTTTTACGAATTAAAAGTTATACAGGAAAAAGTGATTTTTTTTCTGTTTTTCCAAATTTACAGGTTTTCATGCCACCATACGAATCGCGTAAACATATAAGAAAATAAACATACACCTGGGATATTATAATATATGACGATATTTAAATGTGTTTGAAAGTAAACCTTAACTTTATTGGCAGATATTTTACATTTATTGAATAATCATTTGACGATAGCTTCAGTTTCAGAGAACATTTATATATTTATTTTTCATTTGTTTTATTTTCATCCTTGTATCAATATTCTAAATGTGCGCAGAAACTAGAACAGATAACTGTAAGTTTACTAAACCAAGTTTTTAATAAATAGAGTTAGGAGCGAACAATAAATACGAATAGATTCGCCAGTGTTAACAAAATAACTGGACCATGCTCAAAGTTGTATCCCCAAGTAAATTCGTTGCATACAACAGACCACCTGCAGTTCGCTATTTACTACATACAAACCGTCTTGGCAGTTCAAATTTAACCTTTTGATTACTTTTTTGAATTATAAAAGATTGAATTTACTATAGCTTTAATATCTACATTATTGTCTAATGAAATTACGCACACAAATAGGATTCTTCAAGATCATTGCCATATCCTTGGAACGTTAGAAAGTTATTGCCATGTTATCACAGTACATAGGCAAATTTCCACTTGTCGTCGAACTCTTTGTTTGATTTGCAATTCTATCTTGATAAATGTACATATACGTTCTTGTGCAATGTCTGACATCTTGTGCGATGTTAAGTTCATTGGTTTAGATACACAACTGATAATTGTTACTAGTTGTTAGGTGTACTATGCATGAGAAAGTATCTAAGTTCACTCACCTCACGTAATATTTAAAATATTTGTGTCCAACATGCTTCTTAATTTAGCACATTATCTTTTTCGTTCATCTTAGTTTGAAGAAGAACCAGTAGAAACTCTAACGTCAAACACTTCGTCCTCCTATTTCAAATAATTTATGTACCTTAACGGTCACGTGGTATTACTCTTCTTACCGTTGTCCTCATTTCCCTTTCCTCCAGTATGTAAGTAACCCCATCGTTTAACGCAGCGCACTTGAGTGCAATGCTTCAGTCTACTTTGTTGGATTGCTTCCATCATCATTCGGACAATCCTACACCTATAACCACGTGTAACGTAATTTTATTGTTTCACAAAACGGTTGCTAAAACAGGCGGTAAATAATCTAGTTTCCATGGGTTCCACATTGAGCAAGTGCTGCCACACAATAAAGGCAATATAATAAACATAAGAAAATGGTTAATTAGAGCATGATGCTCTTATATCGTTAATAAATTCTTAATTATTGAATAATTTTTATTGATTTCAAATTAATAATTATTTTAATCTCTTCAAGGAAGTAATGCATATTATAACGCGCTAAGATTTAATTTTTACATAACTGTAGTTTAGCCATACAAAATACGTGGGTTACATTTTTCGTTAAGTAAGGTGTTCGGTTAACTACAATTGAGAAATCCATTTTTTCGGTTAACTGTAATGTAATTGAGTATTAAAATGGGCTCTTAGTATTAAGTCGTGTTACAGAGATATGTCAACACCCTAAATTATTGTTTGCGTTTCATAGTTGAGCCATAAACTCAATAATTGTTATTATTTGAAAAATGAAATACCGATTATATATGTAAATTACATTAAGTATCAATATTTTGTATGAATTTAAAAACGATCGGTGAATCCAGTATATTTGGGAGGCAGCCGGCCCTGAGTCAAGTGGGGGTAATTTTACAGGGGATAAAACCTCTTCGGTGTGTAAAAGAAATGTGTTAGCATAAATGAATGCAGTTTGATTGATTTTAATGGTATTAATGTTTGTATAATAGCTTATTTAGCTTAAATTTTTACATTAAATTTTTATGGGGTGTATCAAATAAATTCAATTTAGCTTTTTTGCAACTTTTATTTGGTGTCTAAAATAAACACATACGTACTTATTACCCTTGTACAACATTAAAAATCAAACACAGTCTCAGTTCGTCAGGTTAACTCACAGTTTTGTGTGTTGCTCGGTCTATTACTGGTCACTAGTCACTATTTTCCATTTTCTTCTTGTTTTTAGAAATTTTACCCTCTTTATTTTTCGCTTTGTAAGACTGGAATAAAATAATGTTTGACTAAAAGCAGCAGTTATTTATTTCGGACGCACCTTCTGTTCCTTCTTTCGGTTCCACATCTTGCTCCTTGTCACAATTATGAAGTTTCCTTTGTAAGCAAACCATGATGTAATCCGATCGGTTTCGTAAAACAGAAATTCAAATTTCAAATAGATATATGTCCGTTAATTTATGTATATTTGAAAAAACAGCAAAAACAAATTCGCAATTATGAAGTTATATTTAAAAAAAAAATCAAAAAAGACCTTTATTTTATTTAAAAATATTTAAATAATAGTTGTACAGCGTTAAAAATCCTTTTAAATGATGTATTCGTACGATAAGTTTATATACTACAATGGGTTCTAGAAATGTGGACAAAATTGTAAGCACTGTTGAATGTCATCCGATGTTTTGAATCAATGCCAATTTTTTGCTAATTAGTATTATTAAATATATACTTGTTAAAATGTCCCTTTTGTTCAACTCTGCAGACCAAATCCCAACATATATTATTGATGAATTAGTTACTGCAAATGTTTTCTGGCTTAGTGTTGCCATCTATTCAACCTGTCAAATTTCCGAGAGCCAAATGAGATTTATCTGTAATGTGTATTTATCCTAATAGAACATATTTCTGAAAAAAAGGGATTTTGTGGAAAAAACATTTAATAATCTTCAATTCACTAAACAAAAGTCGTCCTTGAGGAGGTTAATGCAATCACTTAGAATTGAACAAAGATTCTCAACAAACAACTTATCTATATCTTTAACGACTCTTATACGAATCTTCAACGATTTGTTTCAATCTGTTCCAATCTTGTACGATTCTTGTTCGCATTGTTTGTAGGGTTATTGATAGAGTGATCCACGGGTTGGCACAGAAAATGAAATGTAAATATTTGGGATTTAAATTTCACTTGCTCAATGTGCGACAAGTTAATCTCTCACAAGAACAAAGCGATAAAATAATTTCCATCGTTGTGCGTAGTTTGTGAGTATGACAACTTCAACTAGGCACTGACACGACGTCACAGTTCGTTTGTTTGTGTGTGTGTGTTTTCACTTCATATAACGTTTTTCATTCTAACGTCGTTTGTATTTAGGCATAGGCAAGTTTAATCTTATTTTATTTAAGTCAAATAAATCTGATAATTGTTAATCATTTAAATAATTATTGAGCAGTGCCTCTCAGAGAGAAGTGGGAAGGTGGTTAGAAAAGAAGCAATTGCTCTAGATCTCTCAAGCAGAAACCTTCAACTCAATAAATTGAGACTGGTTACTTCGATTTTGCGGGGCCTCAAATGCATCAGCATCTATAATTTCCTCTGAGAGGCGCTATCTTACAGGAGTGCGTTCTAATCATACCTTGTTTATTTTTACAAATTACGCTTTGCCATCGAACGACTTTCCATTGCTGCAACAGATGGTGTGTATTCGTTTACTTACTGATATTCTTGGTTTCGTCAACTGTACCCATAAATGTAGAACGGACAACAACGAAGACACTGCAGACACGAAATAACAAGTTTTAAAGATAATGATACTAACAGTAATACTATTACTCGAAGACCTACATCCTTAAAGGGTCCTACCGGTTATGAACATGGGCTGCAAATCTACACGTTGTGAAAACACCATCTTGTATCATCATCATCATCTATTGGTGGCTGCCATTTAAACGATTTAAACTAAGCCTTATTAATTTATGCACTCGTTTCTACGGTGTCTGGGGGAGGGAGGGTGTGTATCAACAGGAACTGACATTCATTTTTATAACACGTGCAGTAAAACAGATCCTTGTTATATATTTTAAAACTAATGCATGACAATATTATAATCTTCTTTAGACATAAGTTTCTCCATTTTTCTAATGAAACCTGGATATAATGTTTCAGTTATCCTTGCACGCATATCAACGTGTAGGGATCGTTTTAAAGAAATACGTCTATCGTTGTTAAATCGCATGATTTCATACTATGTCGTCAGACTAAACACCGAATTGTTTGTTCCAAATGCAGGAAGTAAGTTTCAAACCAATCTGCAGGAGTCTTTGTTTAATTAAGAGTGAACAAATTTAACACAACAATTTACAAAACAGATCGTAAGTATTACATAACTGAACTAATCATTTACGTTGTATGCTTACTGGACTCTATTACTCGTCTGTTATTACTTTTCCTTTTACTGTTTACTATGTTTATTTTTAATAATTCTTTACAGTTTAGTTTGTTCAGGTAACACGTACCTTTGGTGTGAAACTCACTATTAATGTTTTGTTTAAAAATTGAAGCAATACCTATACAATACATTAATGATTGGAAGTAAATGAGAGTAAAAGAAAAGTTAACTTGAATATATTTTATTATAGGCGTTACAATATATTATTACTAATTAGTTCTACTACCAAATTAATTTACATATTCATTTATAAAATTAAAATAAATTCAAAAGTGCTACTTCTTTTTTTCTTTCTGTTCTTCTCTTTTCCTCGTAACATTTCCCCATTCTGCTTTCTACTTTCTTCATCCACTCTCTTCGTATTGCTGCAGCGTCTCTTCTGTCATGTCTCATATCCTGTGCACCGATTCGCATTCATGTTAATGCACTGCATTGGTTATGTTGTCGTGTATATGGTAATGGAAGAAGTGAAAAGAGACAAAATAATTATTGAAGGAACGAGCAGAGCAGGAAGATTCGAAAAAGAAATGAGTAAAGCAGAATGTGAGATCTTAAGGAAGATACACAAAGATATTAGGAAAGAGTGTGGAATGGAGGAAACGAGAAGAAGGAAGAGAAGGACTATAAAAGGAATGGAATAGTGGCAGAAGTGCAAAGAGAAGGATAAGTGTAGAGTAGGGGAGAATGGAAAATAGAGAAGAAAGGATATACAAAATGTGCTGGAATGAAAACGTTGGGGCACATTAAAGATTCATGTGAAAACAAAATAAAGAGTGAAAAGAAGATAGCGGAACTAATGAGGGGATGCAACGAAGGAGGTGGGTGGCGGAAGCGAGAATGGAAGAAGGGAGAGAAACATGTAGGTTAGAATGGTGAAGTAGAGAAGCAGAGGAGAGGGAAAGTGACACGAAGAGAAAAAGAGAAGATATAAATAGTTTTTAAGTTTAATTTAGATATCATGAACTGTATTTAATAATTACATGGAAGAATGTAAAACCTTGCAGCATGCATTAAGATAAATTAGGATAAGTATACATACATGACCAATAATTAAATAATAGATAATAATAATTAAAGTTGGCCAATTTGTTACTTGATAACAAAGCTGATAACTGAATATAACATATTAGAAGTTGCATGCAACAGACGTTCCTTTCCTCCATCACGTGACTTATTTACATATCAGATACGTAACATATCAATTTGTACCACAGTGCGTAAGTAGTCAAATAAGTCCAAATCAAACAAACTCACAGCAAATTAGTGATTTCTCTGACTGTGCTAGTTTCATACCGTCATAGCTAAATCCTGGAGTCTTCCTACATAACTTCGTGGATCTAATTCCTTGCATGGAAACTATTCTTGAATATATCTTAAGGAAAATAACTTGAAACCAATACAAATGAAAGCTAATCGCTAATTTAATTATTGTCTGTTCCCTTTTTGATTTCTTGTTGTCTTGGTATTCATCTTTGCAGCGAGTAAGTAATCCTGTTTAATTTATACTGGTTCCTATAGTCAACAGCGACTTCTTCCTAAAGTTACAACACTCTTTTAAGACGTATAACACAACATATTATTAAGCCCCTCATCTACTCTACCACTGTCGGTCTTATTTCAAATCAAGTTTATTTCGGTACCGATGATAATAAATTATTTCCTTTGGCAATATCTAAATAATGCGTTAAATTTTGTCAGACATTTACTATCTACCAATACGTTTATATTTAAAAATGTCAGAAAACGTGTTAATTTAATGCAACTTTTAAATAAACATTTGTCTTATATTAAATAATATAATCCGACAAAAATATGAATACAAACCATATTACATCAATATGTTTTTGGACGTATTTCATTCAAACGATTTACTCGCAAATGTCTGAATTTTTCTGTATTTTATTTGTCAAACATATAAACATTCTAAGCATGTTGATTCTCTACTTCGATCTGCACTGCAGCACAAAGCAGCTTGCCTGGACGACGGGGCCTTAATGTAAGGACATCATCTAATGAACAAAAAGAATCCGCCGCGCCTTTTGGAATTATTTATAAGGATTGAATAATTCACACATTTACATAATTTTACATAAAATAGAATACACTTCAAACAAAACTCGTTAAAGATGCACATAAAGTTGATATCGGACGGTTCACTCGAGTGAACAATGCTAAATGAACGTGTGCAACATTGCTGGACCGGTTCATTTCGAATGAAAGGCAGAAATAACAAAAAGTGAACCGTCGGACATCAGCCTAAATATAACTTATATTTAACAAGCATTACATTGTCGAAGAATCTGACTGGAACGGAATACATAGTGCATACAGATTTCAAATGGATAAAGCAGTAATAAGCTGTAAATTGTCCAATCACAGGGAAATGTTTGTGATGAAAGACAGTGATGATTCTCTTTTCAATCGTTCCTTAAATATCCTACTTATCTTGACTATCAGCTCAGTAGTTTGTCTCTACAGCTTTTTGCTATTCCACAAATAGTGATAGATGATAACAAGTGTATATGCATTTTTAACAGATCAACAAGTTTGTATATCACTTTTCTGTGTTCGATTTTCAACGCTCTTAGGGCACACTTTACCGTTATCCGATTGACCTGAAATTTTACACGGAATATTTTTTCATGTAATCACACTAAACTGGAAAAATCGCAAAGAAAATCTTCACCAAGAGTAAATAAGGGTCACTCTAATATGCTCCCATTCTTAAAAGCAGGTTATTTAAGTTAGAATAAGCTAAGAGTTATCCTTTATCCTCTGAAACTCTTCGTACCACCATTTTCTTATTTACACGAATAGCATTTTCCGCATGTTTTAATAAAGAATTTTTATTTTATTTTATAAAAAAGGGAGAAGGAGAGACGGATCGTAAGTTTATATCGAAGTTCAACTTGAATAGTTATCCATTTATTAATATAAATCTCCATTAAAGAATAAGAAAACCTCGTACCAATAGCACTCTCCTTGTCACACCGTAAGAAATCTTTCTTACCACCCGAGAGATGTTAACCAACTTTGTTCCCTCATTGCAATCCATCGAAAGGATAGAATGACATGGAACGACAGACAACAGACGCTCGTATCATTGCTTTCTAGTTTTCTTGGACACGTGGTTCGTTTCATTCATGTTGTCGTTCACAAAACATTTACCGCTTTACAAATAAACCTGTTATAAAATTTATACCAAGCATAAACTGATAATAAGCCTTATGGCTTTATACCCGGCATAAATTTTCAGCACTTACTACTATCTATTGTACCGGTTACTGTTACTAGGTTAACTTGTTACCCTTATTACTCCTTTAGCTTGTAAGTTCTTCTTTCCTACTCTGTGTTGTGGATGCTAAACATCTAGAGTCGGGTAATTCCATGTTAAGCAAGCAAAATCCAAAATACAACACTTGGTCAAATTTCCATTTATGGAATGCTCGTGCTAGTAATTGTATCTTTATAAAACTTGTCCAAACCATTCGACCACTGCCTACAAAACCAGAAGAGCCTTTATCACGTGTAGCGCTTAGAGCCATTCACTGCCGCCTAGCGTGGAATTGTTGAAGTGCAGCAAAGCAACTTTGTATCATTCATTCTAAGTTTTAATTTTCAACAGATGGTGAGTATTGAAAGTTTCCAATTTAAATGATTACAATTAATTCTATGGAATGGTCCATAGTTCAAGTGTCTTAACTGAAATAAGTCACTAGTCAATAATTTATTGGGGCTCTAATTTATTGATGTAAAATGATTTGTCTTATTTTACCAAAAAGGATGTAAGTTATGTAGCAATAGAGCAATTTACACGGCTCCACAAAGCTGAACTTATTTCAACTCGGAAACATTAGTTAATGTAACAGTTCTTCTGATATAATTTTTGTCATTCTTTGTTTGATTCTAACAATAGAACTTCCAACCTTCTATCACATTAATTTACAAATTGTTTGTTCCAACCAATACCATTACTATGACGTCATCAGGTGGTGGGTACCGCTTTAAGAAATACAAGCAATGGTTATGTTGTCTCAAAATGTTATAATCATTTCATTGCTCACACTCAGCATGTAAGTTGTTCTACTGTCACCGTCATTGAAACGTAGACACCACCTACCATATTATTTACATTTAACAGTTATTTAAAAACTAATAACAATTTGTCTTTGTCTTTGACTTTGGTTACACTCAAATCAGCGTATCCCACAGCAGGTATTATCCTGCTAATACCATCGAAACCACAATTGGGTTGTGAACCACTTTTTATGTTTGGATATTTTAAATTTTTACTGAAACATGCAAATATCAATGCAAATTAATTTTATTTAGGATTTTAATAAAACTTGGCTCAATTACTCTTTGATTTAATACAAATCGTACGAGTATGAGCCTGATCATTTTAAAATTAATCGCGCCATTTCACTTCATGAAAATTTGATTTGTTAAAAGAATCGTATCCACAGATTGAATTCTTTTGAACGAAACTGTGACAGAACGGCTACAGGAAACTTTGCACCAAAACTATGATACCGTGGTCCCAGATATCGTACAGATGCTCTAATTTTATGCAGAAGTATTCAATTTGAAGAAACGCTATAACAAGTACTAGAATTTAAATGGTGGCTATGTTGGAAAATATATGCTGATCTTTTATTTATAGGAAAAGTGAGGTTACTTCCGAACAGCCCTTGTATAATAAGTATGCCATCTCTTTCGCACTTTGGGTAATAAGTAGACAGAATAATGACGTCAGATACGACTTTTCATGTATTAGTAATTAACATACAAATATTACCATTGTGATAAGAAGGACTGTTTTTTCCATTGCAAATATCTATTGTGTATATTTACAAAATATATCTTTATCAATATGTAGTATAGTTTTATAGAAATTCAAATATGGTTTACAACCCAATTTTTAACATATTTTGTCTTTTTAATAACGAAAACACTATTTGTTTACAGGGGGCTCAGCTTTTCGCCTGAACAACCTGATCGTCCTATCGGCTGCGTTAGGACTTCTTTATTTCAACTAAGGTAAATTTAATTATAACTATAACAATTATAAATCTAGTGGCATCTCAGTCAGTTACTAAATTAACCTGCATTCTACAATGGCTCGTGTCTTATCATTCGTTGCTTCTCGTCGTGCTTTCCTCCTGTTGCGTGCACCTCCTCAGAACTGTGTGGTCCAACTTTTGAGGGTAGTTTTGCATAAAATTCAAAATTCACAAATGCAAAGATGACCGTAGTTCATACAGAGCGCATTTATAATACGTGTGCCATTAGGCGAACAATTAATGAATTCATTTCAATTCAGCGCCCGTGAAGCTACAACGGCCCCTAGATATTAAAATGTACCTGAATACAATTGAGTCAAAGTCTTTCATGTTTAACGCCCGACGCCCTCATGCTAAATGATCAGCCACTAACTTTTCTGAATATAATTTTATTTTGGGTAGATTTTATTCTCTGCATTGAACTTGATATCAATTAATTTTATATATATATAATTTTTTTTTTTCAACAAAATGTATAAAATTTTCAATTTATTCGTAATTTGACCAACTTTTTTTCAAAATTAGATACCAAAGTTAGCCCACATATATAGATTCACCTTTCTTGATGCCCCCAAATAAAATTTTTGAATTTGGAATTTTTTTTTTGATATGATATTCAATTATTACACAATATAAAATTTGAGCTTTCTCCAAAGTTTCCTACCGAGCCTCCTAATTTTCTCGGCGTCCTATTAATAAAATTTTGAATTTTTAAATTTTGAAATATGTTTGCATTTAATAGTGTAATACATATGTAAAATTTCAACTTTCTATCTTTTATGAGTAAAAAGTTATACAGCAAAAAAGAGCCAACTTTTTTTTTCCAATTTTTCCAAAAATTACAGGTCTCCAAGAAATTCAAGGAAAAATCCGAGAACGCCAAAAGTTTTAGAATATTTTCTCTACGAAACAGGCAATTTTCAAAAACATTGATTTATAAGTTTTCGAGCTACCATACAAAATTCAGTACCAAACATATATAGAATATAAGAATAGAAATATACACTTGGAACATTACAATAAACTAAATAAGTAATTGTTTTTGTGTGCTTGTTCTAATATTAATATTTTTGTTTCAGTTTCTGACAGATGTCATCCTCCAAATTCTACGTAATACCCAGGGAGATTGCAATTGTTAAGTTTTATGCATTGTCGTAATTATTTTTGGTTCAATTTTCGGATATGTTTTTGTATTTCTCTAAATTTTAAATTGATAATGTAACAGTTGATTTTTAAATAAAATTTATTTAAAAATCATTGTCGTGTTTGTGTTTTTATTTTCTAAATATTATTTAAGGAAAGAAGCTCATATATGGCATTGGGTTCTTAGAGTAGAAAATATGAAGAGTAGTAAAGTTTAAGAACATATTGTAATAGAAATGACAAAAAGTGTTGCAAGGAATAGTGGATTATATACTCGTATTTTTCTGCTCTATGCTCTAAAGTAGCATGTCCCAAAGCATACTGAACATCAGTAATATTTGATGCGAGTTATTCATTGCTACGTACAATAAGACACTTAGCTTATAAAAGCAATCACTAGCTTAATGGTAAGAGACATTCTGAGGTGTTGCAGAGTCTCCACTTTCAGTCGTCGTTGTTCTAGCGATGCAGAGTCTATCTATCCGAGTTATTGATTTAAGTTTTCCTTTTTACAATTACCTTACATGTTAACATGAACTTCTCTAGGGCAGAAAAAAGTATTGAAACTGAATAAACAATTGCAGTAGCAACTGGAACGAAGTGAAAAGTCTACGCTTGGTGGATTTCATCTAGTATCCAACTTTTATGGATTTGTAAAATAATAGAATTATCGAAATGATTTTGTTCTATAATACACAACGCATACATAAGTTTTACAAAATATTACTTAAGATTAAGTTTAAAAAGGAGAAATAAATACAATTAAGAAACACACACCAAATATTATTAAAAAATCAGGTTGACTTTTATTCTTAGTTTTAAGTACTTCAATTCTAGAATGAATCTGTCTAAACATATCAATAAGCTGACATAAAAACACTTAGTTTAAATAGCAATAACGACATAACCTGCAAAGTGCAGAAGTTTATCCATTCCACACAATATTTATGGTCATTTTACAACAGTATTTACAGAACCTACTAATTTACAACAGAATGAAATCGCTTTTCTGAATCTGAAATATTTTCAAAAACAATAAAATTCAAATCGCAAATTATAACGCAGAACCACAATTTTATTTAATATACACAGTGGTGCGCAGTGAGTCTATAATTTGGGTGTAAGACCAAAGTGTCTAGCTAGAACATGCTCCTAGTAGGCTGATTCTTATCGTACTGTAGGGGCAAATAGAGTTTTCCATGTGCTTGGAGTCTTCCTATTCAGTTTAGTGAACGTCGCAATAAAACACTTATTGATTTCACTTTAATACATTTATTAATTAACCAAACTTGTTTATTTACATGCCGCGAGCTAAAGTGGATGTTGAGCAAATATACATCTTTCTCTAATGTGATTTTTCTAAATCTAAAATATTATAATTGAGCTTATAATACACATGCAGTAATGTCACAAGGAGCGTCTTTTCCTGTTGGAGCACGAGTTTAATCTGGCGGGATTGCATATTGGTGCGTACGTTTTACTTTTTTCCAATTATTGGTTTACTTTTAAATTTTCTAGTTTGAAGTATTATTCTTGAATTTGAAAATAAGACTGTTTTGAATTTTGAAATAAGACTCCCCGTTGTTCCCTCGGTTCTTGTATTTATCCGTTTTTCTATTCATTCTTCATCTCATTCTTTCCTTCCTTAAATTATTTCTTTCCCGCTCTTTTATGATATTTTTTTATATTTTTCTTCTCATTTCTTAATTTCAACCCTTAGTTAGAGACACCGTCCTGGTGTATTTCTCAGAATTCAAAATTTAATGTGGGTCGGGTATGTGTGTCTGTCTGTCAATGCGATATGCAAGCCTATGCACTTATAATTTATGTGCAACCCTTGGTATTCTGTGTTATCTTATCTTATTTATTATTCTTTTACCGAAGGGATGATGGGAACTCTGTTGGATACTGATCTCCCACGATTGGACTAGATTTTGCTTAGTCAGTGGTGTAGGCTGGTTACAGAATAAATAAAATCATCTTAACCTAACAATAGTAAATGAATACTACACGTTTATGAATTATTTCATTTTTAAACAGACAGATAACATATTTTATTTATTATCTATAAATTTGAAATCGCATGAGCATGACTCACACCTTCATTCTCGTTTTGTTTATTTTAAAAATCTAAATGCTTTTACCCTTTGTTAATCTTTGTTTATTTAGAGATAATTTTCAAAACTGGATGGTTTTTTTACCATTTAAGTAGAGACGTGGGTGTGTCACAGATAAAACGATTATTTATATACGACTAATAAAACTTCATTTTTAGCAACAAATTATTATATTTTATTATAATGATAAATTATACCTAGCTAATAAAATTACAAAACATTTAAAATAAATTAATATTCATTACATCAGTCGTCATTTTCCGACGTCAACACCTTCCTGGCCCATGTTAGCGTTGCGTCAAAGCTCCTGAGCGCTCCGGGCGTCCCGACGGACGTCAAGTGAAACGCCCCGGCCTCGGCGAGCAACTTGGCAGTTAACAACTGCTGCGTAATTTCCTGTGGCGTCGGTATTTGAGTATCCGGCTCCGTCGAAGAGGCAGTGTCCTGGGGATTTGGCAACAGTGGTGCGGACAATGATAATTCGATGAGGTTCTGGTACACCGGAGTGTTGACTAGCTGCAGAATAAGACCCCGGGATAACAGCAGATACTGAATGTTCTCAGGGGGCGATTCCTGCACAAAACATAATTAATATTATCAAGTATTTTCAATTTTAAAAAGAAACTAGTTTCGAAGATGAAGGACCCAAAAAAGAATATACGATTATTATAAAAAAATTAATTGGATACATATTTTTTTAAACATTAAGCACAGCGACACAAAAACTAATTCAGACACTAATTAACTGAGTTACCTTTAATGTTTTGACGATTTCCACTGCATATTGCAACAACTCACTCAAAGTAAAATTCTCTGTTGTTGTTCCAGAATTTTTTAGAAGACAAATTAATAAAATATCCATAGAACTAATTTTGGCTTCTAATCGATGTAGCAGCTCGAATAAAACCTGTAAAATTTAATTTATTAATAATTGCACGAAAGTATATTAGTTTTAAGGTAATACCTCGTCCTTGAGACAACTAAAAATGAGGACATCTTGCAGGATCGTGGTTGTGTTTTCGGGTTTATCAACTTCGTTGTAGGTTAGAATCTTCTCTAAGAGAATATACCAATGACTCGAACTATCTCTAAAAATTTAAGTTTATATAAATTTTATAAATTAAGAAGAACGAAAAAAGGACCGTGGTCCTAAGAAGCCCGTGAAATATAAATAAAAAAAAATATATATATATAAATTTTATAAGATCGCTTAATAACAGTTTTTAGTTATTCGTAAACATACTGATATTCCATTTCTTCGAACGCTGGCCAGTGTTGCAGTAAATCCTTCAAACATCTCAACTGGTTCCAGTTGTTAACAACTTCTAATAGTTGGTTAAACAGTTGTACTCTTCCACTTTGCATTGATAAATCGTACGAAGATAAAACCTTCACTAGCCCTGGAAAACCATTATTATTTTGAACACTGTTAAGCCAACCATTACGGTTATAGGTTATTTGTATACGAAATTAGCTGCCATTTGCATATGTTGGTTTGAAATAACATTGCACCTTCCGTCATTTGTTACGTAATTGTATAAAGTAAGTTTTGAAAAAGTATAAAGTAAATATTGTTTTCTATTGTTCTTTTCTGACTTTTGCCTTAATCCAGACGTTTATTTAATCTTCTACTGGGCGTTACCCAAACTTTTAAAAGGTTAAGAGTTCTTAATGTCTTCAAGCAAGCTAGAAATTGATGTTGAAGAATATGTAGCCTTCGGTTTAAAGGGTATTACGAGCTGGCGCATTTTAATAAGTAACATTATACATTAGACCATATTGCGCTACATTCTGTTAAAATATTTTGATGAAATTGAGTGATGTAAATGTACTCGTATTTTCAATAGTGAGTGAGAATTATTCATGAGAACACTATCAAAGTAATAATTAAAAAATAAATACTTTTCTTATGACGCATTTTCTAACTGACTTGAATATATAAATAAGAATACAATAATGAATGCACTTCTTACATTGTTCGGTGTGTTCCTGCGTATCACTTTGCCAGGCGGACAAAACCGTTGCCTGCGTGTGTTGGAACAACAAATCAGTGTTGGAATCACT
The DNA here is from genome assembly GCA_963678705.1 of Panorpa germanica. Taxonomy (NCBI): domain Eukaryota; kingdom Metazoa; phylum Arthropoda; class Insecta; order Mecoptera; family Panorpidae; genus Panorpa; species Panorpa germanica. The sequence goes on from OY783205.1 coordinate 3,843,055, forward strand.
AGCCACGATGTTCAATTCCTGCAAATACAAACATAAAACAAAACTGTGTTACAATAAACCTCTATTTAAGTTACATTATTTTCAATTATTTAAATCTCTGCAATAGCATTACAACAATTGTTACCTCCAAGATGTTCATGACCCGCAGCCTAAGCGCGGGGGAGATTTGCAGATCTCCACACAGCGGCAGTAATTCTTCTGCTAGCAACTTCATCTCCTCGTTGCTGACGTCATGAGCGTCTCCCTCCTCTTTGCTGGTGCTAACGTCATCGTCGATGTTCCAATCAGAATCATTGTTCCAATCCCCAGAGCCGAAGTCCAGACCCAGGTTCGGGTCGACCTTCAGTTTATTCGACAGGTATTCTTCTAGGCGGGACACCACTGTAGTCAGCATCGAGGTTCCTTTGTCGGTGCTACTGGAAAAAATACAAATTTGTGCCATTTTAAGAGAAAGCAATGCCTAAAGTTGTCTCTCATGAGGAACATATATATATATATCGTTCAACGGTGCAAGAAATAATGAGAGAGAAAGAAAGAAGATAAAAGGGCAGCAGTAGGAAAGATGATGAAGATAGAAGAAGCAAAGTACAATGTAAGAAACAACTGGAGGATTCTAGAGTAGCTAGGAAAACAGGGAAGTAATGAAACTAAAATGATTGTCAGATTTAGATTAGACGACGAAGAAAGTGAAATTGAGAACAACCTGGGTGTGGAAATGAAAAGAAGAGGCTGGAGCACACTTGGAGTGGATATAGTGAGAGAGTTGATAACGGAGTGAACACAGAAAAACTGTTGAAAGTGAAGAATGCAGAAAGGAGGAACAGGGCAGACGAATACTAAAAGGAAGGAAAAGACAGAGAGGAACGACTATGGAAGAAAGGTGAGAAAGAGAACGAAGTAGTGATGAAAGTGTGAAGTGTAAAGGGGAGACTTGTCCGCACACGGGTTGACTAGCTTGCAACGCGAGTCCCAAACTGGTTGAGAATGTCATTGTGTTGGTACCTTGGTCTGACCGCACGAAAAACTACGACGTTTTTGGAAATTTTTGTGGTTACTTACAAAATATCAGCATTGTTTGAATCTGGGGTTTGGTAGTCAATTTAAAAAAAAAAATTTGATCTAATTTCGACTTTACAATTTTTCTGCAAATCAATATGTTGGATTTAAATTTAGCGCCCTCTCGGTATTGACATTATTCTATCTTTTCTTTTTACACACGGTAATACTGTAGGTAATAATATACTCTGTAATACCGTCCTACTATGTATTCTATACTCAGTGACATCATAACTAATGTGTACATCTAATTAAATATAATAAACCTGATTAATATAAATTAATAGTTTATCTCTGCTAAATATAACAGGTTATCGGCCCAGATAAACCTTGAGACGTTTAATGTGTGTTTTTCGGAAAAGTGGATAAAGACTTTTAGAGTGGTGAACATAACCTTAAAAAAAAAAAACGTGGCTGTTGAAACTATTTCTGTTCTTTTTTGTGTTTAAAGTGTTCTCAACGAATAAAAATGGCATCGAATAATTCACTGGCATTAATCGAGAAGTTAACCGGCCGTGAAAACTATTCGACTTGGCAATTCGCAGTGAAAACATACCTACAACACGAAGAATTATGGGATTGTATTGAGGTTAACCCGGCGTCACCCACAGATTCAAAACGTGATACAAAAGCGAAAACAAAGTTAATTCTTCTGGTTGATCCGATCAATTACGTCCATATCCAAGAGGAAAACACGGCCAAAGGAGTTTGGGACAAATTGGCTGCAGTGTTCGACGACTCAGGACTTACACGCCGAGTTGGTCTGCTACGTGATTTATGTAACACATCGTTAAGTGGATGTCAAAGTATAGAAGAGTATGTGAGCAAAATTATGTCAACTGCTCACAAGCTGCGCAACATTGGCTTTAAAGTGGACGACGAGTGGCTCGGGACATTGCTGCTCTCCGGTCTGCCCGAATCATATCAACCAATGATTATTGCGATCGAAAGCTCAGGCACAAAAATAACTGCAGACGGTGTTAAAGCAAAACTATTGCAAGATGTTAGAAATTCAGACAACAAAACAACGGCTTTTGCTGTCAACAAGAAGTTTCATAACAACTCTGTAAAGAAGAAGTTCTACAAGGGTCCGAGATGTTATTCCTGCAATCAATATGGACATAAACGTTCTGAATGCAACAAATACAAAACTATGAACAAGACTCAGAAACCTAGCTCTTTTCATGCTGCTGTGTTTGTTACATCATCCCACTATGGTGATGCTTGGTACATAGACTCCGGTGCTTCGGCACATATGACTAAGACCAAGAATAAAATTGTAAAGGAAACTACCCCTATAACAAAGAACATTCGTGTTGCTGATAACAAAGTGTTATCTGTGCAAAGCTCAGGAGATGTCAGTTTAAACATTTATGACCAAAACGGGCAAGAGAATAAGATTCTGTTCACAAATGTCTTATATGTTCCTGAATTGGCAACTAATCTGATATCTGTAAGCCAAATTATTAAAAATGGAGGCCAAGTGAAATTTGATACATCAGGCTGTGTGATCATGAACAGCAAGAATCAAATAATAGCAACTGCGAGCATTGTAAACAACATGTACCGGCTGAACATGCCTGAAAGCCTTGCGCACATGTCCAGTGTTGAACATGAAAAAGATGCTTTTTGCTGGCACCAGAGGATGGGACATCTTAATTTCCAAACTTTGAAAAAATTGTCTGATAACACAGAGCATTTAACTTTCTCAGGAAATACAGAAAATCTGAAATGCATAACTTGTAAAGAAGGAAAGCAGACACGGTTACCTTTTAAAAGTGATGGATTAAGAGTCACCAAACCACTAGAATTGGTTCATTCTGACGTATGTGGACCAATGCAAACTCAGTCTATCGGTGGGAGCAGATATTTTTTAACCTTCCTAGATGAATATTCCAAGAAGATTTCAGTATACTTTCTTCACAACAAGTCTGAAGTGCTCAGTAAATTCAAAGAATTCAAGCAAGAAGTTGAAAATCAATTGGATGCTCGTATAAAGGTTCTTCGTACAGACAACGGACTTGAATACGATAACAAAGCCTTCTCTGATTACCTGAAAGGTGCCGGAATCATTCATCAGACCACCACACCATACACGCCTGAACAGAATGGGACTGCGGAACGTATGAATCGGACACTGGTTGAAAAAGCGAAGTGCATGCTACTCAACGCTGGTCTGCCGAAGTTGTATTGGGCAGATGCAATACACACTGCTGCTTACATCATCAATCGTTCCCCAACCAAATCCTTAGCTTTCAAGACTCCTATGGAAATCTGGTCTGGACGCAAACCAAATGTTAATCATATGCGTATATTTGGCTGCGAAGCAATGGTTCATCTACCTAAAGAAAAACGCAGAAAATGGGATCCAAAGGCTCAAAGAATGATCTTTATCGGATACTGCGACCATACAAAAGGATACAGATTCACATTACCAAATACTAGAAAGGTAATAAAGAGCAGAGATGCTACATTTCTTGAATCCTCAGTGAAAAGAGATTTTGTTTCGGTAGAATTGAATGAGACAGAAACTGAAAATGACAAAACAAATACAAGAAAAGAAGATGTAAGAGAAAATGCAACAACGGAAGAGGACAGCTTGATTGACAACGACACAAATTCAGAAAGTTCATATGAAACAGAGAAAGGAAACAGGTCAACATCCGACAGTGAATACTTACCTAACACCAGAATTGATTCTCCTCCCGTCAGTAATGTGACATTGAGACCAAGAAATAAAACAAAAAAGAAGAATTTCAACTGTCCATGTACTGAAGAACATACTCATCTGTGTTTATTCTCATCCTGTGTTCCTGTAACATATGAAGAAGCAGTACATTCAACAAATAAAAATGAATGGAAAAAGTCAATCAATGAAGAACTTGATGCACATAAGAAAAATGAAACCTGGACATTGATAGAAAAACCTCCAAATGCCAAAGTGATCGGTAGCAAATGGGTGTTCCGAATAAAAGAAGAGTCAACGGGTCCACAGTTCAAATCAAGACTTTGTGCTAAGGGATTTGCACAAACCGCAGGTATTGACTACACAGAAACCTTCGCTCCGACTGTAAGGTATGATTCAATACATTTATTACTTTCCATGGCTGTTCAAAATAAACTTAAAATCTTACAACTTGATGTAAAAACTGCATTTTTATATGGTGAACTTGAAGAGACCATATTTATGACTCCGCCTGAAGGTCTATCCTGTGAAAACGGCATGCAAATTGAGATAGTTAGCAACGGTATTTTTATACATCAGACCAAGTATGTTGAACAACTGTTAGAGAAGTTTAACATGACTGACGCTAACCCGAACACTGTTCCAGTGGACCCCCATGTCAAGCTACAAAAGGAAGATGGAGAACCAGAGAAAATCTATCCTTATAGAGAAGCTGTAGGTTCTCTTATGCATCTAGCTACAGTCAGTCGACCAGAAATTATGTTTGCCGTAAGCCTGGTAAGTCGATTTTTAAGTTGCTATAACAAATCACACTGGAATGCTGTCACGAAGATCTTCAAGTACCTGAAGGATACTAAAGATTATGGCCTGAACTACTCATCAACATCAGAGCCACCAGCTGTTACTGGTTATAGTGATGCTGATTATGCAAACGATATTGATACAAGACGCTCAGTTACTGGCTACGTCTTCATAAAGAATGGTGCTGCTGTAACATGGTCAAGCCAACGCCAACAGACGGTTGCTCTGTCAACAACAGAAGCTGAATTTATGGCCGCCTGTGCTGCAACAAAAGAAGCTATGTGGATAAAGCAAGTGTTAAGTGATATTGGTGAATATAAACAAGACACTATGTGTTTACATTTGGACAATCAAAGTGCCATCAGTGTAATTAAGAATATAAATTTTCATAAAAGATGTAAACATATTGATATTAAGTATCACTTCATAAAAGAAAAATATTCTCAAAAGATTATAGATCTTAAATCTGTAAGCACTGCTGATCAATATGCAGATATATTAACTAAAGCATTGTAAAAAGATAAATTCCAATTCTTAAGATCTAAACTTGGTATGTTTAACTACAACTCTTTTGTTAAGTGATATGTTAGAATATCTTGTACTATAACTTGATTAATATTTTCATGTTTTTTGACACTCAATTAATTATAATTTGTTGTTAGAATGTCTAAATTTAGAGGGAGTGTTGGATTTAAATTTAGCGCCCTCTCGGTATTGACATTATTCTATCTTTTCTTTTTACACACGGTAATACTGTAGGTAATAATATACTCTGTAATACCGTCCTACTATGTATTCTATACTCAGTGACATCATAACTAATGTGTACATCTAATTAAATATAATAAACCTGATTAATATAAATTAATAGTTTATCTCTGCTAAATATAACACAATAATAAGTGCACCTTTACAGTAAAAAAAATGGGGCATTTCAGGACATATTAGACTGGAACAAAACTGAGAGCTGATCAGCTGAGAAACCAGAGATCATAATAAACATCAAACATAGACCCTAAGACGTTTGCTTACCCTAATAAGCTGTGAGAGTCTTCCAGCATCTGTTTCAACGCTTCACACAAAGATGGCGCACTTGGCATTTCCTTTATCGCTAACCTCAAATCATGAAACGGAATGGCAGCTACCTTAATCAGCCGAATCAGGGATTCCATAAGAAGACCCGGTTGCGAACAGGATTCCTGGATTTGTCTGAAAAGTTCATAGTGTACTGTATATAGTATGCTGTTAGTATGCTCACAGGAGAGATGAACTGGTAAAGATCAACACTCCCTCTCACTCTCTCTGTGAATTCAATAAAATGTTGTTAGATCAATAGATAATATCACTGAGGTATAACGAATAGTCAGATGATGATATAAGTACACACAGTGGCGAGGCAAGATCTAGATTTGATTTGGCAAGATAAATGTTGAGAGTGACTCACACCGGATTTAGACCTCAGACGCATCGAATAAGCCTAACATGACCTCAGTAAAAGTCGCATGGTTTTAAACATATCGTCAGTTTAAAGTTTATTTTTTAAATTCTCCATTTTTTAACATTTTTAGTGTCAACGTATTCTTGGATAGCTCTCTCTTTTAGTTTTTTTTTGTTTCTTCGCTAGCGTGAATTGTTACTTTAGACGACACAAGCGTTATTTTGTCACTAATAAAAATAAAAAACAAATTGTCTAAATACTGTTAAATTAGCTTATTTTTAGCTAAATTAAAAATACAACAAAACTATGATTACTAAAGTAGTACCGAGGGTTACCTTAAGTTTATGTAATATTTTACTTATACGAAACCTAATAATATTTCATCTAAAGGGGCAGGATTAAGTATATTTTATCATTTAATCCTTAAAAAGAACTTCTTAATATTTTGTAATCGTTAAAACGGTCTACTTAATAAGTTTTATGTTATTACACAAAAAAGGTAGATTCATTTTTTAAATAGCAGTACAATAGGACACAAACGTTATATTCTAGGTAACATTGTTTACAGGTAACTTTTACTACGTTAAATAAACCTTAAAAACACGTACCATCTATTTAATGGACACGTTCATTATTAAACTAATTAAATAACACATGGTATATTTTTCAACAATTATTTCGTAGAATATATGAAATAATAAAACAGTGATTATTACAGCATAGCTCAATGGGCGTTGACTACCTTATAATGGTGTGGATCTCTTCCCCGTATGGCAGCATTTCTTGCCAGGAGTCGCCTCCTAGCGCTTCGAACACTCCTAGCCAATTTGTAACATCGCTTTGTAACTGTCGCCATTCTTCGCTAAAAATATTTTAAGATAATAAAGTAAAGCTTAGTTAATCAGGAATTATTAATTGGGTAGCTTCATGTAACTCTTCTATCTCAAAATTCTACTAGCTTAACTAAACTCTATTGTAATTCATTTTAAGGAGCTTGGCGCTTGGAAAAACTAGATGTATATATTTTCTTTTATTATCATTAAATAAAGGATAGATTTGTGAATACATTTCTGTCAAAAATTAATAAAAAATACATGTGGAACAAGTTTTTCAGGATATATATCGATGAATCGTCAGAAATCGTCAGAAATGAGAAATTTAAATACTTTTTTGTAAACAAATGCAATCTGCAAATGCTATCATGCAGCATAGTGATTTTTTTTAGGTAAATTACGGTCATATGAGGTAAATTTATAAGATTATAAATCATAAAATCGTATGCTACACGATAGACAATAGTCAAAGAATGGCAGAAAGAATACACATGGTGAATTAAAATCGGTTTAGTAGTCCTCACGTGGTGAGAGTTTGAAGAAACGTAGTTTCAAGATAAAACTAAATAGTAAAATGTGTTGCAGTACATATTCCAAGTTTCAAGTTTCTATTTCTCCTAGTTCAAGAGAATATTATATTTTAACACAGTAACAAAATTACTGTTATATATCATATATTTAATTGCACCATATGGAGAAAATGAATTACGCGCAACTTCCTAGTGTTTGGTCCATCAATCTTAAAATATTTACAGATACAGAAGAGTTCCATACATGTAAATACTCGTAGTGTTCTAAGAATTATATTATTTTTACCCATTTTCCTTCATCCTGTCGTTGCAGTTGGCCAGTGCTTCTCGCAACAGCTGCGTCCTGGTTTCCATGTCGATTCTACTAAGTGCTAGATTTAACAAAGTGACTTTCTGAACTAAACTCTTAAAGTCTTCTGACGACATCCTCAAGAACAGCGGCTTCAGCGATGACCAGTGGGACATATATTGTCTCGGGGTGGAATGTGCGGTCAACTGGGATAAAATATTATTTATTAGGAATTTTTCTATTATTTTCAATTCAAAGGGTGGTTAGTAAATATAGGGGTAGTATTAATTAATTTGAAAAGAGAACAAAACCAAAAAATGCCAGCAAACTGGCGTAATATATCGTGAATCAATAGCTTTACAATTGTATTATACTTGTATAATAGTACTAAAATTTTATTGCAGTAAAAATAATATATTACCTCGAAAAAATGTTTCTTTGCCCACTCAGAGTGAAGTTTGGATTGAGTGACTTGGCCAGCCTCCGACAGAGGTGCTGGAAGCGTTTTGAGCAGTTTACTGATAATTGGTAGTAAATCCTGTGGAACGCTGGAAACAACAGCAGCCACAAAATCGTCTGGAGGATTTAGTATTAGCGTGTAATCCAAATCTGAGAAGGTTAAAATCAATAGATCAATATATTGATAAAGTTGACAAACAGGATAAAGTTGACAATCAGGACCTCTAATGCCAATAATTTTTGGCAATGTTATAGAAGATAAATTAATTAAAAGGATTAAAATTTACTAAAAAAACATTGAAAATTTTTTTTCTACCTTCTTCACTTTTATGAATTTTCATCTCTTTATGAACAGAGTTCAAGAGATATTTATAAGAGTGCAACTCAAACGTCAGATACTACTGCAAATTTTAGATTTTCAATTATAGTTAAATATGCTATAATTATAATCTCAATACACACCCTAAATTTCTATTTTCTATTTTTCCTAGTACAAGAGAAACTATATTTTGGCAATAATTTTAGCGCTCATTTTATAGCTGCGCACTAACAAAATAAATAAACACCATTTTCCTATAGTAGTTGCGCCACTTACAGGGCATAAAAATGAGAACTCATATGAACAACTATAACGCAGAATAGAAAATGAGCTCTAGGCAAACATAAATATAATTTCGAATAGAGTTCAAATTGTTTACTGGAAGTGGTAAACAAGAATAAATAAAATCGATTTATTATTCTACAGACTTTAACATTAATCGTATGCCGTCAAAATATAGCTAAAAATTAGGAGGCAAAAAGCAAAGCTGAAGAAGTTTAAATTTTGATGTCTATCCGTCATATTTTCGATATTTAAAAAAATGTAAAAGTCAATAGAAATATAATAACATGAAGCAAGGAATAAGCGTACATCAGAAAGAAATAAAAAAATGAATGATCCATAACAGAAAACAATATAGCTCTTAAAGTAGCTTTTTTATTTAATTTATTTAACGTCGGTCTAATTTTGGTGCTAACTGCTAACTTCGACGACCTCCTACTATTTTGGCAGTGTTTGTGCCTACTCTGCATATTAATAAGTTTATGATTATGTACAAATAATCAATTTAATAGAGTTTAAGAACAAAACACAGAAAATATAATGCTGGTCCGGGGATCTAACCCGATTAAACGTTATTGAGTCTTTAACTTTTCATTTGACATAATTTTCTAAATGATTAGAAGTGGGGAGACTTAGAACTGCATGCAGCTTTCACTTTCTTAATCAATTTGCAATGTTCCTTAGCTGTGAGACCCTGCGTGATGTACTCCGGACTTATTTTGTTGATCAGAGTGTAGTAGTACATCAGTACGGCATGCTGGGTTCCGTCCAGGGTGGGAAACACTTGATTAAACAACCTGCAACAACACACAAGTTATCTTCGAATCCAATAAGCAGTAAAAGGCCCATCCACGCATGAATAAGTTGGCCAACATGCTTGATAGTTTGAGTTCGACTCGATGCACGGCTAGAGAATCACTGCCAACATGCCTTTTACTTGTAAGACTAAACGCAACATGTATTTCTTTTTGTTTGTAGTTTCACAGACTTCCTGAGCGAGAAGCCTTTTATCGCCCCCAATAATGATCTGCTTTTCTTTAAATTTTATATCCCGACAACAACAACGATCTATCCTCGGTCTTAAAGTTACAAGGATTGATTTATAAGAGGCAGGTCCACACAACTGTCTTGGAATGTTTACATAAGTCAGCTCTCACATGAAAGTAATATACCCACTTGAATAATTGACTTATCAGTAGATAAATATAAATAATAATAAAAGCCTTGGAAACTTAAAGCTAGACATAATACTTGAACATTGCAAGTTTATTAGTATGCTCATGTGAAAATAATAAGATCAAAAAAAATATAATTTTTTTGTATCTACAAAAATTTTAATCACTACTTACAATTTTTATGTTATGTTATTAAATTATTAAAGTGTTTATAAATATTCTAATTCTATATATCGTTTGTGCTTTTTTCTTAATTTTTGTACTTAACTGTTACTATCACGTAATATTTATTTTGACAGTTCTGAACGAGTTTATACTTAAATCTTTATATACCGTGTTGTGGCGCTTATTATAGCAGTACGACGTTGCCAATGACGAAAAATAATTTATTAAATTTCATAATTTGAATTTCATTTCTAATGGTCTTCTCAGGGTGAACGGATACATAGTATTTTTAAAATATTGACATGTCACGCAAATATTCACCCTTCTAATGAATAGCTTTTTTCTTATACGACGCAGTATAGAACATACTCATATTTATTGATTTATGATCACATTTACTTATTTCACCATAAGATTTAGTTCTTAAAGAATTAATTTCTTTAAAATATGAACGGTTAACTACCCTGAAATTTTAACAGTAAATTCTTTGAGCAGGAATCAACACGTAAAAAAAGGTTGAGCCCTTAAATCAAAAACTATTTTCTCGCCCATACATCCTTAATCGCTTCAGAACATATATTTCATCATCTTACATTCAGAAAAATTTTCTCTTTTATTTCACACACAAATGGTGCCAAGAAATAATTGTTAGGAGAAATAGGAAAAATCTAATTATAAATCAAGATATTATCTACTTGTAAATAAAATATTATCGTTTCAAAATATTATTTATAAAAAAAGTTATTACTATATAAATATGTAAAGTACATGTAACTTAATTTTCAGATGCCGTCTTCTAAATAAAACTAAAGCTAAAGTTCAAATATATAGTGTATATTCACGTGTTCAGAATATTTAGTGTTTGTTTATCTAATGTTTTACAATATAGACTAATGTTATATTAACAATTAATCACAAATAATGTTGTAAATTAATTAATTTTAATAAAATATTATATTGCAAAATATAAATAAATTATTTGCATAAAGTTATTTTTTTTTTTTTTTTTATTTACAAGAATATTACAACTAAGCGTGGCTTATCTAGTAATTTATATATAAAAAGTTAAATATAATTGTTCAGTTCCAGTCCACTGACTAGTTCCAAAATTTTAAAAACGTGTGTGGTTTGTAGTAGCAGAATCACAGGGTCAAGTCTTCCGGCTTGGTCCTCTTCAATCTGCGCAGATTCTCTCTGTTATTAAGCAGCTGCAGAATTTCTTCATTCTGGTGGTTCTGCAGTCGCAGTAGATGTTTGCTTGCTGCCTTCCTGACTTCTTCGTTTACGGTGGGCATCTTTAGATCACGGTGTAAATTGTCATTCCGTATGTACCAGGGCGCATTTGTAATGCTCCGTAGTACTTTGTTTTGGAAAGTCTGAATTTTTGTTAAATTTGTTTTCTTGGTACAATCTCAAAGTTGTATACCATAAGTCCATATGGGTTTCAGTATTTGCTTATACAATAACAGTTTGTTGTGCACTGTAAGCTGAGAATGTTTTTCCATCAGTCAGTGCATTTTCCTGAATTTATTATTAAGCTGTTCTCTTTTTATCTTAACATGCTCCTTCCACTTGAGTTTCGCGTCAAGCGTCATGCCAAGGTATTTCGCTGTGTTGGAATACGGTATTTTTTGGCTGTTGATAGTAACTGTGAGAGGAGTTGTTATTCGATTTGTAAAGTTGATGTGCGTGGATTTGGCTTCGTTCAGCTTAATTCGCCATTTCTTTGTCCACTTGCAAACCTCATCTAGTGAATGCTGTAGTTTTGTGGTAACCTCTTCCTCATTTTTTCCAACAACCATTACCGCTGTGTCGTCTGCGAATGTGGCTATTTTACTGTTCTTAGGTTGTGGTATATCCCGTGTATATAATAAGTACAGAACTGGACCAAGGACGCTGCCTTGCGGAACTCCTGCTTTTATCTGTATCATATCTGAGTACTCATCGTCCACTTTCACTCTAAAGTGTCTACATTCGAGATAAGATTTAAGAATATGGTACCAATCACCAGGTAAATCTCTTTTCAGTTTGTATAATAATCCTTGATGCCTTACCTTGTCGAATGCCTGTGCCACATCAAGAAACACGCATGAACATAGTTATTGTGTTTCCAGTGCTTTTTCAATAATATTGGTAATCCGATGGACTTGTTCAATGGTCGTGTGTTTACTTCTGAATCCGAATTGATGGTCAGGGATTAGATTTCTTTCAGATATTATTGGCTTCAGTCTCTTCAGCAGTAGCTTCTCGATTATTTTTGATAATACTGGTAATAATGAAATTGGCCGATAGCTTGTAATCTCATTTGGTGGTTTACCGGGTTTAGGTAACATTATCACTTCAGCTACTTTCCATTGACTAGGAACATATAGTAGTCTGATAGCTGCATTGTAGTGATGTAGAAGCTTTCTCAATGCTATATCAGGTAGTTCCTTTATAACCTTACCTGTTATAAGGTCAAATCCTGGGGCCTTTTTAGCGTTCAAGTCGCTCTTTATTACGTTCTTTAGTTCCTTAAGAGTGACTGGAAGAATTTTTTTGTTCTCCGTTCTTCTGCTGCATCTGATTTCTTCTTCAGTAGTCTGTCGTGGATACGGTTTCAATGTCTTTTCTAAGTGATCAGCGAATAAGTCGGCTTTTTGTTTATTGTTGACCATCCAAGATCCGTCTCCTGTTTTGATAGGTGGGTTCTGATTCTTCGGTCTCTTTATGGCTTTTGCTGCTTTCCACAGTGAGTACTCTGTGTCTTTTTCTGCAGAGAGTCCGCTCAGGTACCAACTGAAGCTATCATTCTTGAATTCTTTCAGCAGCTCCTTTAACTTGTTTACTAATGAATTTAGTGTGGTTTTGTCCTGTGGTGCTCTAGTCATTTGCCATGTTCTTCTAGCTCTCCGCTTTTTACTTACTAGTTCTCTTATCTCTTGTGCAAACTTCACATCTTGATTTCCTTTACTTTTCGCTACCGGAGTATTTCTCCACGCTGCGTTTTGGATTTCCTTCACTAACAAGTCGAAGTCGTCTTCTAGCTGTTTCGATGTTTATAAAGTTATTGTTTACTCTTTTCATTATAGTTTTGTTTTCTAATTAAAACGATTTTATTTTTAAAAATAAAATACTCTACCTGAACTTGAAGCTTCATTTAAATGTAATTTCTCTTTCCAATAACAACAGGCTATAAATTATAATATATAACACCGGTCATAGTTCATAAACCAACCTCGCTTTGATACTACAATGTGTAGTCGTTGCGCCATCTGTAGCTCATAAAAGAGACATTCCATATGAGCGACTGAGTAGAAAACAAACTCGTTCATGAGAAAAACCTCATAAAAGTTAATACATATTGTTTAGCTAGGATCGAACCTATGAAAGTCTAGCACCTGTTGTAGGTGGTTTGTGACTTGTTGACGGTAACCGGCTTCTCGGAGCAATATAGATCGTTCCAAAGCCTTCAATACTCACACGCGCACTGTGATGTTGTTTCGAAGGACCCGTTGATTACCAGAATGATAATATAATTGCAATTATTTTATTCGCAGAAGTTTTACACCAAAGGACATGGTTGTACATAGAAAAATTATACACTGGCTTGGGATTGTACAAAGTGACAGTTCGTCTTGGCGTCTCAGAGAGTAAGAACAATTCGACCGAAAACCATATAAGACAGACTGTCCCAGGGTACTATCAGTTAGTGTCAAATTCATCGCCTGTATTCAACATGGTCGCTTAAGGCGCCCTCAGTCCGCCATTTTGCGGCGACTCAACATTACTGAGCTAAATTTCAGTGCAGTTCACTGATACCACATATTAAAACACAATATTTTTTACTTTTACTATTTCTGTTGGTAGAAATACATTTGAGTTATTATTTCTTTTTCAATACTATTTGTTAGTAAAAACTAAATTTTCTTCGTTTTTTCGACATGATAGAAGGTTATAGCCTTGTTAAAAACGATGGAAATTTAAATTTGTAATTTTAGCAAAAACTAAATTTTCTTCATTTCTTCGAGATAATAGAAGGTAATAATAGCCTTGTTAAAAGCGATAGAAATATTTAATTTTTAATTTCAGTAAAAACTAAATTTTCTTCGTTTCTTCGACGTGATAGAAGGTTATACTCTTGTTAAAAATGATGAAAATATTGTATTTACTGAATTTACGATATCATATAAATACTCCAGTTTAATTCCAATTTAAAATACTACTAGCGACATCTATTTATGTAATTACAAACTAAAAGGAGAGGTTATTTGAGCCTTGTTAAAAACGATGGAAATGTTAAATTTTTAATTTTTGCAAAAACTAAATTTTCTGTACTTCTTCGAGATGATAGAAGGTTATACTCTTGTTAAAAATGATGAAAATATTGTATTTACTAAATTTACATTATCATATAAATACTCCAGTTTAATTCCAATGGATGTGGCGGCCCAGCGCCATCCGTCACGCCTCTACAGACGAATAGACGACATAACTAAGAACTGTATAATCGTTCATTCCTACAGCATCTAGCAACCAGCACGGACTTCTAGATATTACAACGACACGTTTTAAAACAAACAACCATAGGTTTTTGTAATCATTCACTTGTTAAAATAATAATGTAATTAACTTTACATTCTGTTAAGAACACACTTGATTTGTTTTAATAAATATAGTAGTCAAAGATAACTACATTGGTGACCCCGACGTGATCAAGTGTAAACGCACGTTACAAAGTCTTAATCGTGATACAGTGATAAATTACATTCACCCACGCTAAAAAAAAATGCAACACGTACTAGAATCAAACGTACCCTCTCGGCAAGAGCACAGCAGTCTACCAGACTGTGAGGGTGTTCTCAAAAACGACAACCAGTCGCAGACATACCTTCTGCCTTCTACCTTCTCTAGGTACTGAAGTCTTCAGAATTTCCCCACGTCATCAGAAACGCCGCCGACAGTTACAACATCACCAACCGATAAACCAACAGATAAACCAACGGATAAACCAACGGATAAACCAACGGATAAACCAACGGACAAACCAACGGATAAACCAACGGATAAACCAAAGGACAAACCAACGGATAAACCAACGGATAAACCAACAGAAAAACCAACAACACCAACAACATCTAAAAACCAACTGATAAAACAACAACAGAAGCACCAGCTACACCAGCACCAGCTACTCCAGCACCAGCTACACCAGCACCAGCTACACCAGCACCAGAGAGACTCAAAACCATGCTACACTAGCAAAACAGATGCAGATCACCAGGATGACTCGATATCGCAGCCAACGCAGCCACATCAATGGACCTCAAACCTTGACAAACCCTTACGAACGTAAAGTGACTTTCTAAACTCACCTTGAAAGCCACTTAGGGGGGAGTGGATGTGGCGGCCCAGCGCCATCCGTCACGCCTCTACAGACGAATAGACGACATAACTAAGAACTGTATAATCGTTCATTCCTACAGCATCTAGCAACCAGCACGGACTTCTAGATATTACAACGACACGTTTTAAAACAAACAACCATAGGTTTTTGTAATCATTCACTTGTTAAAATAATAATGTAATTAACTTTACATTCTGTTAAGAACACACTTGATTTGTTTTAATAAATATAGTAGTCAAAGATAACTACATTTAAAATACTACTAGCGACATCTATTTATGTAATTACAAACTAAAAAGAGAGGTTATTTGTGTTGCCTATAAATCAGGCGTTGAAGTTTTCACAAATTTCATTATTTTATTACCTAGTATTAATTTAATTTTTATTTTCAGATTTGGAGTATAATGCAAGCAAAGTACTAATATTTTATTATTAATTTATTCTATTTTTTTCTCTAATAATATTATTAAAAACATTTAATGTAAAAAATTCAATATACTGTTTTATTTATGAATAATTTAATATAATAATTGAAGTGTGATTTGCAGGTTGTATCCTATATGACATATTATTAGGGACTGAAGTTTGTAGTGAGTTAACAGTTACTACGTATTTCTCCACGAGGCTAGCCGTGGAAGGAGAAAGTAGTGCTACCAACTATGCTAAAATGCATATAGAAATAAATATTTTAGTTGATAGATGTCACTATGTTAATGTTTACAATAATATGATTTAAAACTAGTGAAGTTTGTTATATTCGCAATGTTGGTTGTTTAATAAAAACTACCAAAGTGCGACAAATGTTATGATCGAGACCGAGTTATTTAACGTATTGATCACAATATTTTATAACATTAAATTTATATTGATGTTGGAAGCGAAGCTCTCTTAAGTGTTTTAATACTTATTTAATTAATAACAACAATGTGTATTAATAGTTAACTTTATTATAACTTTTTAAGTATTTAAAATGACAATTATTACTGTTTTGCTACAGGTTTATTCTATGTACTATTACAATGACTTTCAGGCTATTTGATGGTCGTCTAATGATCGACTTATGATTAATGATGATTATACAATATGTTTTTAAGATTATATATAGGTTACAACTGTTTACTATTTAATATCATGCGACTAATATAAGTATAAACAATAATATGCAGTTTCTGGTAGTAAACATGTGTCAGCGTTCTTGGATCTTGGTGCCGTGTGACTATGAGTCATCCATTACGCATCGGCTGACGTATTCTGGGGAAGTCTTGGAGTGGTGTAACTTCAGGGCTTACTCTTGTGTTTTTCCTTTTATAACAACAGATTAGGTTTTTCCGGTTGTTTCCATCATTGCCGTTATTAAAATATGCAATGCATGTTCTTCCTATTTTCTTTAGGTGATTTTTACAACAATACCAAATAATTAGTATTATTATTATGGTTATTATTATAACTGAGATGATGGAGCAATGTTTTTGAACAAAACTTTCTTTTTGCAAATTTACAATTTTTCTGTGTATTTCTTTTAATTTATTTTGATCGTCTTTTATATTGTCTAATTGTAATTTATGTAATTTTATTGGTTCTATTTCATGTACTTTTTCACTTTTAATTTCACAACATTTAAAATTGAAGAAAACTTCAATTATATCAGTTACTGTTTGATTATATTCTATTTTTGTTTGTAATTTTACATTACCGATAATAATTGAACATGGTTTATACACTGTTAAAATAAATTGTCCTTCAATTTCTTCATAGTTCTTTTTCTCACAAATTATAGTTATTTTTTCTTGATTTGTTGCGCTTATGATCCATTTGTTGACTTCTATCTGTTGTATGTAAGTTCCTTCTGCTTTGTAGATAGTTTCTTTGCAGTAATGTAGTTTTCTTCGAATGATGTATTCTTGAAAACAGTTTTCACTCGTACTTCTTTTCCCTGGTTGTTGACATAGCATTTCTTTGTCGATTGTAGAGCAGGTTTTCAAATCTTCCAACTCTATATATTCTTTACCATCCATTGCAATATATGGGAAGTTAGGTAATATGGAATAATGTATATTATTTTCAGGATTATAAGTAGGTAAAGGATATATTTTATAAAGGTTATATATATTATTTGTTGTTAACGGTATTTTTATAATAAATACCAGTTTATTATCATGTATGTAAATATAAGGTTGTATAATATTTATTAGTTTATGTAGATTTTCCTTTATTAGTAAACATGGTAGAGTATATTTATTTGTTGAATGTGTAATTTGCAGTAATTCTTTTAATAATTTATCCGAACTCATTATCGATGGATGCATAATTTCTAGTTTAGCAAAACTACTCCATTTGTTATGTCTTCGAATTGTTCATTTAAATATTCGATCATTTCTAGTGCTTGAGTGCACATTGCGAGTAGTTGTAATTGCGTGTCTGTCACGGCTATATTTTCTCTGGCTTTCATCATTTCTTCTGCTAGCTTTTCTTGGTTTTGGTTAATGTTTAATAATGTTTGCAACTGTAGATCGTCTTTTTCTAATTTGTTAATGTTACTTTCAAAGTATTTTGCGTCTTCGGCATCTGGTGTGCCAGATATCCATTTCCATGTTGTGGATAAGAATTCCAAAGCTCTTTTTCTTCTTGGAGTATTTGTTTCGGTTAATATGGTTTTCCATTTTTCTTTAAGTCGTTTGTTTAATATAATTAAATTATGTATTTGCGGAATTATTTCATACTTTGTAATAGATCCATGGTAATTTTTCTGTTGTAAGTTCATTTTATCCAGGTAATTAATTAATAATTCATTGGATTCTAAAAGGTTTTGATATTTTGTTAAATTCTTGTATATTATGAGGTTCCATGCTGAGTCTATGAATTTGAGGTTCGATAGCTCCTGGACGTAGAATCCTATATTATTTTTTATTTTCAGAATTTTATATTCTGCACTTCTTAATCCTCTGATGAAGAAGAATCTGAAACAATCGCTGGTTTCAGTTGGTTGAAATTATTTACTTGATTTTTATTTTTAATTTTAATTACAGCGCTACCATGCTGCGTTACTTTTATTATTCTAAAGGGTCCTATCCATTGCAGATCCTTTTTATGTAGTGGATGATTTTTTACGTAAACTAAATCATCTTTAGTATACATTATATTTCCTTTAGCATTTTTATCGTATCTCGTTTTGGATTTTTCTTTACTAATCCTTTGATTTTCTTCTATGTTTTTTTCTTATTTTTTGTCTGTTGATTTCTTCTTTCAACATTCTGTCTTCTTGTTGTTGATCAATAGATTTTTCTTTTGGAATTACTCTGTAGAGCAGCTCGAATGGTGTATACCCTGTAGAAGTACATCTACTATTATTGCACTCATTCAAGATTTCCAATATGTCATCTTCTATCATTTGATCTGGTTTATCAAGAAGATGGCATCTTAGTCCTTCGGCTAAAGTGGCGTGGAATCTTTCAATCATTCCATTTGATTGAGGGTAGTATGTAGTAGACATGGTGTGGTTGATACGAAATTTGTCTAATAGATAGGCAATATCCTTATTGATAAATTCTTTTCCATTGTCCGAATGCAACCTTTTGGGAATCATAAAATGTTATTATTATTATTAATTGTTTATTGTTCGCCTTTCGGCTTTACAATCTACATTCTTAAATACATTTCATATACTTCAACTTACAATTAAATTTTACATTATTCTAAACCTTTTTATTTCCAAAAGTACTTTCTGCTTCTTCTTCTCTTGACCCTCTTCATTCATTTTCCCTAGTCTTCCTTCTGTACTGGTCTATTCCCTAGTCTATTTTTCTGGGCTGAAGTTTAACTGTTTCCTCGCTACTTCTTTCTTTCTCCTGCTTCCTGTTCCTTGTGCCATCCAGCCACCAGCTTATTTATTCTCCTGTTTTTCCTTTCCTTCTTACTATTTCCGCCATCCACCTCTTTCCTTCACTGCCTCCCTTTAATAGCTGGCCAATATTCCTTTCGCTCGCTACTTTTTCCTTACACTCGTGTTTCGTCCTCCGCTCCACACATTCTACACTTTCTTTCCTCACTCTTTTCCCAGTATCTGTTTCCTTTTTCCTCATTTCCCAATCTAAACCTTGCTGTTCTTCTTATGTGTTTTATGTCTTTTTCTATAAGGTACTGAGGTACATTATTTTCCCATAACCTCTTATATCTTTTATTGTAGTTACTTTTTTCTATTTTTCCCATTCTCTCCTGCTGTTGTGTCTCCTTATCCCTTCTCCTTAGCTCCTCTTCCACACTTGCGCCACCTTCTCTTCTCCTCTCTGCCTCCTCGATCGCCATTCCATTCCTTTCAAAGTACTCCTTTCTCTTTTTTGGACCTCCTCCCCCCCCCATTCTTTATGTTATCCTCTCTTATTTTCTTTAAAATTTTGCTTTCCGCTCTGTTCAATTTCTCCTCGTATTTTACTGCTCTCTCCCCTGTTTTAATTCGTATCTTATCTCTTTTTAGCTCCTCCATCACCATGTATCCTGGCGTGCACCTGTCCACCCCTAGTACCCATTTCATGTATCTCACCTGTATTCTTTCCAACTTTTCTTGTTCCTTCCACCCCCAAACCTCTGCTCCATATAACATCATACTGGCTATCAGTCTATCAAATATCCATATTCTTTTTATCATAAAATGTTTGAAGTATTCTTTCAATTTTATGTTTATTTGTTTCGCCTCTTTATTCTTTAGTAAATATACTTGTGCATATCTTGAATAGTGGCCAATTATGGTTAGCATTAGAAATTTGTCAAATTCGAATGAATCGACACTTACTGCTTTGAATGGATACATTTCGTTATCTATTATAGTCATAGGGTATATTCTATTTTTTCGATCTATTTTCGATTGATTACATATTATGCATTTGTTTATTTCTTTAGCCACATCTTTATGAAGTCCTTTCCATTTAGCTTGGTTTAGGATTCTTCTTTGTGTTTCCGTGATTCCTTTATGTACACTAGTTGTTCCATAATGTGCTTCTTTAATTATTTTTATTCTTTCTTTAGGATCATCTATGTATTTTATTAAATTCGTACAAATCGTGATTTTAAATCTTAGTTAAAATATCTTTATTAATATAATACTGTATTCCAGTATTTAGGTATTTGTTTATATCTGTTTTATTTATTATATGAAATGTTTGATTTTTTATTTTTATTTTTAATGGTAAGTTCCTAGTAAAATTGTCATTCTCTGTTAATTCTGTTATAGAGAGTAACTTTTCTTGTTGTTTCCTTGTTAATAACAATTTTTTGTTATCTTTTTCATCATTTACTAAGATTATGATGTCTTTATGATCTGGATAGTATAATGATAAGTCTGTGACTTTTTCATAATCTTCACTATCTGTTTCTTCTGTTATTGTTGATTTTCCATTAAATGAATCTTCTGAGTCCGATGATGAAACACTTTCTTCTGTTGAATATTCTGTTTCTTCAATTTCATCTGGATTTTCAATATATTTCATAGTATTATTACAGCAAGTTATTTTAAACTTTTTCCGTAATTTATTTAATTCTTCGTCAGTTAATGCATTTTTGTTAATAAAGTATTGTATATTAGGTTTTAATATACTTATTAATTTTTCTTTTAATATTAAAGTAAATATTTGATTTCCAACTTTTAATTTTAATGGTTCAATATTTACTCTTTGAAGTATTTCTTCTTCTGTCATTTTTATTTTATTTAATAAAAATTGTTTTTGCTTATTAGTTAACTGAATGTAATTATCAAATTCATTCTTTATTATATTAATTATTATGTTTTTATGCTTTAAATGAAATAAATAATCATTAGTTTCTGTTAGATAACTCAATTCTTTTTCGAGTTTAGGAATTTTTTCTTCTTTTGATGTATTATCAGGTATTATACATACTTTAATAATTATGTCAGAAAATCTAAATATGTAATTTATCATTTTCTTAACATTTTCCCAATCTAACTTATCTAATCCGCATCCTATTTTTGGTATCCGTAGAGTATTTATTTCGTTATATTTTAAAATTAATTTTAGATTTATTAGCGTATCATATAAATCTTTATATGTTGGTTTATCATAATAATTATTTTTTGTTACCATGTGGAACATTTTTTTATTGTTATAGTTAGAAGTTATTACGAATGTTGTTTTTAAATTCATTCTTTTAATACTTTCGTAATTATTTATTTTTCTTTTTATTTGCAGTGCAACTCCTTTATTCATATGAGCATCTGCTGATATACAATGAGCTATGTTGTCATTTATTGCGAACAAGTCTTCATGTATTTCTTGTGTATTACCTCTATTTATATTTATTTCTTTTTCATATTTTTCATATTCTTCATAGGTCACATCTGTTTTTTGAGACTCTATGTTAAAAACTTCCATTTCTTTTTGGATATCAATTACATTTTGAGAGAATTTCTTATTTTTATTTTCCTCTTGATATTCTAATGTATTGATTTTTATTCTGGATAAGGCATCAGCATTTTTATTTTGTTTTCCACTTTTATGCTGAATAGTATAGTCATATTCTTCTAATTTTAACCTCCATCTAGCTAATTTTGAGCCTGGATCTTTAATTGAAAATAACCATATAAGGGGTTTATGATCCGTTATAATAGTGAATTTCCTTCCATAGAGGTATGGTCTAAAATGTTTACATGACCACACTATTGCTAGTAGTTCCTTTTCAATAGTTGAATACCTTGTTTCAGTTTCGTTTAATGTTCGACTAGCATAAGCTATGGGTTTTCCATCTTGAGATAGTATACTTCCTATAGCGTAATTGCTTGCATCGGTCGTTAACTCAAATTTCTTTTCAAAATTAGGATATTGTAGAATAGGCTTGGTTATGAATTTTTCTTTCATTATTTCAAAAGATTTCTTACATTGTTCTCCGAAAATGAATTCTTGATCTTTTTTCAATAATGTAGTTAAGGGTTTAGCGATTTTTGCATAGTCCTTTATAAATTTTCTATAATAGCCTGTCAATCCTAAAAATGCTTTTATTTGTTTACAATTTTTTGGTTCAGGAAAGTTTTTTACTGCGTTGATTTTTTCTGGGTTTGGCTTGACTCCATCTTTTGTTACGATATGTCCCAAGTAAGAGACTTCTTTTCTTAAAAATTCACATTTGTCAGGTTGGATCTTGAAATTATAATTTCTAAGATTCTCAAATATCATTCTGACTCTATTAATGTGTTCTTGAAGAGTGGATGAATTATCATATATTATAATGTCCGAGGTGTATGTTTATTTTCTTATCTATTTATTATAATGTTCGTAATGTTCCAATTTAACATGGAAAACTCATAAGAACTCATAGATATTTATATAGAGCGTTATATATTTATATATTTATAGTAGTTGAGGAGAGCCGGTTCTAGGACAGTTGGATGCATTTAGGTCACGATATGCAGAGGGGGCGTGGCTAGACTTGGAAGAATGTAAAAGGGGGTAAGGGTGGGGTGGGGAGTGAGGTGGCGTGGCTAGACAATGTTGAGGGTAATAGTGGGGTAATATGAAAGAGTGAGATAGCGATAATAAGTATTACAATAGTGGGGTAATATGAAAGAGTGAGATAGCGATAATAAGTATTACGTGTGTAATAATTAATATCTAATGGTAAAGAGTGAGATACCGATATTAATTCTTATGTTTGATTTGTTATTGGTTATAAGATTATGACAGTGTTAAATTATTTATAACAGTGTATTTATAACGCATTCCTTCGAATGTAACTTGAAGCACACGTGTTAGCCGGCGTCAGCAAAATGATAATAATTTCAAACATGTCGTATATATTAGAAGAAATATCAAAACTATTGTAATTACTTAATTTATAATATATAAAAATTTAAAATGTATATAATTCTTTTATTTATTTAGTTATTATTGATATTAATTGATAATATAAGTAAGATATATTTAAACATAATATATATACCAAATAAATTTAATTTAGGCATTGATTTAAAGTTAAATTGTGGATTACAGTGTCATTTGTTAATAGATTTAAAAATATGTTTAATCAATTTAAATTCTTTGATGAAATTATAATCAATCAGAATAATTTCTGTGAAACTTTTAGAGCCGGGTTACTTTTTATATCTGAATTTGGAGACCCTGGATATGAGAGCCAAGACTCACTTGATTGGATTCTTAATGATTAATTTTATTGCACTAATTACTAATAGATTGTAAATTTTGTTGTACATAGAAAATATATCCAAATAAGGATAATTCATAAAGTATAAGGGTGCTAATTCATCCATTGAATTTACATGACTTGAACAATATGAATACAAAATTGCATGACTTAACCAAATATGGGCACAAAATTTTTATAGTACACTTTTATAGAAATTAAGACATAGTACATAAACCCATTACCAAACAGTTTAACTCGGTCTCGGTTTGATTCGGTCAAGTTCGTCGATTCTCACCATTTGCTATTTCATTTGACAGTTGTTACATTGTTTCGTTCCATACACTTATAAAAAAATAGTTTTAGATACATTCTTTTATCTCAAGTTATATTTAAATAATAATAAATATATATAATAAAATATTATATTCTTGTCTGAGCGACGAGTATTTTGAGCAATACCGTTAGTAGGTTAAAGCATATTATTTCTTCGCATATTATGATTTCTTAGCTATATTTAAAAACTTAAAAAGGCTCTACATTACGCCTGATATAATGCAGCACTTTATACAGCTTCATACATGTTTCTCATACGCACTCAAATAATACATTTTAGGGTATATAAAAGAGATAGTAAAATAACAAATATATAATGAATTTTTATAAATTATTGAAATAGTTACGATAGATGTGTAAATATCTCTTATTGTATTGCAATATATTAAAAAATAACTAAATATTTGAGGTTCTGGTAGCCAACTTTATAAACATACTTTTACAGAAATGAGGCTCCTATTTTCTAACTGTTTACCGGACGTCTATATATTTTCTAAATTAAGCTATGTAAGTTAAGACAAAACTATCAGAAGACATTAAATAAAAAAGCAACACGGATCCTATACCTTGGAACTGGTATGAGTAGCGTAATTTGTAAAATATAGGCCTTTGAAAAATTGTCAGAAGTTATCAGCTGTCAGGTAAGCAGTTACAAAATAGGAGTCTTTTAAGTCATGGTTATCAAATATAACCTTTAGTGTCAGCAAGTGAGATGACATCCTGCAGAAATAATAAAATCCACTATACATTGTTAATGAACGCAGTCTTTAAAGTGTTTCTAGTTTAGATAAAAAGAAAATCGAAATATTATTTTGTGTAATTGTTTATTTTTGAAATTCATGTTCATATACAGCAAAAGTATAATAATACCTAATAATTAACATTCTTTTGTCAAAAAAAAATACTTAAACAATATTGCGTGGTGCTTTTGTGTTTAAAACAGGGGCGGTTTTACCATAAGGTGATTCCATGGAGTCTTAAGGAAATAATGCATTTGGAAATAAATATTAACAGATATAATCCTTTGCGGGGATCATCTTATATTGATTTACCAAAGAAAGTTAAAGATAAAAAGGCTATAGTAAATGTAGTAAATAATGATCAAGCTTGCTTTATGTGGGCTATAACTTCAGCATTGTATCCAGCATCAAAAAGTATGGATAGAGTTACATCATATCAACATTATTCAAAAGTACTTAATTCAAATGGTATAGAATTACCGATGAAATTAAAAGATATTAGAACATTTGAGAAGAATAATGATATAAGTGTGAATGTTTATGGACTTGAAAATAATTTCATTGTGGGACCGTTGCATTATACATCTAAAAAGAAGAAACAACATGTTAATTTATTGTATATTGAAGATTTGAGTAATGGACATTATTGTTGGATTAAAAATATATCAAGATTAATAAGAAGTCAATTTACTAAGCATACTAGTAAACAATTTTTGTGTGAGGGATGCTTTTCATTTTTTATCACAGAAGATCAGTTAAATAGACATTTAGAATATGATTGCAATAAGATATATACAATCCTTCCTTCTAAGTATAACGCTAAAGATAAATTGGGTAATATGATATCTCAAAACATTTTAAAATTCGATAATCATAAGAATCAATTACGCGTTCCATTTGTGATATATGGAGATTTTGAAACATTATTAAAACCCATTAGTACTTGTTATCCTGAAACTAATACATCATTTTCAAATTCATGAACCATATTAAATGTTCCTTTAATGATTCCTTAAGTAAGTTTGTTACGTACAGAGGTATTAATTGCGTTAAAGTATTTATTGAAACAATAACTGAAGACGCTAAACAAATTTATAAAGTCTTAAATAAAGTGAAGCCTTTAAATAAATTATCTGATTGGCAAAAACAGGAATATGATGAAGCTTCTATTTGCCATATTTGTGAAGGTATCCTCAATGGTGATAAAGTGTTAGATCATTGTCATTTAACTGGTAATTAACGAGGAGCTGCTCATAATCATTGCAATTTAAAATTTACAATTCCAAAGTTTATACCTGTCATATTCCATAACTTAAGTAATTACGATAGCCATATAATTGTAAAAGAATTAGGTAATGATAGTGAAAAAATTGAAGTTATTCCAGAAAATAAGGAAAAGTATATATCTTTTACGAAACATATTTTGGTGGAATCAAAAGTCGATAAAAATGATAAAGTTCATAACTGCTATATTAAACTTAGATTTATTGATTCTTTACGATTTATGCATTCTAGTTTAGAAACACTTGCAAAAAATTTATTATCAGAACAATTTTTCGAATTAAAAAAAATTCTATCCGAATGAAAATCATTTCAATTTATTAAAACGTAAAGGTGTATTTCCTTATGAATATGTAAATAGTAGGGATATGCTTAATGAATCTGACTTGCCATCTCAAAATAATTTTTATAGCTCACTTAATGGCTGTAATATATCTGACGATGATTACAATCATGCCAAAATGGTTTAGTATGCATTTGAAATGAAAACATTAGGGGAATATTCAGACTTATATTTAAAGATCGATGTTCTGTTGTTAACAGATATTTTTGAAAATTTTCGAGATGTGGGCTATAAAACATATAATATACATCATTTTCAAATAATATTCAAATTCATGAACCATATTCTTTTGCTTATTATATTAAATGTTCCTTTAATGATTCCTTAAGTAAGTTTGTTACATACAGAGGTATTAATTGCGTTAAAGTATTTATTGAAACAATAACTGATACGTACAGAGGTATTAATTGCGTTAAAGTATTTATTGAAACAATAACTGAAGACGCTAAACAAATTTATAAAGTCTTAAATAAAGTGAAGCCTTTAAATAAATTATCTGATTGGCAAAAACAGGAATATGATGAAGCTTCTATTTGCCATATTTGTGAAGGTATCCTCAATGGTGATAAAGTGTTAGATCATTGTCATTTAACTGGTAATTAACGAGGAGCTGCTCATAATCATTGCAATTTAAAATTTACAATTCCAAAGTTTATACCTGTCATATTCCATAACTTAAGTAATTACGATAGCCATATAATTGTAAAAGAATTAGGTAATGATAGTGAAAAAATTGAAGTTATTCCAGAAAATAAGGAAAAGTATATATCTTTTACGAAACATATTTTGGTGGAATCAAAAGTCGATAAAAATGATAAAGTTCATAACTGCTATATTAAACTTAGATTTATGCATTCTAGTTTAGAAACACTTGCAAAAAATTTATTATCAGAACAATTTTTCGAATTAAAAAATTCTATCCGAATGAAAATCATTTCAATTTATTAAAACGTAAAGGTGTATTTCCTTATGAATATGTAAATAGTAGGGATATGCTTAATGAATCTGACTTGCCATCTCAAAATAATTTTTATAGCTCACTTAATGGCTGTAATATATCTGACGATGATTACAATCATGCCAAAATGGTTTGGTATGCATTTGAAATGAAAACATTGGGGGAATATTCAGACTTATATTTAAAGATCGATGTTCTGTTGTTAACAGATATTTTGCTATAAAACATATAATTTAGATCCCTGTCAATATTATACAGCACCAGGACTTTCTTGGGATGTTATGTTAAATTATACAAGTATTGAATTAGAACTTTTAACAGATATTGATATGTTACATTTTATTAAAAAAGGTGTAAGAGGTGGAATATCACAATGCTCTCACAGACATGGAATTGCAAATAATAAATATATGTCCAATTATGATTCAAATAAAGATTCTCAATATTTAATGTATTGGGATGCAAATAACTAAAGCTATTGAAGATAACTCAGATGTTGGTTATATATTAGAAGTCGATTTAAGATATCCTAATTATTTGCACGATGAACACAATGATCTACCTTTCTGTGCCGAAAATATTAAACCACCTTGCATTAAAACAAATGACGTTAAATTAATACCAAATCTAAATAACAAGTATAATTATGTGCTTCACAATAGATCGTTAAAGCAATGTCTTAAAAATAATCTGAAAATAGATAAAATTCATAGAATTTTGGAATTTAAACAGTCTGATTGGTTAAAAAGTTATATTGATCTAAATACATTAAAAAGAAAGAACTCTGCAAATACATTTGAGAAAAAACTTTTTTAAATTAATGAATAATTCAGTTTATGGTAAAACAATAGAAAATGTAGATAAACGTGTCGATGTAAAGTTAATAACTCATTGGGATAATATAGGAAAAACAATGGGTGCTAATACACTTATAAGTAAACCAATCAATTTATTAAAACGTAAAGGTGTATTTCCTTATGAATATGTAAATAGTAGGGATATGCTTAATGAATCTGACTTGCCATCTCAAAATAATTTTTATAGCTCACTTAATGGCTGTAATATATCTGACGATGATTACAATCATGCCAAAATGGTTTGGTATGCATTTGAAATGAAAACATTGGGGGAATATTCAGACTTATATTTAAAGTATTTATAATAACCAATAGTTTTATTTATTTAAAATGTTATACAATATTTTTAGCACCTATCCAACTGTTATGAGATTTATCTAAACCTAACCACTTTACAAAAAACTCTTTTTCCTTTTTTCTGTAAAACTTTCTCAACTAGATATATATCTGGATATTTTGTTTTTTGTAGTTCTTGTTCGTAAAACGCGCCTGCAATTGATTGGCCAAGAGAATCATTAAGTAAATATGTGACTGGATTAGTTAGTTGTACTTTTGATATAGTAAATATTTCGGTACTCCAGTTAGGAGTATACCCTTTTGCAAATAATGATTTGGTTTTGCTTAAACGAACATAATCTCCAACTTTATATTGACTTAAACCGACCCTTTTTATTCTATTGTATACATTTCCTAATAATTTTTTTTCATTTTTTATTGATACTTGAGATGGCTTCATATTAATTGTTGAATGATGAGTATTATTATATTTCTTAACAAGTGCATCAATGTTTTTAATCCAATTATAGTTGCCTTTTATACTAAAATCTTTCCACATGGCATTTTTTAGAGTTCTATTAAATCTTTCAACAATCGATGCTTTCATATTACTAAATGTACTATAATGGTTTATATCATACGAATCTATAACTTTTTTAAATTCAGTGTTATAAAATTCCTTTCCGTTATCTGTTTGTAAGTTTTTCGGAACCTTATTCTTATTTTTTAATAAAATATTTTCAAATGCAACAGTAACGTCTTTTGCGGATTTTGATTTTACTGGAACTGCCCATGCATATTTAGAAAATATATCAATTACTGTGAGTAAATACTTGTAACCTTTGTTTTCTTTTGCATACGGAATCATTTCTACTAAATCAGCTTGCCAAGAATCATTTAGACCTTTTATGATTACATGTCTACGCTTATAGTTTTTAAGTGCAGGTTTATGTAACTCATTAATTATAGCTATTTTTGTTTTGCTCATACTTATTATTACACAAAATTTATCAAGAACTAATATCTAAACTATGTTTTGTTTTTAATTCTGTAATTAATGTTGCAATTTTTTTATTTACTTCAATAAAGTTATTAATATAAGCATCATGAATATCTTTCTCTACAGCTTTTAAACGTCTATCTATAATAATTATAATATCGTCATATATATCATCTGTTTTAATTTGATACATCTAATTATCCATTTAATAATGAATTTTCATTACCTTTAATGAACAAAGCTAAATTAGGCTTAATGAAAGATGAATGCGCGAGTAGTATAATTTGGGAGTTTGTTGGGTTAAGGTCAAAAAATGTATGCAATTGATATTGAGGGTTCATGCACAGCTAAAGCAAAAGGAATTAAGAAAAATATTGTAAACAAATTCAATATTAAAGATTATGTAAATTGTTTATCTCAGGATAACATATTATTGATCACAATGAATACCTTTAAATCTATTAAGCATACAATTTATACTCAAATGATAAGTAAAGTAGGTCTTAGTGGAAATGATAATAAAAGATATGTATTAACTGATGGTATAAGTACTTTAACACATGGACATTATAAAATTTAGTACTAATTTTAAGTTAAGTTTAAGTTTTGTATAAATTTATATCTGTTTTAGTTAAGATAATTAAAATGTATATTTATATAACAATTGAAAAATAGCATGATGATCATGTTAACTTTGACTTTCCAAGTTTTCTAGAGTTTAAACACAAACCATTGAGTTTTATTATTATAAGATTTAATACATCCATATAAAATAAGATACACATATTTTATTAGTAATGTTTTGTTATATATAATTCTTATATGATTAACACTGGTCATAAGAGCTCTAATATATATATATGCATAGACATATTAATGTATGTGTACATAAAGTGGATGACAATTGTATACGTTATATGCAGGAGCAGTACCCAACTTGAACGTACTGGGAACGTAACTTGAACGTACTAGGAACGTAACTTGCATGGACGTACTGGGAACTACGTTCCCATTACGTTTAAGTTACGTTCCCAGTACGTTCAAAAATGCTTGATGACAATTGTATACGTTATATGCAGGAGCAGTACCCAACTTGAACGTACTGGGAACGTAACTTGAACGTACTGGGAACGTAACTTGAACGTACTGGGAACGTAACTTGAACGTAATGGGAACGTAACTTGAACGTAATGGGAACGTAAGAACGTAATTCAACGTAAGCTTACGTTGAATTACGTTCCAAGTTACGTTCCCATTACGTTCAAGTTACGTTCCCATTACGTTCAAGTTACGTTCCCAGTACGTTCAAGTTACGTTCCCAGTACGTTCAAGTTGGGTACTGCTCCTGCATATAACGTATACAATTGTCATCAAGCATTTTTGAACGTACTGGGAACGTAACTTAAACGTAATGGGAACGTAGTTCCCAGTACGTCCATGCAAGTTACGTTCCTAGTACGTTCAAGTTACGTTCCCAGTACGTTCAAGTTGGGTACTGCTCCTGCATATAACGTATACAATTGTCATCCACTTTATGTACACATACATTAATATGTCTATGCATATATATATATTAGAGCTCTTATGACCAGTGTTAATCATATAAGAATTATATATAACAAAACATTACTAATAAAATATGTGTATCTTATTTTATATGGATGTATTAAATCTTATAATAATAAAACTCAATGGTTTGTGTTTAAACTCTAGAAAACTTGGAAAGTCAAAGTTAACATGATCATCATGCTATTTTTCAATTGTTATATAAATATACATTTTAATTATCTTAACTAAAACAGATATAAATTTATACAAAACTTAAACTTAACTTAAAATTAGTACTAAATTTTATAATGTCCATGTGTTAAAGTACTTATACCATCAGTTAATACATATCATTATTATCATTTCCACTAAGACCTACTTTACTTATCATTTGAGTATAAATTGTATGCTTAATAGATTTAAAGGTATTCATTGTGATCAATAATATGTTATCCTGAGATAAACAATTTACATAATCTTTAATATTGAATTTGTTTACAATATTTTTCTTAATTCCTTTTGCTTTAGCTGTGCATGAACCCTCAATATCAATTGCATACATTTTTTGACCTTAACCCAACAAACTCCCAAATTATACTACTCGCGCATTCATCTTTCATTAAGCCTAATTTAGCTTTGTTCATTAAAGGTAATGAAAATTCATTATTAAATGGATAATTAGATGTATCAAATTAAAACAGATGATATATATGACGATATTATAATTATTATAGATAGACGTTTAAAAGCTGTAGAGAAAGATATTCATGATGCTTATATTAATAACTTTATTGAAGTAAATAAAAAAATTGCAACATTAATTACAGAATTAAAAACAAAACATAGTTTAGATATTAGTTCTTGATAAATTTTGTGTAATAATAAGTATGAGCAAAACAAAAATAGCTATAATTAATGAGTTACATAAACCTGCACTTAAAAACTATAAGCGTAGACATGTAATCATAAAAGGTCTAAATGATTCTTGGCAAGCTGATTTAGTAGAAATGATTCCGTATGCAAAAGAAAACAAAGGTTACAAGTATTTACTCACAGTAATTGATATATTTTCTAAATATGCATGGGCAGTTCCAGTAAAATCAAAATCCGCAAAAGACGTTACTGTTGCATTTGAAAATATTTTATTAAAAAATAAGAATAAGGTTCCGAAAAACTTACAAACAGATAACGGAAAGGAATTTTATAACACTGAATTTAAAAAAGTTATAGATTCGTATGATATAAACCATTATAGTACATTTAGTAATATGAAAGCATCGATTGTTGAAAGATTTAATAGAACTCTAAAAAATGCCATGTGGAAAGATTTTAGTATAAAAGGCAACTATAATTGGATTAAAAACATTGATGCACTTGTTAAGAAATATAATAATACTCATCATTCAACAATTAATATGAAGCCATCTCAAGTATCAATAAAAAATGAAAAAAAATTATTAGGAAATGTATACAATAGAATAAAAAGGGTCGGTTTAAGTCAATATAAAGTTGGAGATTATGTTCGTTTAAGCAAAACCAAATCATTATTTGCAAAAGGGTATACTCCTAACTGGAGTACCGAAATATTTACTATATCAAAAGTACAACTA
This sequence comes from Panorpa germanica, assembly GCA_963678705.1. Lineage (NCBI taxonomy): Eukaryota > Metazoa > Arthropoda > Insecta > Mecoptera > Panorpidae > Panorpa > Panorpa germanica. The sequence goes on from OY783205.1 coordinate 3,875,565, forward strand.
ACTAATCCAGTCACATATTTACTTAATGATTCTCTTGGCCAATCAATTGCAGGCGCGTTTTACGAACAAGAACTACAAAAAACAAAATATCCAGATATATATCTAGTTGAGAAAGTTTTACAGAAAAAAGGAAAAAGAGTTTTTTGTAAAGTGGTTAGGTTTAGATAAATCTCATAACAGTTGGATAGGTGCTAAAAATATTGTATAACATTTTAAATAAATAAAACTATTGGTTATTATAAATACTTTAAATATAAGTCTGAATATTCCCCCAATGTTTTCATTTCAAATGCATACCAAACCATTTTGGCATGATTGTAATCATCGTCAGATATATTACAGCCATTAAGTGAGCTATAAAAATTATTTTGAGATGGCAAGTCAGATTCATTAAGCATATCCCTACTATTTACATATTCATAAGGAAATACACCTTTACGTTTTAATAAATTGATTGGTTTACTTATAAGTGTATTAGCACCCATTGTTTTTCCTATATTATCCCAATGAGTTATTAACTTTACATCGACACGTTTATCTACATTTTCTATTGTTTTACCATAAACTGAATTATTCATTAATTTAAAAAAGTTTTTTCTCAAATGTATTTGCAGAGTTCTTTCTTTTTAATGTATTTAGATCAATATAACTTTTTAACCAATCAGACTGTTTAAATTCCAAAATTCTATGAATTTTATCTATTTTCAGATTATTTTTAAGACATTGCTTTAACGATCTATTGTGAAGCACATAATTATACTTGTTATTTAGATTTGGTATTAATTTAACGTCATTTGTTTTAATGCAAGGTGGTTTAATATTTTCGGCACAGAAAGGTAGATCATTGTGTTCATCGTGCAAATAATTAGGATATCTTAAATCGACTTCTAATATATAACCAACATCTGAGTTATCTTCAATAGCTTTAGTTATTTGCATCCCAATACATTAAATATTGAGAATCTTTATTTGAATCATAATTGGACATATATTTATTATTTGCAATTCCATGTCTGTGAGAGCATTGTGATATTCCACCTCTTACACCTTTTTTAATAAAATGTAACATATCAATATCTGTTAAAAGTTCTAATTCAATACTTGTATAATTTAACATAACATCCCAAGAAAGTCCTGGTGCTGTATAATATTGACAGGGATCTAAATTATATGTTTTATAGCAAAATATCTGTTAACAACAGAACATCGATCTTTAAATATAAGTCTGAATATTCCCCCAATGTTTTCATTTCAAATGCATACCAAACCATTTTGGCATGATTGTAATCATCGTCAGATATATTACAGCCATTAAGTGAGCTATAAAAATTATTTTGAGATGGCAAGTCAGATTCATTAAGCATATCCCTACTATTTACATATTCATAAGGAAATACACCTTTACGTTTTAATAAATTGAAATGATTTTCATTCGGATAGAATTTTTTAATTCGAAAAATTGTTCTGATAATAAATTTTTTGCAAGTGTTTCTAAACTAGAATGCATAAATCTAAGTTTAATATAGCAGTTATGAACTTTATCATTTTTATCGACTTTTGATTCCACCAAAATATGTTTCGTAAAAGATATATACTTTTCCTTATTTTCTGGAATAACTTCAATTTTTTCACTATCATTACCTAATTCTTTTACAATTATATGGCTATCGTAATTACTTAAGTTATGGAATATGACAGGTATAAACTTTGGAATTGTAAATTTTAAATTGCAATGATTATGAGCAGCTCCTCGTTAATTACCAGTTAAATGACAATGATCTAACACTTTATCACCATTGAGGATACCTTCACAAATATGGCAAATAGAAGCTTCATCATATTCCTGTTTTTGCCAATCAGATAATTTATTTAAAGGCTTCACTTTATTTAAGACTTTATAAATTTGTTTAGCGTCTTCAGTTATTGTTTCAATAAATACTTTAACGCAATTAATACCTCTGTACGTATCAGTTATTGTTTCAATAAATACTTTAACGCAATTAATACCTCTGTATGTAACAAACTTACTTAAGGAATCATTAAAGGAACATTTAATATAATAAGCAAAAGAATATGGTTCATGAATTTGAATATTATTTGAAAATGATGTATATTATATGTTTTATAGCCCACATCTCGAAAATTTTCAAAAATATCTGTTAACAACAGAACATCGATCTTTAAATATAAGTCTGAATATTCCCCTAATGTTTTCATTTCAAATGCATACTAAACCATTTTGGCATGATTGTAATCATCGTCAGATATATTACAGCCATTAAGTGAGCTATAAAAATTATTTTGAGATGGCAAGTCAGATTCATTAAGCATATCCCTACTATTTACATATTCATAAGGAAATACACCTTTACGTTTTAATAAATTGAAATGATTTTCATTCGGATAGAATTTTTTTTAATTCGAAAAATTGTTCTGATAATAAATTTTTTGCAAGTGTTTCTAAACTAGAATGCATAAATCGTAAAGAATCAATAAATCTAAGTTTAATATAGCAGTTATGAACTTTATCATTTTTATCGACTTTTGATTCCACCAAAATATGTTTCGTAAAAGATATATACTTTTCCTTATTTTCTGGAATAACTTCAATTTTTTCACTATCATTACCTAATTCTTTTACAATTATATGGCTATCGTAATTACTTAAGTTATGGAATATGACAGGTATAAACTTTGGAATTGTAAATTTTAAATTGCAATGATTATGAGCAGCTCCTCGTTAATTACCAGTTAAATGACAATGATCTAACACTTTATCACCATTGAGGATACCTTCACAAATATGGCAAATAGAAGCTTCATCATATTCCTGTTTTTGCCAATCAGATAATTTATTTAAAGGCTTCACTTTATTTAAGACTTTATAAATTTGTTTAGCGTCTTCAGTTATTGTTTCAATAAATACTTTAACGCAATTAATACCTCTGTACGTAACAAACTTACTTAAGGAATCATTAAAGGAACATTTAATATGGTTCATGAATTTGAAAATGATGTATTAGTTTCAGGATAACAAGTACTAATGGGTTTTAATAATGTTTCAAAATCTCCATATATCACAAATGGAACGCGTAATTGATTCTTATGATTATCGAATTTTAAAATGTTTTGAGATATCATATTACCCAATTTATCTTTAGCGTTATACTTAGAAGGAAGGATTGTATATATCTTATTGCAATCATATTCTAAATGTCTATTTAACTGATCTTCTGTGATAAAAAATGAAAAGCATCCCTCACACAAAAATTGTTTACTAGTATGCTTAGTAAATTGACTTCTTATTAATCTTGATATATTTTTAATCCAACAATAATGTCCATTACTCAAATCTTCAATATACAATAAATTAACATGTTGTTTCTTCTTTTTAGATGTATAATGCAACGGTCCCACAATGAAATTATTTTCAAGTCCATAAACATTCACACTTATATCATTATTCTTCTCAAATGTTCTAATATCTTTTAATTTCATCGGTAATTCTATACCATTTGAATTAAGTACTTTTGAATAATGTTGATATGATGTAACTCTATCCATACTTTTTGATGCTGGATACAATGCTGAAGTTATAGCCCACATAAAGCAAGCTTGATCATTATTTACTACATTTACTATAGCCTTTTTATCTTTAACTTTCTTTGGTAAATCAATATAAGATGATCCCCGCAAAGGATTATATCTGTTAATATTTATTTCCAAATGCATTATTTCCTTAAGACTCCATGGAATCACCTTATGGTAAAACCGCCCCTGTTTTAAACACAAAAGCACCACGCAATATTGTTTAAGTATTTTTTTTTGACAAAAGAATGTTAATTATTAGGTATTATTATACTTTTGCTGTATATGAACATGAATTTCAAAAATAAACAATTACACAAAATAATATTTCGATTTTCTTTTTATCTAAACTAGAAACACTTTAAAGACTGCGTTCATTAACAATGTATAGTGGATTTTATTATTTCTGCAGGATGTCATCTCACTTGCTGACACTAAAGGTTATATTTGATAACCATGACTTAAAAGACTCCTATTTTGTAACTGCTTACCTGACAGCTGATAACTTCTGACAATTTTTCAAAGGCCTATATTTTACAAATTACGCTACTCATACCAGTTCCAAGGTATAGGATCCGTGTTGCTTTTTTATTTAATGTCTTCTGATAGTTTTGTCTTAACTTACATAGCTTAATTTAGAAAATATATAGACGTCCGGTAAACAGTTAGAAAATAGGAGCCTCATTTCTGTAAAAGTATGTTTATAAAGTTGGCTACCAGAACCTCAAATATTTAGTTATTTTTTAATATATTGCAATACAATAAGAGATATTTACACATCTATCGTAACTATTTCAATAATTTATAAAAATTCATTATATATTTGTTATTTTACTATCTCTTTTATATACCCTAAAATGTATTATTTGAGTGCGTATGAGAAACATGTATGAAGCTGTATAAAGTGCTGCATTATATCAGGCGTAATGTAGAGCCTTTTTAAGTTTTTAAATATAGCTAAGAAATCATAATATGCGAAGAAATAATATGCTTTAACCTACTAACGGTATTGCTCAAAATACTCGTCGCTCAGACAAGAATATAATATTTTATTATATATATTTATTATTATTTAAATATAACTTGAGATAAAAGAATGTATCTAAAACTATTTTTTTATAAGTGTATGGAACGAAACAATGTAACAACTGTCAAATGAAATAGCAAATGGTGAGAATCGACGAACTTGACCGAATCAAACCGAGACCGAGTTAAACTGTTTGGTAATGGGTTTATGTACTATGTCTTAATTTCTATAAAAGTGTACTATAAAAATTTTGTGCCCATATTTGGTTAAGTCATGCAATTTTGTATTCATATTGTTCAAGTCATGTAAATTCAATGGATGAATTAGCACCCTTATACTTTATGAATTATCCTTATTTGGATATATTTTCTATGTACAACAAAATTTACAATCTATTAGTAATTAGTGCAATAAAATTAATCATTAAGAATCCAATCAAGTGAGTCTTGGCTCTCATATCCAGGGTCTCCAAATTCAGATATAAAAAGTAACCCGGCTCTAAAAGTTTCACAGAAATTATTCTGATTGATTATAATTTCATCAAAGAATTTAAATTGATTAAACATATTTAAATCTATTAACAAATGACACTGTAATCCACAATTTAACTTTAAATCAATGCCTAAATTAAATTTATTTGGTATATATATTATGTTTAAATATATCTTACTTATATTATCAATTAATATCTATAATAACTAAATAAATAAAAGAATTATATACATTTTAAATTTTTATATATTATAAATTAAGTAATTACAATAGTTTTGATATTTCTTCTAATATATACGACATGTTTAAAATTATTATCATTTTGCTGACGCCGGCTAACACGTGTGCTTCAAGTTACATTCGAAGGAATGCGTTATAAATACACTGTTATAAATAATTTAACACTGTCATAATCTTATAACCAATAACAAATCAAACATAAGAATTAATATCGGTATCTCACTCTTTACCATTAGATATTAATTATTACACACGTAATACTTATTATCGCTATCTCACTCTTTCATATTACCCCACTATTGTAATACTTATTATCGCTATCTCACTCTTTCATATTACCCCACTATTACCCTCAACATTGTCTAGCCACGCCACCTCACTCCCCACCCCACCCTTACCCCCTTTTACATTCTTCCAAGTCTAGCCACGCCCCCTCTGCATATCGTGACCTAAATGCATCCAACTGTCCTAGAACCGGCTCTCCTCAACTACTATTTATATATATATCCGGTAACAAAATCTGTATGGTATCTTCTAAACGGCGCCTACAAAGTTCTTCAAATTTTGGTATGATGTAAAGGACGAATTTCTAAGACTTTCTACGTCCCTGAATTTTCCCCTGAATTTCCGTGGAAAAACTTATACTGGAAAAACTGGAAAATTCGAAAAAATACTTTTGCTAATATCTGACGAACTAGAAAAGATAGAAAACTGAAATTTGGTATGTGTATTGAGATCATAATTGTGCACATTTTCCGATAGTTGGAAATTTGAAATTTAAGTTCAGTAGCGGCGCGAATTTCCGGGGGCAATGTTAGAATACAGTTAGGACGTTGAAATTTAATATGTAGGCTCGCTGTAGACAGTTATTAATGAAAAAAAAAAAACAGCCCCAAATTTCCAGTGGCGGCGGGAGTTGAGACAGTAAAAGCCAGAAATATTGAAAATGTAGTATTATAACTTAGGGTATGTATGGAGACACTAATTGCGCATGTTTGCCAATAATTAGATTACCAAAATTTTAATTCAGTAGCGGCGTGATTTTTTGGGGGCAATGTCGCAACAGAGCTAGAACGTTAAAATTTGGAACGGGGGCCATATATAGAGTGTCATTAAAGACACACTATAGAAATTTGCAACTTTCCAGAGGCGGCGGGCGCTGGGGGCCAAAAACCATATATTTGAAATATATGGCGATGAAAGGCTATAGTTTAGAATATATATTCTTAGATACAAATAAAATAGATCCTCGTGCTAAAAGTTGACAAACTTGTTCAGTAGCGGTGGTATGTGGGGGGTACTAATGCTAAAATTTAAATACAAAGCTGAAATTTAGTATGCAGATATAGATTGACAATAACAATAAAAATATAAAGAAACTACATTTTCTTTAGTGTAACATTAGGGCAGAGGTAATAAACTAATGATAAGAACGATAAAGAGGTACATATTTGGACTTTAATTCAGTAGCGGAGATATGTGAGAGGCTCTAATGCTAAAATGAACAAAACTGGAAAATTCGAAGAAATACTTTTGTAAATATTTGACGAACTAGAAAAGATAGAAAACTGAAATTTGGTATGTGTATTGAGATCATAAATGTGCACACTTGCCAATAGTTGGAGACTAGAAACTTAAGTTCAGTAGCGGCGCGAATTTCTGGGAGCAATGTTGGAATAGAGTAAGGACGTTCAAATTTAATATGTAGGCTCCTTGTGGACAGTAATTAATGAAAAAAATAAACAGCCCTAAATTTCCAGTGGCGGCGGGAGTTCAAACAGTAAAAAAATTCAATTTAAATTAAAATTTAATATTGAAAAAATAATAATAAAACTAAGGATATGTATTAAGGCACTAATTGTGCATGTTTGCTAATAATTGGAATATCAAAATTTGAATTCAGTAGTGGCGTGAATTTTTGGTTGCAATGTCGTAACAGACCTAGAACGTTGAAATTTGGAACGTAGGCCCTATATAGATGGTAATTAAAGGAAAATTAGACAAAATTTTAAATTTCCAGTGACGGCGGGCGTTCGGGGGCCAAGAACCAGAAATATGAAATATATAGAGATGAAGGGCTATAGTTTAAAAAATATGTTCCTAATATACAAATAAAATAGATCCCCGTGCTAAAATTTAACAAACTTGTTCAGTAGCGGAGGTTTGTGGGGGGTACTAATGCTAAAATATAAATACAAAACTGAAATTTAGTATGCAGATATAGATTGACATTATTATTACGAAAATATAAAAAAGCTACATTTTCTTAAGTGCAACATTAGAGTGGGGGGTGATAAACCGAGTATAAAAACAATATAGAGGTACAACGATGATATTTTGCATGTAGAATATTAAATAGAAGCTAAATAGTTCACTACAAGTCAGATATTCAAATTACATTCAGTAGTAGAATTGGATTGATTTTTGGTGCGTTTGTTGTGCTGTAAAATCAAACAGGAGTGAGAGGTATAGGGGGGAAATAGTTAACAGCCCCAAATATCAAAAAATAGAAAAAGTGAAAAAATAGAAACTATGCATGTGCATATTTGCGAAAATAAATTTAACCTTAGTAGCGGCGTAAAATTGGGGAAGTGGGGGCGGGGAAAAGCTTTGCCAAAGAACTCAATTTTGAAATTTCGATCATTTATAAAAGTAGGGGTAGATAAAGGTAGAGAGAGTTGCTACGAGCAAAATAGATTGCTATGCCTAAAATTTGACAATTTTATTTCAGGAGCGGGGATTAATGGGGTGACTAATATTATAACGTAAATATAAATACGAAATATAGAATGTAAGATTACAGTACAGTTTTATTCATGTAAATGAATTCTTATAATATCGAATTAATAGTGCCTGATTGGAAGAGAGTGTGGCGCTGGGGTTCAGAACTAAGTAACGGCGTGTTAGAAGTAGTGGCGATAGATTATAATGGCCCTGGGAGGTAACCGTGTTGCAGAATATGTGCTTTGGTGTTGAAAGTGTGGGTGGTGGGGTATGGGTATTAAATCGAAAGTGCAATAACGGGAAGGAAAAGGCCTAGAGATGAGATTATAAAGAGCGAACTGTTAGGCTTTCTTAAAAACATAAATGAATTCCTGTAATTAGTAGGTTTACATTGAAATTAGTGAAAATGTTATCAAAGATTTATCTTATCGAATAATTATTAAAAAATTAAGTACTTCTAAGAATGAAATTTAGTATGCAGGTTGCCAGTATAGTATTAATTTTGAAAACTAATTGTTAAGAGTTTAGTACGCAGGGGGTGGAAGCGCAGGATAATTTAATGATTGCGCTAAACGGGGGGGGATAGGAAAGTGCCCTAATGAGCGATGATGCTCAGGTGGGCTGTAGTGTTGCAAGTGGGCGCAATATGGCAAAGGTGCAGATGAATATAATTAAAAGTGCGAAAACGATACAGAGCATGGAGCAAAGAGGTGATTGGTGTTTAGGGGCAAAGCAGTGGACATTGTTCAATACTGTGCTTCATTATGGTAAATGATAATTTTACGCAGCGGGGGCGCTGTGAAAGTACTCTAAGGACCGACGATGCTCAGGGAAGAAGCGATGCAGAGTGCTAAAAGTTGGAGGCGCTTCATGGCGGAAGTTTAGAGGAATCAAGTTAAAAATTTGGAAACGTAAGAGAGCATGGAGCCAAGAGGTGAAGATTGGGGCCTATAAGCGGGGGCACTGGAGACTGGTCAATGCCTTGCTTTATTACTGTAAATAAAGGAATTATAACAAAATAAGGAAATATAAATTTTAAAAATAATATACTTTAGCGAAAACTACTTAAAAATAATTTTTTGCATTATTTTCAATTTATCAAATAACTTTTATTTATTCACAAATAATAAATACACGTCGCTTTGCGACGGGGCGAAGCGCTAGTCTTACTATTATAATGTTCGTAATGTTCCAATTTAACATGGAAAACTCATAAGAACTCATAGATATTTATATATATATATATATATATATATATATTTCCGGTAACAAAATCTGTATGGTATCTTCTAAACGGCGCCTACAAAGTTTTTTAAATTTTGATATTATGTAAAGGACGAATTTCTAAGACTTTCTACGTCCCTGAATTTTTCCCTGAATTTCCCTGGAAAAAATTATTCTGGAAAAACTGGAAAATTTGAAAAAATACTTTTGCAAATATCTGACGAACTAGAAAAGATAGGAAACTGAAATTTGGTATGTGTATTGAGATCATAATTGTGCACATTTGCCAATAGTTGGACATTTAAAATTTAAGTTCAGTAGCGGCGCGAATTTCCGGGGGCAATGTTAGAATAGAGTTAGGACGTTCAAATTTAATATGTAGGCTCGCTCTAGAGTGTTATTAATGAAAAAAAATAAAGAGCCCCAAATTTCCAGTGGCGGCGGGAGTTGAGTTAGTAAAAGCCAGAAATATTGAAAAAGTAGTAATAAAACTTAGGGCATGTATTGAGACACTAATTGCGAATGTTGCCAATAATTGGATTACCAAAATATTAATTCAGTAGCGGCGTGATTTTTTGGGGGCAATGTTGCAACAGAGCTAGAACGTTGATATTTGGAACGTGGGCTCTATATAGAGTGTCATTAAAGACAAACTATAGAAAACTGCAACTTTCCAGAGGCGGCGGGCGCTGTGGGCCAAAAACCAGAAATATGAAATATATAGAAATAAAAGGCTATAGTTTAGATTATATGTTCTTAGATATAAATAAAATAGATCCCTGTGTTAAAATTTGAGAAACTTGTTCAGTAGCGCAGGTATGTGGGGGGGTAATAATGCTAAATATAAATACAAAGTTAAAATTTAGTATGCAGATATAGATTGACAAATTAATAACGAAAATATAAAAAAAAAATCCTTTTCTTAAGTGTAACACTAGAGTGGAGAGTGATAAACCGAGTATAAGAACAAAATAGAGGTACAACGATGATATTTTGCATGTAGAATATTAAATAGAAGCACAATAGTTCTCTATAAGTTAGATAGTCAAATTACATTCAATAGTAGAATTGAATTGATTTTTGGTGCGTTCGTTGTGCTGTGAAATCGAACAGGAGTGAGAGGTATAGGGGGGAAATAGTTAACAGCCCCAAATATCAAATTAAAAAAATAGAAACTACGCATGTGCATATTTGCGAAAAATAAGTTTAACCTTAGTAGCGGCGTGAAATTGGGGAAGTGGGGGCGGGAAAGGCTTTGCCAAAGAGCTCAATTTTAAATTTCGATCATTTATAAAAGTAGATAGTAGTAATAAAGGTTATAAAAGTAGAGAGAATTGTTATGAGCAAAATAGATTGTTATGCCTAAAATTTGTCAATTTTATTTCAGGAGCGGGAATTAATGAGGAGGACAATATTATATCGTAAATATAAATACAAAAATTAGAACGTAAGATTACAGTGCAGTTTTAATTATGTAAATGAATTGCTGTAATATTGAATTGGTAGTGCCTGATTGGAGGAGAGTGTGGCGCCGGGGTTCAGGACACCAAGTAACGGTGGTCTTAGAAGAAGTAGCGATAGATTATAATGGCTCTGGAAGATAACCGTGTTGTAGAATATGTGCTTTGGTGCTGGAAATGTGGGCGGCGGTTCAGGGGATTAAATTGAAAGTACAATAACGGGAAGGATAAGGGCTAGAGATGAGATGATTAGGAGCGAACCGCTAGGCTTTCTTAAAAACATAAATGAATTGATGTAATTAGTAGGTTTACATTGAAATGAGTGAAAATTAATTTTATCAAGCATTTATCTTATCGAATAATTATTAAAAAATAATATACTTCTAAGGATGAAATTTAGTGTGTAGGTTGCCAGTAAAGTATTAATTATGAAAACTAATTGTTAAGAGTATTAGTACGCAGGAGGTAAAAGCGCAAGATTGTTTAATGATTGCGGTAAAAGGGGCGATAGAACAGTGCCGTTATGTGCGATGATTCTCAGGTTGGCTGTGGTGTTGCAAGTGGGCGCATTGTGGCAGAGGTGCAGAGGAATACAATTGAAAGTGCGAGAACGATACAGAGCATGGAGCCAAGAGGTGATGATTAGTATTACGGGGCGGGGCAGTGGACATTTTTCAATACTGCGCTTTATTAGGGTAAATAATAATTTTACACAGAGAGGAGGAAACGAAGGATTATTTAATTATAGTGCTAAAGCGGGTGCGCTGTGAATGTACTCTAAGGACCGACGATGCTCAGGAAAGAAGCGATACAGAGTGCTGAAGGAAAAATGCGCTCCATGGCTTATGGGCGGGGGCACTGGAGACTGGTCAATACAGTGCTTTATTACTGTAAATGAAAGAATTATAACAAAATAAAAAAAAAAGTTTAAAAAAGATATATTATAACGAAAATTACTTAAAAATAATATTTTGCATTATTTTCAATTTAGCAAATAAATTTATTTATTCACAAATATTAAATACACGTCGCTTTGCGACGGGGCGAAGCGCTAGTATGTTTATATTCTTATATTCTTATATGTTTACGCGATTCGTATGGTAGCTCCTAAAACGGCTCCGTCAATGTTTCTGAAAATTTCCTATTTCGTAGAGAAAAAAATTCTAAGACTTTTGGCGTCCCCGAATTTTTCCCTGAATTTCCTGGAAACCCGTAATTTTGGAAAAACTGGAAAAAAAGTGATCCCTTTTTTGCTGTATTACTTTCAAGTCGTAAAAGATAGAAAGTTGAAATTTTGCATGTGTATTAAGCTATTTAATGCTGACATTTCTCAAAAATTAGAATTTCAAAAATAGAAAAAGGGGGGGTTGAAGAAATTCGGGGGCCCGGTAGGGAACTTTGGAGAAAGTTCATATTCTGGATTGTAGAATAATTAAGTATATTATTAATAAAAAAAAATTCAAAATTTTATTTGGGGGCACGGGGGCAGTATTTTCCGAGAGTAAAAATTGTGCTAGAAAGTTGAAATTTTGTATATAGGCTAACTTTGGTAACTTATTTACGAATCGAAAAAAAAAATCCCAAATTTTGAAAAAAAGTTGGTCAAATAAGGCATAAATTGAAAATATTTTTTATTTTGATAAAAAAATAATATTTTTTTAGTCAATTTATATGTGTGTATATGTGCGCGAGTTTATTTATTATTTCAATTTAAAAATAGAACAGTTAAATATGAAATTTAATAACAAATTATTTTATTGGATTCAAATGATACACGCCAAAAAGACGTCGCATTGCGACGGGGGTAAACTCAAGTATATTATAATGTCCCAAGTGTCTTATCATTATAATTATAATGTCCGAGGTGTATGTTTATTTTCTTATATGTTTATATTCTTATATTCTTATATGTTTATATTCTTATATGTTTACGCGATTCGTATGGTAGCTCGAAAACGGCTCCATGGAAGTTTTTAAAAATTTCCTATTTCGTAGAGAAAAAAATTCTAAGACTTTTGGCGTCCTCGGATTTTTCCCTGAATTTCCTGGAAACCCGTAATTTTGGAAAAACTGGAAAAAAAGTGAACCCTTTTTTGCTGTATTACTTTTAATTCGTAAAAGATAGAAAGTTGAAATTTTGCATGTGTATTAAGGTATTCAATGCTGACATTTTTCAAAAATTAGAAATTCAAAAAGTGAAAAAGGGGGGGTTGAAGAAATTCGGGGGCCCGGTAGGGAACTTTGGAGAAAGTTCATATTCTGGATTCTAGAATAATTAAGTATATTATTAATAAAAAAAAATTCAAAATTCCAAAATTTTATTTGGGGGCACGGGGGCAGTATTTGCCGAGAGTAAAAATTGTGCCAGAAAGTTGAAATTTTGTATATAGGCTAATCTTGGTAACTTATTTACGAATCGAAAAAAAAAATCCCAAATTTTGAAAAAAAGTTGGTCAAATAACGCATAAATTGAAAATATTTTTTATTTTGTTAAAAAAAATAATTTTTTTTAGTCAATTTATATGTCATGTATATGTGCGCGAGTTTATTTATTATTTCAATTTAAAAATAGAACAATTAAATATGAAATGTAATTACGAATTATTTTATTGGTTTCAAATCATACACGCCAAGAAGACTTCGCTTTGCGACGGGGGTAAACGTTACTGGAATTTAAATTTTTACATGAAGTTCAAGCCACACACAAAAGACAAACGTCGCTTGCGACGGGGGTAAAAGCTAGTATATTATAATGTCCGAGGTGTATGTTTGTTTTCTTATATTCTTATATGTTTATATTTTTATATGTTTATATTCTTATATGTTTACGCGATTCGTATGGTAGCTCGAAAACGGCTCCATGGAAGTTTTTAAAAATTTCCTATTTCGTAGAGAAAAAAATTCTAAGACTTTTGGCGTCCCCGGATTTTTCCCTGAATTTCCTGGAAACCCGTAATTTTGGAAAAACTGGAAAAAAAGTGATTCCTTTTTTGCTCTATAACTTTTAATTAGTAAAAGATAGAAAGTTGAAATTTTGCATGTGTATTAAGGTACTCAATGCTGACATTTCTCAAAAATTAAAAATTCAAAAATTGAAAAAGGGGGGGTTAAAGAAATTTGGGGGCCCGGTAGGGAACTTTTGAGAAAGTTCATATTCTGGATTCTAGAATAATTAAGTATATTATTAATAAAAAAAAATTTAAAATTTCAAAATTTTGTTTGGGGGCACGGGGGGCAGTATTTGCCGAGAGTAAAAATAGTGCTAGAAAGTTGAAATTTTGTATATAGGCTAACCTTGGTAACTTATTTACGAATCGAAAAAAAAAATCCCAAATTTTGAAAAAAAGTTGGTCAAATAACGCATAAATTGAAAATATTTTTTATTTTGATAAAAAAATAATATTTTTTTAGTCAATTTATATGTGTGTATATGTGCGCGAGTTTATTTATTATTTCAATTTAAAAATAGAACAGTTAAATATGAAATTAATTTACGAATTATTTTATTAAATTCAAATGATACACGCCAAAAAGACGTCGCATTGCGACGGTGGTAAACTCAAGTATATTATAATGTCCCAGGTGTATATTTATATTCTTATATATTATAATGTCCCAGGTGTATATTTATATTCTTATGATCTTATTTTCTTATATTCTTATATTCTTATATTCTTATATGTTTATATGTTTGGTTCAAATTTTGTATGGCATCTCGAAAACGGCTCCAGGGAAGTTTTTGAAAATTGCCTATTTCGTAGAGAAAAAAATTCTAAGACTTTTGGCGTCCCCGGATTTTTCCCTGAATTTCCTGGAAACCCGTTATTTTGGAAAAACTGGAAAAAAAGTGATCCCTTTTTTGCTGTATTACTTTCAAGTCGTAAAAGATAGAAAGTTGAAATTTTGCATGTGTATTAAGCTATTTAATGCTGACATTTCTCAAAAATTAGAATTTCAAAAATAGAAAAAGGGGGGGTTGGAGAAATTCGGGGGCCCGGTAGGGAACTTTGGAGAAAGTTCATATTCTGGATTGTAGAATAATTAAGTATATTATTAATAAAAAAAATTCAAAACTTCAAAATTTTATTTGGGGGCACGGGGGCAGTATTTTCCGAGAGTAAAAAGTGTGCTAGAAAGTTGAAATTTTGTATATAGGCTAACCTTGGTAACTTATTTACGAATCGAAAAAAAAAATCCCATATTTTGAAAAAAAGTTGGTCAAATAACGCATAAATTATAAATATTTTTTATTTTGATAAAAAATAATATTTTTTTAGTCAATTTATATGTGTGTATATGTGCGCGAGTTTATTTATTATTTCAATTTAAAAATAGAACAGTTAAATATGAAATTTAATTACAAATTATTTTATTGGATTCAAATGATACACGCCAAAAAGACGTCGCATCGCGACGGGGGTAAACTCAAGTATATTATAAAGTCCCAAGTGTATATTTCTATTCTTATATGTTTATGTGTTTATATGTTTGGTTCGAATTTTGTATGGCATCTCGAAAACGGCTCCAGGGAAGTTTTTAAAAATTTCCTATTTCGTAGAGAAAAATATTCTAAGACTTTTGGCGTCCCCGGATTTTTCCCTGAATTTCCTGGAAACCCGTCATTTTGGAAAAACTGAAAAAAAAGTGATCCCTTTTTTGCTGTATTACTATTATGTCGTATAAGATAGAAAGTTGAAATTTTGCATGTGTATTAAGGTATTCAATGCTGACATTTCTCAAAAATTAGAAATTCAAAAATTGAAAAAGGGGGGGTTAAAAAAAATTCGGGGTCCGGTAGGGAACTTTGGAGAAAATTCATTTTCTGGATTCTAGAATAATTAAGTATATTATTAATAAAAAAAAAATTCAAAATTTTTAAATTTTATTGGGGGGCACGGGGCAGTATTTGCCGAGAGTAAAAATTGTGCTAGAAAGTTGAAATTTTGTATATAGCCTAACCTTGGCAACTTATTTACGAATCGAAAAAAAAATCCCAAATTTTGAAAAAAAGTTGTCGCATAAATTCAAAATATTTTTTATTTTGATATAAAAAATGTATTTTCTTAGTCAGTTTGTATGAAAAATTAATTGTTATTAAATGTTAAATCAATATAGGACGAGTTTATTTATTATTTCAATTTAAAAATTAAATTTTAACTTGAAATTCAAGCCACTCACAAAAAACAAACGTCGCTTGCGACGGGGGTAAAAGCTAGTATATTATAATGTCCCAGGTGTTTGAATCTATTCTTATATGTTTGGTACTGAATTTTGTATGGCAGCGCGAAAACGGCTCCAGGGAAGTTTTTAAAAATTTCCTATTTCGTAGAGAAAAAAATTCTAAGACTTTTGGCGTCCCTGGATTTTTCCCTGAATTTCCTGGAAACCCGTAATTTTAGAAAAACTGGAAAAAAGTGATCCCTTTTTTGCTGTATTACTTTTAAGTCGTAAAAGATAGAAAGTTGAATTTTTGCATGTGTATTAATCAATTTAAGGCTAAAATTTCTCAAAAATTTGAAATTCAAAAATTGAAAAAGGGGGGGTTAAAGAAATTCGGGGGCCCGGTAGGGAACTTTGGAGAAAGTTCATATTCTGGATTCCAAAATAATTAAGTATATTATTAATAAAAAAAAATTCAAAATTTCAAAATTTTATTTGGGGGCACGGGAGCAGTATTCTCCGAGAGTAAAAATTGTGCTAGAAAGTTGAAATTTTGTATATATGCTAACCTTGGTAACTTATTTACGAATCGAAAAAAAAAATCCCATATTTTGAAAAAAAGTTGGTCAAATAACGCATAAATTGAAAATATTTTTTATTTTGATAAAAAAAATATATTTTTTAGTCAATTTATATGTGTCAATGTATATGTGCGAGTTTATTTATTATTTCAATTTAAAAATAAAACAGTGAAATATGAAATTTAATTACGAATTATTTTATTGGATTCAAATGATACACGCCAAAAAGACATCGCATTGCGACGGGGGTAAACTCAAGTATATTATAATGTCCCAGGTGTATATTTATATTCTTATATGTTTATGTGTTTATATGTTTGGTTCGAATTTTGTATGGCATCTCGAAAACTTCTCCAGGGAAGTTTTTAAAAATTTCCTATTTCGTAGAGAAAAAAATTCTAAGACTTTTGGCGTTCCCGGATTTTTCCCTGAATTTCCTGGAAACCCGTAATTTTGGAAAAACTGGAAAAAAAGTGATCCCTTTTTTGCTGTATTACTTTTAATTCGTATAAGATAGAAAGTTGAAATTTTGCATGTGTATTAAGGTATTCAATGCTGACATTTCTCAAAAATAAGAAATTCAAAAATTTAAAAAGGGGAGGTTAAAGAAATTCGGGGGCCCGGTAGGGAACTTTGGAGAAAATTCATTTTTTGGATTCTAGAATAATTAGGTATATTATTAATAAAAAAAATTCAAAATTTTAAAATTTTATTGGGGGCCACTGGGGCAGTATTTGCCGACAGTAAAAATTGTGCTAGAAAGTTGAAATTTTGTATATAGGCTAACCTTGCCAACTTATTTACGAATCGAAAAAAAAATCCCAAATTTTGAATAAAAGTTGTTCAAATATCGCATAAATTCAAAATATTTTTTATTTTGATATAAAGAATGTATTTTCTTAGTCAGTTTGTATGAAAAATTAATTGTTATTAAATGTTAAATCAATATAGGACGAGTTTATTTATTATTTCAATTTAAAAATGGAATTAAATTTTGACTTGAAATTCAAGCCACTCACAAAAAACAAACGTCGCTTGCGACGGGGGTAAAAGCTAGTATATTATAATGTCCCAGGTGTTTGAATCTATTCTTATATTCTTATATTCTTATGATCTTATATGTTTGGTACTGAATTTTGTATGGCAGCGCGAAAACGGCTCCGGCGATCTTTTTGAAAATTTCCTATTTCGTAGAGAAAAAAATTCTAAGACTTTTGGCGTCCCCGGATTTTTCCCTGAATTTCCTGGAAACCCGTAATTTTGGAAAAACTGGAAAATTCGAAAAAATACTTTTGCAAATATCTGACGAACTAGAAAAGATAGAAAACTGAAATTTGGTATGTGTATTGAGATTATAATTGTGCACATTTTCCAATAGTTGGAAATTTGAAATTTGAGTTCAGTAGCGGCGCGAATTTTTGGGGGCAATGTTAGAATAGAGTTAGGACGTTCAAATTTAATATGTAGGCTCGCTGTAGACAGTAATTAATGAAAAAAAATAAACAGCCCCAAATTTCCAGTGGCGGCGGGAGTTGAGACAGTAAAAGCCAAAAATATTGAAAATGTACCGATGGGATATAACATCACGCTACGACCAATAGGAGCAAAGATATAGTGGTAAATGTGTAAAAAACGGGAGAAATTATTTCATCTTTGAAGCCTTCCGTTGCGTGCGCCGTGAAAACGGTTCAAGATACACAAAAAATATGTATTAAAGAATAATAGCTCTTTTAATGATCTAAAAAACAGTCCGCGATAGTATATGTCTATCTTTTAAGATTAACTCACAAAAACCGTTTTTATGGTATTTCAACAAAAAACTTTAAAGATTACAATGATAAATAACTCCCAAACAAAACCAACTCGCTCTCTGCGCTGGCCGGCGCGGCGGGAGAGAGGCGGTGCTTGCGGGCAAACCGGGAGGGGGGTGTAGCTCAACGAGATACCATGCCGCGCGGGTCACTCGCGCGGTCGGCTCCCTACTGAACGGTTGAATGCAGCGCTAATTTGTTTATGCGATATAATTATCATCGTAATATTACTTTTTAAACACAGTTTCATTTTGTAGTTGTTTTCTATATAGTAGGTACTGTATTTGTTTTAGGATAGTATTTAGTTACACAATAATAACACTTTTTTGTTTTTATGTAGATTATCTTATCTTAATATATATAAATTACGTGTCACTGTGTTGTCCGCTATGGACTCCTAAACTACTTAACCGATTTTAATGAAATTTGTACACCGTGTGCAGTTTGACCCAACTTGAAAGATAGGATAGCTTACATCTCAATTTATTTATCTTATTGCTAATTATTTGTCTATTAATTATCTGTATATGACATATGACATCGGGCGACGATGATGGCGACATCTGTTGACTAGATTGAGTAAATATTCTGTTGAGTAAATCGAAATCTGTTGGCTAGATTGAGTAAATATTCAATAGATGGCGCTATGTAATGTAATATGACAAAAACGTTAGTCACAGCAACGCGTGGCCGGGACAGCTAGTATTTATATAAACAAAAAAATCTAATGTTATACATTCTTTGGTTATACCAGATATTGTCAATCTTTCTTTATGTATTTCTATACTTTTTGGTAAAGCATGTGGTTGTATAGTACTGATAGCAGCTCCACAATCTAATAAATACCTGTATTTTGTTTTTTTATCTAGTATGTATTTTAATGAATGGTTTTTATCTTCAATAATTAAAATGGGTATATTAATTAAATTTTCATTTTTTAATCCTCTTCTTGCTCGTAGTCTGATGGAACGTCTTCGTTTTTCCGAGGCGTCGCGCTCTTTGACGGCTCGCTTTCGAAGTTTAAATGACTTATCTTTTTATATTTATTTGAAGTGTTTGGATTATTCACTTCTTGTTTTATGTATGGTTTTTCATACTGTTTGTTTCTTTCTGAAACGTATTGATTCGGAAATGTTCTATATTTTTCAGGTTCTTCTTTGACCTGTTTATTATTGTTGTAGTTATTATAGGAAAATTTATTTTTTTCTCTATTTCTTTGTCTACAATCTTTTGTTTTATGGTTTTGTCTGTGACACATCCCACATTTTTCCGATTTTGAGAGTACTTCATAATTTTCATGTCTTAGATTTCCTTTTCTTTCCTTATTGAAACTTTGAAGATATTGTATATTTTCTTCTTCAATAATAAATCGTTCTAGTTGATCTAAATCTTGAGGTCTTTCTGCTCTTATTATAGATCCTAGTGGTTCTCGAAGTCCCGCTAGTGCTGTTTTTAACGCTAGTCTTTCGTTGGAATCATTAATTGCATATATTATTGGTTCAGTATAACACACATCCGTTTGTAGTTTTGATCTAAGTCTAGCCAATACTTTCTCAATTTTACTAAGGAATTGATGAGGGTTTTCATTAGTTAGTTGCGTTAATCCAGTTAAATCTCGAATAAGTCCTTCTGTATCTCTAAGATCACCGAATCTTGAAGTTAGTGCATCTTTTATTTCCTCCCAACTTTTCAATCCTCTGCATGAGATATGTTGTAGGGCTTTTCCTTTAATTTTGGACAATATTAAATATAGGAAATTGGTGTTATAATCTGATGGTAATTGCTTTTTTACGTGTTCTATCGCAGTAATAAAATTCGCAAGTAACGCTTGATCTCCGTCGAACTCTGGTATTAGATCTTTATAATCTTTAAAGGACAAGGGTTGGACGTATGGTACGTATTAAGAGTTATATGGACGTATTAAGAGTTTTTGAATCATCGCCTGAGTCTGGGTACGTGCCTGTGCTGATTGAGTGTTGTCTTCTTTTTCAAGAAAAATCTGCTTTGAAGATCTTGGAAAGGGGCCGCAAGTCCTCTTGAGAAATTTTCCACTTAGTTTCAACAAACAATTTAACAGTAATATTATACAATATAGCTTTGGAAAGGGGCCGCAAAACTATAAGTATTTATTTTATTTTAGTAACTTTTATTACTTTTAGTAATTTTTATTATTGTTACTTTTATTATTATAATTACTTTAGTAATTTATTTTATGGATCACCTCCTATTACTTTTTGTAATTAATAATTTTTTTTTGTCACTTTTTCTTTATTTTCACTTTTTCACGAGAGTTCTTTTTACAGTTTAAGTGTTTAAAAACACAAAACAATGTTTCTTTTACACAAAACTATTGTTTACCGTAAATCCTACAGGACGACTGCGCCAAATGTTATATTCGCAATGTTGATTGTCTAATAAAAACTACCAAAGTGCGACAAACGTTATGATCGAGACCGAGTTATTTAACGTATTGATCACAATATTTTATAACATTAAATTTATATTGATGTTGGAAGCGAAGCTCTCTTAAGTGTTTTAATACTTATTTAATTAATAACAACAATGTGTATTAATAGTTAACTTTATTATAACTTTTTAAGTATTTAAAATGACAATTATTACTGTTTTGCTACAGGTTTATTCTATGTACTATTACAATGACTTTCAGGCTATTTGATGGTCGTCTAATGATCGACTTTTGATTAATGATGATTATACAATATGTTTTTAAGATTATATATAGGTTACAACCAACACCTCCTAAATATACAAGGCCTAACAGCGATTTTGTGACGTCATCACTTGTAGTCATCACTTGTGACTGCCACATCTGACTACCAGATGTATTTTACCCAATTCTACCTAAATATACTTGAAATGTACTTTAAGGGTATTGATTTAGTACAATTTAGTATCTCTCTGTGCAATACGTATTGCATTTACTTCCATGTTATTTCGGTTAAAAAAATCGTATAAAATATATAATTAATTAAAAATATAAATAATCAGTCTTAAGAGGGTGTATTTATAGTTACTGTGTTTGTGTTTTTTTTGTTTATATTTGGTTTAAACATTAAACTGTTTTAATCTAAAAATTAGTGTTGTGTATGAAAACCTTGTATGGTGTATGTGCTGTAAATGTTTTACTGATCATTACGTGTTTAGAATTTTAGCTAACTGTGTAATATATAAAACTAATTAAAATATTCCACAATTAGTAACCAGTTTGTCGAGTGAGTGACTTCTTAAAGTGTAAATTATTAGACAACAAAATGCCAAGTAGATGCTGCGTTACACTTTGTAAGGGCAACTATCCTATGGGTCCAAAAGTATCTGTATTTGGCTTCCCTAAAGACGAATGCTTAAAAAAGAAATGGTGTTCTGCTATTCAGCGAAAGGCGTTTGTTCCGTCGAATAAATCCAAAGTAAGTAGATAATGAGAACGTATGCGTGAATGATTAATTAGACAAACATACCGACCATCACAAGGCTATTATATTAAACTGTTTACAGGTCTGCGAACTTCATTTCAAAAGTGACGATATTGAAACAGAATCGAAAGCGTATGACAACAAAACTGGTGTTCTAGTTTCAGCAACTCTTAAAGTCAAAAGACTAAAGAAAGGAACTATTCCTCCTGTATTTTCAAATTACCCCAAAAGTGTTGCATATTGCTCCTCAAGCAACACCTCGCCGGGCCCTTCAACAAATAGAGTATCTCCCGATTCAAAAGCCGAAGAAAGAGAAAATAGATTATTGAATTCAGCGATCATAAACAGTATAAATTCAGCGAATGCCTATAATACCGATCGTAGAATTAATAATATAAACAATCTTTTGGATTGTATTAGAAAATACGGTGTTTCTGAGAGCTGGTCACATCAGTATTTGCCAGATAAAGAGCTTATTTGCATTTTTTATTTAACTGTTGAACCTGAACCCTTTATTCAATATTCTATTACAATAGATAAACATTTGGCATTATCGGTCTTTATAAAGAGTACATTAATTAAGAAAATAGGCCTAAAATTATTTCCACAGAAAATAACTAGCTATAATGAGATTACTGATATTTTAGAAACCATTGTTTTAATCAAGGCAGACAGTAAGACATGCAATAGAAGTGCTACATTTCATTTAATCGATGAATTGTTAAAGGACGTTTTAACCAACAAGAATGAAAATATTTTACATTTCTTAAGGGGGCAAATAGAATTGTGCATATGTCCTACAAATAATTTTAGATATTCCCCTGAGTTATTAGTATTTGCTTCTTTATTAAATACAATTTCACCACATGCCTACAAGTTTTTAAGACAAAGTGGATATTTTATATTTCCGCATCCTAACACATTGAAGAAAGTATGCAATGATTTACATGTAAATCCGCAGTTAGAAACTAATGATAAAATTTTTTTGATGTACGCTAGTAATAGAGTAAGCTATCTTCAAGATTTTGAAAAAACAGTTATACTAATGATTGATGAGATACACATTAAACCATTTTTTGACTATAAGGGTGGATCTATTGTTTGTGCATCGTTTGATTCAAATACTGCGGCTACAAGTGCCTTTGTTTTTATGGTTTCCAGTTTATTATCACAATTTAAAGATGTTGTACATATTGTACCAATTAAAACAATAAATTATGTAACTTTATACAATTTGATAAAAAAGCTTATATTATTATAATTTTTGTAGAAATGTTACGATTTAGAAATGTTACTTAGTTTAAAATTAAATTTTCGATGTATTTTACTTCTTTAATTACTTATTATAAAACCCTAACAAAAACCGATTCATAAACAAACAATTCATTAATTGCAAACTAATTAATAATTTAAAAATGATAGTCCTTAATAATTTGTAACCAGAAACTTTGTGCAATACCCAATATGATACTAACATTTTCAAATAAACTATCTTATACCGATAGTAGAACTCAGCAGCATATGACTTCAAGTGATGACGTCACATACCATTGACTGAAACGCTGTTAGGCTTTGTTTACTATTTAATATCATGCGACTAATATAAGTATAAACAATAATATGCAGTTTCTGGTAGTAAACATGTGTCAGCGTTCTTGGATCTTGGTGCCGTGTGACTATGAGTCATCCATTACGCATCGGGTGGCTGGTATTTGGATATAACAAGTTATATAAACCAAAAGCTTAAAATTAGGCAATATTTATACTGAAATAAAATGAAATTTCAATCTATATGATAAAAACAGAAGTAACGTAAAATATGGATATTAGGAAATGTTTATATTTACACGTTAAGAACACATGAAATAGAATTGAGTCCATAATGTTTAGTGGTAAGTGCCTAGCTTAATGATTCAGAATAATACCATACATCATATCATTGCAAATTATTAGAACTAGTACCTAATACAACATGGAAGAAAGGCTGTTTAATTCATTACTTGAATATAGAAATAATATCTTAACCAAACCACCAAGTGCTGAAATCTAAACGGCTGTCTCTTGAAAATAGACATAATATATGAAATTGACCGCATCGCTAACAAAGTTGGACAAACAAATCTTTTTGAAAAATTTGAATTTCTGTTTTGTCACTTGCGTTAGTTCTGCGTTTGACGTTACAGAAGAAATAAGTACTAGTGACTTCTTTTGTTCACAACAATCATAATATAAAACTTTATGGGTTGCCAGTAGTAACTGACGTATCACACTCAGTCGTATGCATCTCTCTTACACTCTGTTGTATAAAATAGATTGCAAATTATAAAAAATTGTTTACTTGGTTGAAATCAAGTTGGCGTTGTAATTAATACTAATTTAACGTTTTGTTATTGTTTGTTTATTTGCCTTTTAAGCGGTACTCTCACCTGATTGGCTTAAATATAACATTGTTGCGGTTGATATACCTAAGCACTTATTAAAGAAATTAAAGTGTGTGAAATAAATAGTGATTGAAGTGGAGTTTAAGTGTTTAGTGAGAACTTAAGTGCATCATGGCTATCTTCAAGGTATCTTTGGGCTGCCTCATCGCAGTGTTCGTAGCGCTATTCATGGCTAGCGCATTTCAAACCGGTGAGTACATTTAAACTTCATTCTAACTTTAAGTTTACCTTTCTATAAGGGAGTGGGGATAACTAATGAATAAATTATTAGAGCAGCTTCACACTAATACGTATTCGTAATAACTAATCCTCTTACTGCTTCAGTCCAAGTCGCTTTATGAGTTCAACATTGTCGCTTTTATTTGTCAATTGCTTATTAACTGCTTCCGTCGATTTGAACGACTTGGGTCATATTCGCCATTTTATATTTCGCCAATAAGGTACTTGTACATGAGAATGGAGACAAGGTTTGGAGCTTGGATGTTGTATTTTTCTCTGGCTTTACATATTTTGCAAGATATCGGTTGTTTGCTTTTGTTATTTGACATGCGAGTATACTGCGTTGTGATGGAAGTTCTTTTAGTTTGCCTATTATTACATTTTGCATTTTTTCGTTGCTTTTATTCTGAATTTTCATTTATAAATAGTTTTTTTTTTAATATTTTTGGTAAAATTTCTTCAATAAGTCATTATTATATTTTTTTTAAAATACTTATTTATATTGCGTACTATCTTTTAAATCGTAAACACATACAAATTTACGTAATCAAATAAAATTTATAAAAGTAAATATAATTAATTGTTTTTTCTTAGGACCACAATACATTACAAAACTTTAAATCCTTCCACGCTCCAGATCCTGTCTCTACCCCCCTTCCACACCTACGTGTAACTTCCTACACATAATTGAAATGATATTAATAATTTTGTTATTGAATTTTATTAAATTCTCAACTTAAGAAACTTCCAACTTTCCAGAAATTTAGGGAAAAATTCGAGTATGGCAAAATTTTGAGAATAGATTTCTCTTTAAAATTCCAATTTTGGATAAATGATAAAGCATTCCGGATTCTAAAAGTAGCGCAAAATATTTTGTACATAGAAATGCAGGTCTATTTCAAATCGCGCTGCGTGGTGGATCACATGACCTAACATGGCATTCTCAGTGGTTAAAGAACACATCGAACAAGGATTAGTGACGTCAGTCCGCCATTGATGACACAACAAGCAACAGACGCCATTAATGATGCCAAGCACACACGTTTCAGTTGTACAGTGCAGTTTGCCATGTGTATAAACAATTAATATCATTTATATTCTTTATATTATCAATTTGTGTATCTATTGTTAATAATCAGCTAAAAATATTATAATTGTTATAAAGAAAATAAAATTAATACATAAATCCAAATTACCACAAATGGTGACCCCGAAAAACAATTAGTGTTTGTGTGTGTGTCTCGTGTTTAAATTAAAAGCAATATTTTCTTAATTAAAAACTGTTCGTGATAAAGTTAGTACAGGGGACAATAACCTTGTAACACAGAATAGAGGATTAAATTCCTTCTACAAGATACTTCAATATATAAGGTGCAACAAGACTGATATCTCACAATGATAGAAAATACAAATAAGCGCCCCTCACAAATATTTGCGACGACGACTCTTTCAAACCAGTTGTGGATCCACAGAGAAGCCTAGATGGCAGGAGGGACTCCAGAACCAAATAGATAGAGGAACTAACAAATTCATTCGATACACAACCACAACGGCAAAAAATCAGAACAAGATCACGCTCACGAGTTAAAACTTTTGACAAATGTTGGTATCATTACATATTCAGGGACAAAGCAACCAAGTATGTCTAAACCTGCAGCTACAAAAATCAACAGGAAAACAACCAGACCAGGCGCTGACGGCGGCCAGCGATTTAGGCCATCGTTCACGCCGCCTATGTGTAATATATATAGTCACAACACAACAATTTTTTAGTAGAATCTGGAGCGGATATATCTGTCATACCACCTAGAACTCAAGACTTATCCATTAAAGCAGCAAGGGAGTTATTCGCAGCAAATGGCTCACCAATTCACACGTACGGGGAAAAGTAACTCAAACTAAATATTGGACTTAGAATAGATTTCACTTTGCCTTTTGTAGTAGCTCAAGTGCAAACTCCGATTATAGGTACAGATTTTTTAAGCTAATTTTGGCTTACTTGTAGACCTACAACGCCAATGTTTAATTGACACAGCTACCAAACTTAATAATACAGGAAAATGTGTTCAAACCTACAACTCACCATCACTGCATCTAGCTCAACCAAACCACACCTACGCAGAAGTATTCGCCAAATATCCAAAGATGTTAAACAACAAGATTTCTTTTGATACTCAAAACCATAGCATCATGCACTCCACCATTACTACAGGACCACCCGTCACAGCCAAAGCCCGTAGACTACCTACAGACAAACTTCAAGCTGCTAAAGCCGAATTTCAACAAAGGGTCAACATGAAAATTTGTCACCCATCTAGCAGCCCCTGGGCTAGTTCACTACATTTAGTTACAAAAAAAGGCGGATCCTGGAGACCTTATGGAGATTGCAGAATTTTGAATAACATTACCAAACCAGACATGTATCCAGTTCCTCACATACATCATTTCAACTCCAAGCCCACCAAGAAGACAATCTTTTCAAAAATTGACTTAGTCCGAGTTTATCACAACATTCTTGTGGCAGTTGAAGACTGCAATAATCACACCTTTTGGATTATTCGAGTTCGTCCGACTTAGTGTTGGTCTACGTAATGGTGCACAATCATTTCAGAGATTTATGCATCAAACTGTACAAGATCTACCAGTTGCATTCTCATATTTGGACAGCCATTGACATTTGCATTTCGTCAAAAACCGGAAAAAGCCTCACCAAGACAGATACGTCACTTGGATTTTATTGGTCAGTTTACCACAGACATAAAATTCATTGGTGATAGAGAAAATGTAGCAGCAGATGCGTTCAAGAATTTCACTCATGGTACCAACAGCCATCACTCAAGAAGAACTGGCTCAAAATCAAGATGATTTAAAAATACTTGTAGATAACCCAATCATTAAAATTACTTAAATAATACTACAAAATGATAAAGAACTGATTTGTGATACTTCGACCGGGCCCCTCGCCCATACGTGTAGCGAACGCTCAGGGAAAACATTTTCAATAGCTTTCACACAATAGCACATCCTGGCATTAAAGCTAAAGTTAAATTAATTAAAAAAATATACGTCTGGGCCAGTCTGAACAAGGATGTCACACAATGGGCACGAACATGTATACCATGCCAACGTGTGAAAGTCAACAAGCACATCACCAGCTCATTAGCACCATACAGCATCGGTTCCAGCATATTAACCTGAACATTGTTGGCACTACCACCATCGGAAGGATATACTCACCTGGTCACTATGATAGATCGATTTTCGAGCAGAAACGATTGCAAGAGTCGTTATGTCAACATGGATAAGTCGTTTTGGCATTCCAACTCGTATCACCACGGATAGAGTTTCACAAGTCGAATATGTGACAGATGGATTATTTAAAATATGTAAAGGCTCTTTGACTAATCGTACTACAGTAACTAAATCATTTCATGGTGACGTAGTAAGTTGACACAAAGTGAAAAGGATGAGATTTCTAGAGATTGAAAATGACTCTACGTAGAATATATTGAGGAAGGTAACAAATGCATATAATTCTAAAATGAAAACGAAACGGAGGAACTCATGGCAAGCATTGGTAATTAACGTAGGACCCGTGGGGCTGCAGTATACAATGCAAGTAGGTGATATTTTAAATTCATTAATGCTGAACGACACTGAAGAAAGCAACACATAGGAAAATACAGTATCACCCCTGTTGCATAAAATTGTTACAACCAATAGCAGAAGATAATGTTGAGCTGTTAAAAATAATGCAAGACAACAACTTCAAGATTGAGCCTGATTTAGATTCCGATGAAGTTTTTGGTATGGTATTGAACGCCAAGAATAAAGTTATTGTCGGTATTGTGGCAGAAATTGTCAAAAAATTGTAGACGACATGTACAACATTCGTGTTTCAAGTTTAACTAAACAAGCAAAAGAGAATTGTGTAATGTGGCAAATTGACATCAAAGACGCTTTTGGCAATATTTGGTGGCACAGAGCTGAGACAACATTCTTTTAGCCATAACAAAAACTTGTAGAACTGTGTCAACATAGACTCTACATATTCTTGCAAGTAAACTTAATTGGTTTAAGAAAGAATTACTTTCAGGGGCGGATTTGGAGGTCTGGAGGCCCTGGCGCAACAAAGGAGCAGAGGCCCCTAATTATTTTCTGGTTTCAGCCAGAAATACATAAACTGTTCCTTCTGGAGTCATGGAATTTAGAAGGGCTTTATAAAGAGAAACAGTCGGGAATAGAGTAAAAAGACGTGTATCCATCTGACAACGCAGTCGAAACGGTTAAACACATATTGAGTTCGCCGTGCCGGCTTACTTTCCAACGGCCATTCGATAATTGCAACGCAGTGTACATTCCAAGGTTCTGATCAAAAACCGACTGCTCAGTGGGTGGACACGTTTATGGATATTGGTAAGTGTGTGGAAAAAGAAACAAAGACCTTCAAGAACCACCAGGATACCACGAAACGTCGAGAGAGTTACTGATGTGCACGTAAACATGCAGCTGCTCTTACAATTTTTGATCGCACAGAGAGACGAATTCTTCACAAGGACCTAAGATTTCAGGTGTAAAAGTTTTATCCGCGCGATTTTTTTCTGGAAGAAAGGCAGGTGAGACCTTTATCGAAAATCTGCCTCATAACGCTCTTGTGTTCTTCAGTGACAAGACACATTTTCATCTATCAGGAGGCGTCCAAAGACCCTGTGTGATTCCTATATATCTATAGTCTTAATTCCGTATAATACTTTCTTGATTTTCCTTATGATTATCTTTATGGGAACGGATTATTAAAGATCGTACCACTTCTGAAGAAAAGAAAACAGAAAAGAAGTTGAATTGGATTGGAGGTCTCCTATTAGAGACCGTTTCTCACATGTTATCCTTTCTTGTTCTTGTCTTTTAACATTTTTAGAAATCGTACAGGGATCTACGTCAATGTTCTGGCTATGTTCGAGACATAAAACAACTATACCCTGATATTTCTGCTTTTTTCCTTTTATCTAAAATCTCAGGATATTTGCAATGTTCTAATTATTTGGCATATTGATACACCTGCTCTCTCATCGATTTATGTGTCAGACCATCTAGCCTTAAAAACAATATTCGGACTGCTATTGCCAACATGCTGTTCAAAGTGATCCGAAACTGCGGGTTTCAACTCTCCAAGTGTAATGACCTTCAAAATATCATTTTTCAAGAAATAATTAAAAAAAACGTTAAAATGTAATTCTATGCAAATTGATTCTGTGTAATTAAATAATAATACTTTAAAACTACCTTCGACAATGCAAAGTGAAACTAATATAACCCAAAAGTCTGAACAATGTGAAAGTGTATAAAACAAAATGTATAATTCTGTATCGTCTTAGACATTCCACTTACGGTGACTTAGAAATGACGATACCGAAAAATGTGTTGAACTTGTTGAAATTATAAAACAAAAGTCATGAGGACATCGAATATTTACCATATAATTTTAACTGAAAATTAATTAAAATAATAATGTTATGCTCTGCACTTTTATTAATAATAAACCGACAATTTTAATGTATAATTCAAAGAAATTGAAGGGTGGGTTAGGGGTATCTGCTATGTTAAAGAAGAACTAAAACATTTATTACAAGAAAATCACATACATATTTCTCTGTGGTTAAACAATTTGGACTAATAGCTAGTTTTAGCATCAAAGTTTATTTTATTGAGACAGGATAGAACTAAAATCACGACGTACGATCGGTGGCGGTGTTGTTATTCTAATTCATAAATCTATGAAGCTTGTATATTGTTTATCTATACAAAACCAAGCCACACAAAACAAATACTAATTGGGCATTTATTAAACAACAAATATCAATAGCTATAATACTTGGCAGAGATTGGAATGTGTTTACTGAGGCAATGAACTTGAAGGTTTTAAACTTATTGAATTTATTAATAAAGAAAATCTTTGCGCACTAAATCATGAGACTCCTACCAAAGTAATGAACCCAAGAACAGTATTATGGACCTAATCATAGTATCTCCATCCATTGCACAACAAACAAATATTTGGAAAAAATAACTCGCTAATATAGAAAGTGATCACCACCGTATATCTTTCCGCAGTTGTGGTAATTGTGTTGATGCACCGAGGGCAGAAAGTATTGCAAAAAGGAATTTTAAAAATGAAAAATGGAAATCTTATCACTATCAAGTAATACTAATACTCAAGAACAAAATACAGAAATCTAATAAAAATATTGACAATGCTGTTGATTTAATAATTCCGAAAATAACGGTTTATAATTTTTCACCACGAGAATAAAACGTACTCTGCTTTCAAACGACAACAAGCAATAACAAAGCGCTATTTCAGAGATCGAAGAAAAATGACATGGAAAAATCACTCGATTACGAAAATCAAAACCTTAATACTCTTATTACAATAATTTGGGATAGCATTAGACGCGTTAATAATAACCACAGCACTAAACACTTCAGTGATGATACCAAATGAATGGCAGAATTTGTGTTAATGAAATTTCCTCAACATATCTCAAACGATACTGTACCGCATTAGACATTAGTAGAAGTAGAAAATGCTACGGGCCCTATATTTTTGGGGACCCGGCCCTAGAACAGGAAATGTTTAGCTTGTAAAATTTTGATTGATATATTTGTCATCAGGTCTTTCATTAGAGCAGCTCAGACGTGTGAGATACTGGATAATTCCGATTTCGATTTAGTATAAAATTATTCCGATTTTATACTTAGTTTTAAAACTTATTATTACGCTTTGGCAATTGCATTATAAAAGAAAACTTTAAACCACATTACAGACAGTATTTTTCGCAATATATTCCTGAGCGATCCTATGCTAAAACCAAACAAGGATCAAAATATAGATGAATCCTTTAGACCCATTACTATACTCTGCTGTGTTGGGAAGAATATCAGGTTGGTTGTTAAAAATAGTCTAATGAATAGTCCGAGAATCATTTGCTAAAGGTGTTCGTTAAAGATATAGGTCTGTAGCTATGATATCGATTGCGTCTTTACCGGCTTTTAACTTTTTGCTGTTGGAAATAAGGCCGGTCATCCAGATATGATTGAAGAAGTTAACGATTGTTGCATTTGTTGCGATGGATAAATTCTCATATTTAATAAAGTATGCTGATAAAGTGTGCTGATTCTAGTTCATCTATAGTGATAGAAGTATTACATATTTTACTATTATTAATTTATTTTATTAAATTTGGGGATATATTATTGCTTACATAGATTAGTTATGCTATGTTAGATGAATTATTAAATTTTATTTATTAATTTTTTGTCTCGTAAATTTTTTAATAGTTTATCAATATAAGTGTCATTGTCATAAAGTGCGTCAGTAATGTCGCCTACTTGTAAAGATGATACATTTATTTCTATTTTTGCTCCTGTTGCTATGTGTTGTTGAAATTGTGTTGAATACTTGGTACTGCTAAAGTTAAGATAGAATTTTCTACCCAATAAATGTACTATTTCTTGTTGTGAAAGTAACTATGTTTCATGTCACTCTTAAAGCTGGAATATTCAAGTTTCACCTTTTATTGATTTTATTTTATTCCATACTTCTTTTTTATTTGTTTGTGAATTCATGGTGTATGCAAATTGTTCCCAGGATTGCTTCCTTGCTTGCTTCATTTTCTTTTGTTCTACTGCTCTTAATATTTTGATTTTGACAAAAAGTTCTACAGGTCTGTGGCGTTTGAATCTATTTCCTTCTAAAGCTATTTTCTTCTTACAGTATTAGCACATAACTCATTCCACCAAGAGAGGCTGGTTTGTGTTGGCCAATTTTCGTTTTTGAAACGGAATTATTTACTGCTAATCTTGGAAGTTATAAATGATGATGATCATCTTCATTTAATGCAAGGTTATAGACTAGACTACATATATATTCGAATCTGCTTTCGGGATGTTTCATCTTAATTTTGACCAGTTGATATCCATTGTATTGCTTAAGAGTTGAACTGCAACTGTTAAGTGTTTAATTCCATATAATTTTGTAGGACTGACTATTCTAGTATCGATGCTATTTCTGGTTAATATATTGGTAAATCGATTGCTGATGTACTTTCTCATGGTCATCATGTGTTGGTCATCAGTTAAGATTATCAAATTGTTCGATCTCTTCGGAATATATTGTATCTTTATTATTCACAAAACTGTTTCAATTCGATCAAGTGTATCATTGGTTATTAGGTTTTTTTAATTTGCACAGCTCCCGTACAATAAATATGGTATTAAGTTTCAGTTGGTATCGCGTTATTTGTTTGGTATGGCAACGCTTGGTGTTATCTAACTACGCGCCTTTTACCGACGGTAGACGCCGAGTTAAGCCACGTTCAAGTATGGTCGTTTATAACATCATAGTTTTGAGTTGTTAAATAAAATTAGTTGTTAAAATTAGTTTTTAAATAATTACTTAGTTAAAAACATTCAGGGTTATTCAAAGAGAGTGAATTGAGGTAAAATTTCTTGAAGGGATTCTTAAAATATGATTATTTTTGTGCGGGAGACAAATAGATTTTAACTTGTGTATGTGTGGATTAAATCGTTTAACATTATTTTTATGTTATGAGACTATTTTCGATTAACTAGTAACTCCTTGATTTTTAATTTTTTTTTTAAATTTTATGTATCTGCTTCGAGTATATCCCACCTGGTTCATGATTTTTATTTGAATATTGTTAAAATTTCTTTACTGTTAATATATTTCTTGATTTGTTGTTTCATTTTATATTGCATCCCATTCAGTTTATTAATTATTTTTTTGACTTCCTGACTTTCTTATAAGTCTTAGATCTTCTTCAGGGTTCTTATACCTTTAGTTATATTAGATGGATAAAATATAAACGGTATTTTATTGATCAATAATATACACAAGTGAAGTTCACAAGTTCTTCTCAACATATTCTCTGGCAAGTTCCACACACTTTTGTCAACGACTTGGAAGCTTCAATATCACTTGGCCATAAAAAGATTTAGAGTGAGTTGTGAGCCAATTGTGCACTTGCTCCTCGACTTTATCATTGCTTGCGACAAAAAATATCACAGAAGGACAAGTCTGGACTATAAAGGGGGTTTTCGAGGGTTTCACAGCTTATTTCTTCATATTTATTCTTTTTCGAGAACACGCTGACATTTCTGATATGTATAACTCGTCTTTTGCCTTATTAGGCGGCTTTTGCTGACTAACAACTGGCAGTAGTAAGTCGCATAAACTGTTCGTTGATCGTGAAGAAAATTCATGAGTAGAACTTCTGTACTCTTGTAAATCTGTAAGAGTTGTTCTTGTGCGTTGATAATGACCTTCGTTTTCGACACGTACTCGGCCAGCCTTAAATTATTTGGCACAAGATTCTGAGACAGTGTAGTGTCCCCAAACTATGCCTTCAATCGACTTATTTTCGAGAGTTTAGCGCTCTCATTGGTTAAAAACTTTATAAAGATGCGTTGTGTAACAGACAAATATACCTCTTGCTCGGTCATGGCTGTACTGACAACATAACCAAGAGCACTCGCTTATCGAGTTAGTTTCCTTATTTCTCACAAACCAAACAATAACTGCTAAGAACTGCTAAACTTATGCGCTCATCATCGTTAGCGTCTAGATTTCCACCGATGAGTTTGTTATAATTTTCTATTTATTTTCATGCGAAGGAAGTCATTACGGTCGTGCTTTGTCGATGGATTAAGCTTTATCTTGTAATTGTGTTTTAATGTTTTTCTTAGCCAGGTGCATGGTTTTGTGATATTTTATTAACGGGTTAGACCCTTCTTCGTCTATCATCTTGGGTGAAGTCCAGTATTCCCTTATGTTTTGGGCTGTTCCCAGTTGTGCTGCATATATTACTGGGCTGTCAATGATTTTTAGATTTCGGAATTTGTTAACCTTGGTAACACTAATTGTAGTGATGATTCTGCAACAATTACTACAACTTTTTAATAATTCTTTCCTAATATGGTAAATAGTGTGTGCCTGATGTATTTATTTTGTAGTCCCGTGTTGTTTGAATACTTCTAGAACAACTTTTCTTAATTTAATAGGGATCATTCTTATTAAGAGTTGGGTTTATGAAGTTTTAATTTTCTTTAAAAATTCATTCAATGCAAACTAAATGTTTCTTTCCAAAAGTTATGTCTTGATTTACTTTGTATAAGCGAATAAGAAAACGAATTTATTTGTTCATTTGTGTTCTTTATTCAATGTGTATTCGAAGTTGGGTGTATCGTGTACTATTAAAGTTAGATTTCTCATATTTGTGATTAAATTTGTTCAGCATCCAGCGAATTACGTGCAGCATGTAACCTGTCATACATTTATCAACAGGTACTGCAGGTTATTGTAATAGAGTGTTAGTCTTTTCCTCCTCATTAAGTTCATTTCGAGATGAATCGTTCATTTTAGTTGTTTTTTCTTGTTTACGTCCATTTCAACGTTCTAGATCATATTCACCAAGCAAACAAGATTACGAAAGTTGCGTAAAATATTTTTTATATGGAATTGCAGGTCTATTTCAAATCACAATGTGTGATTAGCTGTTTATTTTGAACCTGTTCAAGTTAATGCCGTCTAATGTAATTTATTTGCATGCGTGCATATTACTAAATTTATCTTTATGAAACATACGTCATTAGAGTACATTGTAAATGCCCCTATCCGGTTCTATTAAGAATCAATATGGCCGTCACCACGAATGCTTTAAATGCGATATCTAACGGTTACCGCTAAACATACTTTTTTGCTAATACGAATACTGCATTATCCCAGTTCCTGCTTAATTGATTGATTTGACAACAAATATCCAAGATTAACAAGAAAGATTATTTTTTGGCGTGTAAAAATTTGAATTTAAAAGGTCTCTTAAAAGGTGTTTTAATAGGTCCCATTTCTGGTCTGGTTCATTTATTTTGTTGCAGTTTGCTGGTTTTAGGTGTCTTCTCGAACTACTAGCTTTAATGCGTCTTCCATTTTGTTTAGATTTTGTACTGTAGCAGTAAAAGTTAGATACACTGGGGTATTATTAAACACTAAAATAGAAACTACATATCATGATAAAGTGATGAAATGCGACTACACCCAACTGAAAAAGTCGCCAGAAAGCATTTGCAGTGTGGGAACGCTCTAGAACTGGTTATTTCTATATAAACATTACATATCAAATTGTATTCTGTTATATTAAATTACTGTAATGAATATTTTTTCTGTGTTCTATTTGTTGTGGTTACCAACCTATCAGCCGACGCACGGCATCTTAACCGTAAGTAATTGTCTGATGTGATTTTTAATTAATAGTTTTGTTAAGTATGCTTCTCATGTTATCTAGTTCAATAAGAGTGAGAATGTGAAAAATTAAAATGTCTATCCTAGCTTCATCAGCAATTATATAACCTTTAAAAACTACAAACATTGCATTGCTCACATCGCCAGCACTTTTAGAAACACGTTCAACACTGACACGTGTCGTTGCATATTAGTTTAATGCATATAAGCAGAACTCAACCGAGTAAACTGCTACTGGATATAATTGAAGTTGACATCCGACCAAAGACACTGTTTTTACCATCAAGTTACTTCACTTAACTTAGCAGAATTTCACATTTAAGTTTTAAGGGAGCCAGAAAACGTATTATGCAACATGCATCAGTTCTGAGTCACGTGTGCACGCAAATTATTAAACGTGAAACAATGCTATCGAACGTTGCTCTAAATGGCACATTTCAGCAGATGTCAAATTGTTAGTCAAAGTTTCTTTACAAACAAAGATGGTTTTATATCTAGTCTTTTATTCCATTTAGTTTAATCTTTCAATGTGTTTGTGCAAATTCCATCCAACGATCTAATGTCCAGTTCGCCTTGACGGAACCAAAATGTTTTGTGATTTGATCGGTCTGGAATGTGATCATTCAATGTTTGTAACACCGGATCGAAATGTGCTTTGAATGTACAAATTTAGTTTATTTTACACACAAATGTTTACTAAGGACTCAAGCAATTTGACCATTGTTTCTTATTCTATTCTTCTTGGTTATTTCCATGCAGACCGCAGTTCCTATGAGCACAACAGCTCTTCGAAACGTAAGTTTAGTGGACGTGTTCAATGGTCATAAATTGTGAAATCATTAATAACTTAAACTGTGTTTACGGTTTCCTTCCTCTTAGAATTAAGCGTCGAACGCTCAGCTGGTAAGTTTCTTTTTTGTTTTACGGAGTACAATGTTACGTTAGGCACTCAAATTGAATCACTTCGTGGTTTAACGACCTGTTGCATAGGAAGAGAATTCCCACTTGTCAAAATGTTTTTATTTATTATATGTTTTTCTTTATAATTCTTAATATGACTCATACTACAAAGCTTACACCATACTAATTAAATACAAAAACCAATTAAATTTCTGCTGTAAACAAATTCCTTGCATGGTTGAGCTCTTTTTAGTTTTTTTATTTTTCCAGGATTATTGATCGCGAAATATATTGCAGCGCTAAACATCGAGTTTTCCATTTACTTGTCACAACATACAAATTGAAAATTTATCAGTGATTCTTCTTTTGTATTTGGTTTAATCCGAATTATCATTTTTAATGGATTCCTAGCTGTCTTTCATATATCCACATGCAGCAATTCGATGCCACAGGTCGTCTTTTCTCCCCATATTTAACATGTTTCTGAAGTTATTTCCGTGTCTTTTTCTCTTTTCATTTGTGGATATTTTCATTGGTTCTTTGGGATCCGTGTTTTACTGCTCTTTTCCCACATGTTTTTCCATGTCCTATTTGGATATTTCCGAATCCAAAATCATATTTGTTGTAAGTAATTTGTAATATTCTTTTCCCTACATTCCAGGAGTTCCTTGTTTATATGGTTTATTTCACCATTTTTGATAATCTTATTTACCAATATTTGCATTTTATCGATATTAAATCTTAGGTTTAAGTGCTTCTTAATTAGTCTATACAGTTGGCCCTACCATAAATTCTTGGTAACATAATACTTCAATTTTTGACTATGTTTGTCATAGACTAGTACTATTTTGCTAAATTAGCATCTCTTATTGTAAAGGTATTACCTTAATTCGTTCTTTACATTTTAATACGCTTCATTTTTGCGCCAGTAGCTTCACAGTGTAAGTTTGATCATTAGTTAACTTTTCTAATTCCAGTTTCATTTTGTACTACGTGGAATATATCTTCTGCGTATGATCTTGATTTAATCACTGCCTTTCCTAGTTCAAACCCACTTATTTTCTTATTTATCATAATTAGATTTGGTCCTAAACATGGCACAAATTAGTGCATGGACATTATGGACAGGCTTGATATTTTTCGTTAAATCAGTCCTTTTATGATTTTCCAGGTTTTCGTCATGTACAAACTTTTTATAAACATTATTATTATTTTTTTTTGACTGTGTTATACCTTTCCTGCGATTCCATATATGGTAAACTCATGACACATCTAATTAGTCACTTTTTGAAAGTCTAAATCCATTATTGCACATGTGACTTCATTTTTTTCGTGCACATTATGCTCTTTCACTTTCTACCAGTATGTTAATCACACTTTTAATTTTGCTACCTAATATTGTCATCATTAATTTATAATCTATGTTGGTTGAAGTTATGGGTCTAAATTCATTAAAATTTTTACGACTTTTCTTTTTCCATATTAATGTTACCATTTCTTTGGCTGACTTTCTAGGTTGTTTTGCGAATTCTATAGAAAGGCTTTGTATTACATTGTCAGAGCTTTGTGTATACTCAGTTCTAAAACAAAACGAAAATACAAAATAAAATAACAATAGAAAAGTTACAAGTAATGCGCTCGGTAAAATGTAAATAACATTATGAAGTTGTAAGAAGAATACTTAGCAAACATCGAAGCCAATGCGTCTTCCTCTTAGACCAGAGCAAAGACGAAGATGGAACCTAATCCTAAAACAATAGAAATGTTGATTCAAAGATCCCTGACTTTTGCACAACTCCTCTATGATGGTAAAGAACTTATGAGCCCTATAGAAGAGGTCTGCACTTGATGAAGAAGCGTTAAACTTATAAGAGTATGTCATCACTAAAATCTAGACTGTGTAATGTTCATTTCTAACGCATTAAAATTCCTAATTACATTGTATAATAAGGCTAGTGCATTTAGCCATTTCATTTATTCTACAGTGTTAATTATAACCAAACTTTATTATCAAATTCACTGACACGCTTAAATATTTAAGTAATAAAGAAGAAGAAGAAGGGTGGGATGGGACGACGTTCATAATCCCGAGGAACATGTTTCCATATTTATTCTTCCCAAAACAAAGTTGATTTAGTATTTAGGTTAAGAAATATATTGCATGCAGAAAACTTACAGTTATTCCTAAAGATCAAGTGATCCCTGCCACGTTGTTGTCAAAGTAAATTCATTGAACAGAAATAATGAATCATCCTTAAAATGACCAATGTACAAATTTAGTTTATTTCATGAGGCATATACAAATGTTTAACAATGATTCCAGTAGTTTAACCACTTTATTTTTTCTCATCTTCATCTTGGTTACTTCCCATGCAGATCGCAGCACATATGAGGACAGCTCCTCAGAAAGCGGTAAGTTTAACGGGCGACTTTAATGTTTATCACTTTGAAATCATTAATTCCTTTTAATCCGTTTTCTTCTATTATTTACGCGTTCTTTCCTCTTAGAACTAAGCGGCGAAAGCCGAATCGGTAAGTTTATTAAGTAACCTGCATAGTCTCTTCTTTGTTTAACGGCGTATACTGCTGCGTTACGTACTCAAATTGAATCACTGCCTGGTTTAGCAACCACCGAATTCCGTACTTACTCTACTTGCGTCTACACTGTAAAGTGTTTATTGAAAGTATTTGCTACATAACAATAGAACTTGGTGCATACAGGAAATTTCACTGATTATTTTAATTTCATTTATTTTAAATTTTTTTGTTTTAATTTCTGATTAAACTACATCGTGGTTTATATTCTTGTAGAGACAAATGCCAATTAGCCTAACGTGTTAATGCACTAATATTCTAAACTATTTCAAAGTTGCCTGAACAAGCAACATGTAAGACTAGAAAATGCAAACAAACGAGGTGCGTCAGAAAGAACACTTAGGCAATCCATATATTGGCTCAGTGACGTCACTGCAAACATCTCGCTCCACCGAGTTACATTTATTTAACATGCAAGAGTTACCTTACACGTAAATTGTTTAACTAATTTATAATGTTTTTGCTTTTACGGCTATAAAATGACCTTTTATCGTAATAAACAATTTGGATTACAAAAAACCTTATCAGGATTAAAGATTATAAAGTAAATAAATAATTTATACAAAATTTAGTCCTTTTTTAAATTAAATATAACTAGGTTTCGTCCATGTAAAATAATAGGTTTAGAGCCATATACATACAAATATTTAGAGAAATTGTTTTTCCTTTAATTTTTATGGTTCCTTTCTATCAGTATCTACTACTACCCCCAACCCCAGTCTCTTATCTAGTAAGTGCGACTACTTTTTGCTAATAATTGTAAGTTTCAAGTGAAGGGGGTGAGTATACCATAAGAACCCAAACGAAATTTAAACAGTAATTAGAGATGATGCAATAAGGAGAGGAAGACCTGCCTTTCAAATATCCGTTTTCATTAGTGGGGCGCTTCTGGCGTCTATGCGACGAGTTGTTTCAAGGCTGCAAGAACCGCTATCACATCGTAAATAACATCGCCATATAAAATATGTGAACCACTGTAATAACACTTACGGAAAACAATCAGCTGAAGTAATCATCATGCAGCGAACTAAGCATGTTGCGCTTTTTCTAAGATTGAATAATCCCAAATTTTCCCAATTTACGGTTGCTCTAATTAGAACAAATTAGAGTGTTTATTTAATTGATCCTATCTTTAGGCAGTGCACTCTTTTGCAATTCATTTCTCACTAATAATACTTAATTTATAATTCTAAATTACATTCATTCTTAACTGAACTATAATTGTAAACCAAATAAAACTTGTAACCAAACTAAAATGACAATATTTTTAATTTCTCATCATTTAGTATCCCCGTCCATTTCTTCCTTTTCTCCCTTTCTTCCGCTTACTATCTACTGTCTTAAGGTAACATACGAAATAAGAATTGGAATAACTGTTTCAGACGTCAAGTTGCCAATTTTTATATTCGCTGAGATCTCTTGCTGACCATTTATTTGTATATGCGTGTTACAATGAGATAAATTGATGGTAAAATACAATAAGGTGTGCCCTTTCTCCTCTTCCTCTTCTACAAATATCATAAAAAGGTAATCTCTTCGCTTCGTTTAACACAATTGTATTTCAAAATTTTAACTTACATGGTCTGTTTCTTAATTTGCAGAAAAACGCCGAGAAGGAGGTAAGCTTCCATTTTTTAATGAATTTATTGTTCCATAAATAACGACATACAAATATACCAGTGAACAAAACGAAGTACTGTCAATAACGGAAATTGTTACAAAAACGAAAGCAAAATGATGTAACTTGGCTTTAAAATTTAGTTACTTTAGAACTTAATAATAAATTAATTACTTTACTTACTTCAGTAATAATAACCTACGCTTCCCTCCTCTCTTATGTTTCATAAATGCGTTGACTGCATTCCGTGCTGACTGTGGACTCTTAACATTATGCGGGAGTCAGCGACTGTATTGCGCAGCAATGGGGGGAGGGGAATTAGTTAAAGTATTAGAACAATGAATACCAAAATGTTAATAAAGAAATTAATAAGTGCTAATATTAATTTTGATTAAAGAATGAATTATTGAATGTTTATCTCAATTTGTTGCATTCGGGTTGCGATCGTTTAAGGCGTTTGTCGAATAGAGAGATAAGAGTGTGATATAAAATATAGTGATAAAGAGAACGTTTGTTTTATATATTTTTGACTAATTTATTTTTCTTTTTTCTTTTACAGAAACTTTGTGTAAGTGCAGACACTTCCTAACATCGAGATTAAAGTAAATGCGAATGGAGGCTACTATGAAACTTCGAGAAGGAATTCACAGGAGCATTGTTACATGAACACATTACAAGTGCAAATCTTCTAGTCGTCACAGTTTGTGCAGCGACAATATTCCATGTACCATCGACCAATCAGCAACAATCCAACCCATTTCCCACCATTTCATTATATGTATTACCATTTGTTCCTACGTGGCAATAGTCCACTGATTCACCTCCATTACTCATCTTCCTAACTCTCATTGGTCACTAGACTTAAGATGAAGCAAGAACAACTATAAAAACTTCGAAGAAATTGTTATAATACATTCTTGTAATCCATATCTTGGTATTCAAGTAAGCCCACAATCAGTGCCTGTCCAATATGAACTATTTAGCGAAACAGTTCGCTTAGTGCAGTGTTGCTACGTTGTCTCCTTCAAGTCTGCCATTTTACAAGCTGTGGAACAATATGATTCTTCTAATTCAGTGAACTGCATGTGGTTTATTTTGACTCATTTCGCTGAAACCGGTGCGGAGATCCATTTCACGCATGCGTTTGTGCACTATTACTGGTTTGCAGTTGCAATCACAATTAAATCCATCCTTAAACTGCAACAACTTGCATGCTTTATTTAGAACAGCACAGCAAATGCTTGCGTTTGGATTATCTTTACCATCTTTACTCACAATTACGTAAATGCTACGTTTCTAACACACTTTAATTAATATTTAATGATTGCAGATGGTAAGAAACTACTAATAAGTAATATATGTTTAAAAGCAGTCTTAGGTTTGTTCGAGTTAAGTACTTTTTGTATATTTGCTGTCGAGGAAGAGTAAAATGTTTATTGGAATGAATTCAATACGTAATGAGCTGTCTACACTA
Source organism: Panorpa germanica (assembly GCA_963678705.1). Lineage (NCBI taxonomy): Eukaryota > Metazoa > Arthropoda > Insecta > Mecoptera > Panorpidae > Panorpa > Panorpa germanica. Next base: position 3,917,867 of record OY783205.1, read on the forward strand.
CTGCGACTCCAATATGCGACATTTAAATTTTAAAAGGCTCGTAAATCTTTTCAGTCTGTTTAGCCACACAAAGTTTAATGCGATCCTGCATAGAAGTTGCTAACTTTCTTCCAAAGCTAAAGATGTTTTGTTGAAATATCTTGGAATGTCATTAATTAACATTGTTTCTTTTCTTAACGCTGTCAACTAACAGAAAGTAAGTACAACATTCTGCCGTGTCTTATCTTTTCAGCGCAGACTTAATTGCAATTATTCATGTCGATATATCGATTTAATTTGTCTGAGAAGAGAATGTAAGGAATCGATTTATTTATATTATAACCGTTACGTGCATCTAAACCACGAAATTCTATATTACGATAAAGCAGTTAAATTTTGTAAAATAATTTTGTTTCTATTTTCATGGTGTTGATTTGTTATGGGGTGACCATTCAATAGACACGTGATCGTCTTGAATACTTGTCGTTCTTCCATATTTTTCATTCCTAAACATATCTTGCTTTTATCTCATTTACTTCTTACAATCTCTTAGTTAATCCATTTATCCAATAAGAGGTTAGTTCACTGCTTTGCCACGTCATCTGCTAATTGACTCGCAGACATTGCTTTGCCATTGGAACGTATGTGCCAGATTCTTCTTTATTGGTTTGTCCAATCATTTGTGTCAGTACTCTTTCTTTGTCATGTTTGATTACACTTAAGATAACCTAGAAAAATGATTTTAAGTTAATTTCAGAATAGGCACATTTTTCTCTGCTTTCTTCTGATTTGTGACAAATATTTTTACGTTCGCAAAAAGTTAACTTTCAAGACATTGCATTTTAGTTTTCGATAAATTCAATTTAGTTCCACATTCGACTACTTACACTAGACGTAGACACTGTTGGCGTTATTTATGTTGCCTGGAGGTATATACTCCGTTCTGAATTTTATTGAGACGAGTAACAGAATGTGTACACCTGCATATTAATGAATTGTAGTCAGTTGTAGACTTGCAGCTATTATGTCATTGAAGGGGGGGGTGGCCCGATTTTGCACTATAATTGTGTGTAGTTTCCTTAGCTCTTACAATAAATCATTTGTTGAATGTGCGGTATAATTTGTGCTATGTTTATATTCTCGCCATTATGGTAAAACAAGTTACTTAATTAAACTACTAATGGTTTTCTCCTTTTTCCAACAAATTTCATTACTTTCCATTACTGGCGACATTTTACATGCAGGCAGTAAGTAATCCATCCAGATGAGGTATTTCTACTGTAAGCTTTGATCAGGTGAAATCTATAATTAAAAATTCTTTTTGTAACTGCAGCAGGTAGATAAACTTGCATTGATTACAGAGTTGTTCATGTTAGACATGCACACACTGACTATCTATCTAACTTATTTGTGTACTCTGTTATTCAGAGGGTAAGTACTGTTGAGCCCTAATCCTAAATCCGACCGCAGCTCTCATGACAACGAAGGCACGCGACGTTCAATGCTTGAAAACAGTGCAACTGAATTGTTATGTCTGCAGATTTTCATTTGTCTCCATGAACCTAATTGAACACTGTATGATTTTCGAAATAGCTTTCCATATGTTCTCCCATTGAACAACGCTTTCATTTGATGATTTTGTAAATTGATTTCTTACTTACATTTATTTAATATTCAGAGAAGAAGAAGATTCTTCTGTATAACAATCTGCTCGACATGTCACATACACACTTGTTCACAGTGCCTTCAGCCTATTTTCACCTGGTTGGCAACGAATCCGATTTTATCCATTCACTTACGCTTGTTGTCTTATTGATTCGGTGTGTATTACTGGTTAGGAGATTCCACGCCCTCCATCTACGTAAACATATGCATCGCGTAATAGTTTATTGTTTACTGACTCTCTCCCTCTCTTTTGTATATCAGAAAGTAAGTTATTATCCGGCGATATTATCAGTGTTCTTATTGGGCTATTTTGCTGTTTGATCTATGGTTGAAATGGTCGACATTATTGTCATTGATAGTGAAATAGGATGTTTATAAACAGAGGCGGATCATGAACTTGGAAGGCCCTAATGTTGAAGCACTTTATTTTTAAATACTATAATGCGAATTCTTAGTGAATAATGAAAATAAGTGCTTAGTGAATAAGCAATGCAAGAAGCGCATAATTAGACGCTCGAATGTAAGCCAGCTCTTTACGCAAATATGGCGGAGGCATCTCACGAACACCACCATACAAGTATATATTATTAACCATTTCTTTTTGTTTTTTTTTTCACTTTGGTTTGCGTCTTCGCTTTATCCAATATATTAAAATCAGAGCGTAGGTTTATGTTTTGTTGTGTTTTAGAACAGTTGCAATTAAATTAATTTGTAATGCTTCACGCACATTTAATTTGACAGCTTGTAAGTTTCGTATTTAAAATGTCAAGATGTTCTCTATTTAAAGAATTTAGATAATACAAAATATACCAATTGTGTCTCAAATACAAGATATAAATAACACAGCTTATATTCAAATATTTAAAAAAAATAGAAAGGTGTTAAATGAACGGTAAATTAATTACTAGAGTTGAATAGTTTTACTAAAATATGAAACTCATTTCAATCCGCGTTGAATCAACAAATTCTTTTGCACTCAGGGTGTAAGTATATCATTTAATCAAATCTCAAAATAGTTACTGCGAAACATTTTAGGTTAACTTCGACTTTTCGTTTCTGGAATAAATTTCCTTTTCTTGATTTACTGCGAATTTCGCTAATTTATAACTCACAATTTCTCTATCGAATTTGTTTACTCATTTATATTTTCTTTTCAATATTCGATTGACTATATTAATATGACATTGTACTCTTAAAAGTATTGTCGCCATGCAGTGTCGCACTTAAATAAACACATCGAGCGACCCTGACTTCACACGGTAAACCTCTGAGCCGGCACTGGTCCTGTCTTACAATAAGAATGATACCAATTAGAAATTGAAATACTTCAAACTCCCATGAACAAGCCGATTAATTTCAAGGTTTCAGTTCTGCAGATTTTATTCAAGTAAAAAATGTACAAATATTTAAAGGCGGTGAGTACCTAATGTGATGGATTTAATTTCTAACATTAATCAATTGTTCGCATTGCATTCTGGACTATTTTCAACTGACGTTTCTGTCAATATTTCAATTTACTTTTTATTGCTTACAATTTAACGGTACTTAACAAATCTCTGTTTTCCATTGGTTGAATTCTTTGCTAAAACATTACTATGGCTGAGCAGCATGTAAGTACCTTGCAACAAAACATTTATTTGTTGTTTATTATTGATTTCTTTACATTTCATTTTAAACCTAACCTCCAAATGCGCACTTTACGTAAATTAACGGATATCTTATCGACTAGTTAGAGAACAACTTCTGACTTACAATTAGCATAAAAAATTGTCCGAAAATTTAAAAAACACAGAAATGATAAAATTTCGTGTGAATATTGTCACACCTCACTAGTATCTGCGTCTGATCAATACTCGTATATTTCCTATTCAGCATGTGAGTGTCATTTGATCTTTAATATTGATATTTATGTGCAGCATAGCCATCATAAAAGCATAAAATAGCCTCAATGTACTCGTAGTAAATAAGTCAGTTCACACAAAATCAGCATTGGAATTTACAACGGTTTATTTCACGAACAGGGGGTGAGAACATTTTATTATTAATCGTACTATGTACTGAACCATTCGAGTAAATTTAACAACATTACTACATTTGCATCTTGATCAAAAGATTCAAAATTCCAAATATTTCAGTTGTCATAAAATGAGGATTATTCCGATTTGCAATATCCATTGATCTTATATAAAATCGCACTTGTAAATTATAAATTAAACCTTATGTATATTTGCCATAAAGCTCATAATTTCATAATCCATCATCTAAAAATATTAGGCAACCTAAGAAGATTTTCAGAATGGTTAATGAAACGTTGATGCAGTGTCGGACTCCATAATGAAATTCCTGAGGCCTTGAGAAAAACACGGCAATCAAATGACAATTAATGCAGCAAATCTAAATGGTCAGCGTGGCTGATGTTACATGTCGAATGTCGAATGTAATGGGCCATCCAGACCAGCACGACCATCTTGGGTCCATGGCCTCAGTTGCACCATGGACAATAATGCAAACGCAAACAGTGAGTATAGTGCGTTCTAGTCTACAAAGGATTTTGCGTTTACCCACGCGCAGTCTGTAATGAAGACAATAATGAAATACTCGATTGCATCCTCGGGTTTCAAAGATCAGCAGATATTTTTATAAATGTTGCATTAGTGTGGACGATAAAAGTTGAACACGGTCTAAATAACGTCAACTTGTTTATGAAAATATACGAATGTTGAATGTTAAAGTCGCACTGGTCTGGATGACGCATAACGTTGAGATCTGCTTTGAATTTCTAATCCCAATGGTAACACCATGCTTGTTACTTTTAGAACGCAAACACCCTCACAAAGAGAGACCAAACCCTGGTGGTATTGCACTCGTGCACTGGACATTGTGACCTTGAGAATGTAAACTTCTAAGCGTTCTAATTTATTGAATTAATAAAGATCGTAAGTGTTACATGGCAAACGCATTTTGTACTCTATGAAGTTGTATTATTGTGATATTATAATACGTTCTATATGTTCTTAATCAGCCGGTAAATAAATAAATAACAATAACTCAAACGATAAAGTTGTACTGCCTTAAAAATATAAATTTAAACACAAACTAATTATCTTATCACATTTTGATTGGTTTGTACAATGCGATGTGAGTTTTACGGTTTCTTATTTTTGCTTCTTCCTGTAAAGTGTGTAAGTTATTTATTTTCAAATATTCAATAATTAATTTCATAATTTTTAACAACTAATGTTCGATATTCTATAATGAATAATAAATTCTTTAACAAAACAATTAAAATAACAATAAGAAAGTATTATTATTAAATGTAAACACTTGTAGTAATAGATAATGACAAATAATTTAAATTATTTACTTAATTTGAGATAAATATTAAAACAGTTCGTAAAACATTAAAACCAACGGAAAAGGGAGGTCGAGTGACCGATAATTAGCAGCCGTTACACTGACCAGAGATTGCCAAACATGATGCGATCACCCAAGAAAACAACTATACAACAAAAGCTAAGTTTTAGCGACAAGAAAAGTAACTCACTAGAAAGGCTTACGCAGATGCAAACAAAAAACCAGCTCCTAAATAAGAATTCCGAAGTAGTTTCTCTAAATACATCCAATGACAGAACAATAGCTCCTACAGGAACGAACTCACAAGCTGCATCATCCTGGCAACTGGCCAAAGTACCAGGAAATAAACAAAAGAAAAGAAAGATGACAGTAACAAGTCCAATCAAAGAGCACTGTACTGAACGTACTTACTCTGTACCAACTTCCAATAAGTTTGAGGTACTTTCGAGAGAAGGGGAAACTGAGGATCATCCATCATTCCAACCAAGACAGCCTAAGCCACTCATTATAATTGATACTGGGGTAAAAGCAATAACAAAACTAAAATTATTGCTACTGACTTGAAAAAACAACGAAGAAACATACGTAATGACCACGATGAAATCAGGGCATGTTGTGACAATTATGCCAACCGACACTGAAACCTACAAAATAATAAGGTCAAAAATTCTTGAGCTAATTGTGTGTCATTATACGTATAAATCAAAACACGAAAGATCGGATCGGGAAATAGAAAGAGGACTACAAGCATCTGAGGATAAAACTATTTTGAAAAGCGAAATCGAAGCAAAAGCACACCTAATGTATGGCATAGAGAAACAAAGGAACCAAACGCTAACAAAGAAGATTATACAAAGTTAAATATATAAACCATGCGGTAGTTACAGTTAGTAGTGGTACAGCAGTGGCAGTTAGTAGCTGCCAGAGATTTGGACACACAAGAAACTTATGTTGCCGTCCATACAGATGTGTGCAATGTGAAACTGACCATTCCACAGATTCTTGTAAAAAGCATCAACAGTCACAGCTCATTGAGCGAATTGTCAACAAGAACACCCTACTAGCTATATGGGTTGCACGTCCACCAGTGGCTCAAAATCGAAGCATTGCTGTTCCGCACCACTTAATTAACAGATTCCTTATACACAAATGACCGGAAGAAACATTCAAGTAGAGCCACCGGAAACACAAACTAAGCAAGACAACCTTAACCAACCAGATACGACGGGAATGATACAACAGGTATTTGACAAAACACCGTCCATATACTGTCTGTACAGGACTGGATATAACATACTGTCCAGCTTGGCATCTACTTACAAAAGAACAATTTGCTACATTCGTGGGTACACTGAATAGATTTGTAGTGGGTGGAGACTGGAATGCGAAACATCTACATTGGGGATCAAGGGTGTCACTACCTCGTGGAAGACAACTGTTTCAAGGTATTAGTGAAAATAACTTGGTAAGCCTCGCAACTGGCGAACCGATGTACTTGGAAATAGATCCGAAGAAAATACCAGACTTGTTTATAACGAAAGGTGTCTCAGAAAACAATTTACACGTTAAATCCTGTTGTGATCTGATCATCTTGTCATCAGATCATTCCCCGATAACTCTATCAATCAGTACAAACATCATTTTATTGTAACGTCGTGTAAAACTTGTAAAATATTTGCTTTAACATGCGGCTCAAAACACCTAAAGAAACTCTGGAACAACTTGTCAAAATAATTCAAATGGCAGCATGGAAATCTACTCCTCAAACCAAGTACAAATCTCCAAGTGACAACCTCTGTCCGCTACACATTAGAGAAATGGTAAAAGGAAGAAGAAGGCTAAAGAGGACATGTCAAATGACGCATTACCCAGCGAATAAAAATAGTTTCAGCAGAGTTTCACAAAACCTTAAAAGGCTCATTCAACACATAAGGATGAAACTCTCCAACAGCATCTTGAAGGACTTACGCCATCTGAACGTACCGACTATTCATCATGGAAGACTATGAAACGGATGAAACAACCAAGGCAATTGGGGCCGCCAATACTATACTATAATATAAAGATTTCAGTCAAGGACAGTAAGTTCCATTATGGATATCGTGTGGTACATAAACACAAAATACATAAACCATGATTTCGACAATAAAACTGCTAAAGAAGAAATTAACAAATTCAGCAGAGACAACAGCAACGACTAAAGAAGCTGTGAATTTACTGGATAAAAATACGTCTGACTTCAACAGACTAAAAAGACAGTCTTTTGAAAGATAGTGTTTAAAACTACCACAATGTTTTTAATTGCCATTTATTGTAACAAATTGTTAATAAAAAATGATTAACGCATACATTGGTATCTTTGTTCATCATCAGTTACAAATTGGTTGTGAACATTTCAATATTAATGAACTTTCATTGAATGAATTATATCCTGGAAACAAAGATTACATGAATATGCTGGCAAAATACGAAAAAACATCAACAACCTACAGTTGATGCTATCGATAGTTAGAAGAAGAGGTGGTACAAAATTATTTGCAATATGTCAACGCAGTGATCTAATGTCTCCCACATAAATAGTTTGTTACAATCTATCAATTAGGAGACTAACCTAATAAAAGTTGCAAGTCCAGGTTTCTCTAAATTAGTTTAGACGGTGCTGCTTGGAATTTTCGGGAAATATTTTTATGAAATAGAGTCAAATTACAATCCTTTCTTTTCAAAAACGTTCAATGATCTAAACTAAGTAATACTGGCAAATGTTTAGTAAAATTAAACATTGAATACATTTTTAATTTACAGGCAGTAAGTATTAATAGTTCAGAGAACAAACATCAGATCAGGGGCGTAGCTACCGCCGTATCTGCCGTATCAATTATACGGGGCCCCCAAAGTGTGTAAGGAAAAAAAATAATACTTGACCATGAAAAGTCACAGCAGCATATTAATGCCTCACTCTCTTATAATAATTGGTTGCAAGGAAATACCATCGATACTCTATTGAAAAGTGAAATCAATAGTAAAATTACATTCTGGAGAGATGTACTGCATCGTATAATTAATGTTATAATTACTTTAGTATCTTGTAATCTACCTTTGAGGGGGCATGATTCTGATTCTGGCAATTTTATGGCAATTTCACGTCTGCTATCTAACTATGATGCAACTTTAAAAGAACTTCTTCTAAAACCGAAAAGTGAAATAAATTATTTAAGCCCTACGATTCAAAACGAAATTATTAGTTTGCTTGGTACCACCGTTTGGAACAATATTATCTCAGAAATTAAAAAAGCTCCATTTCTGACAATAATTCTGGATACAACACAAGACTTGTCAAAAATTGACCAACTATCTGTAGTTTTTCGATATATCTCGGTTACAGAAAATGATGATAATGTGCCTAAAGAAATAAAAATCTGTGAGTCCTTTTTAGGATTTATAGCAGTAACCGATTGCAGTGCTGCAGGTCTGAAAACTGACATTTTAAATTTGACTAAAGAATATGGAATTGATTTGACTAAATGTAGAGGACAGAGTTACGATGGAGCGAATGTTATGTCGGGTGTGTATGGAGGATTACAAACCCTAATAAAAGAGCATGCTCCAAATGCCGATTATGTTCATTGTGCTGCGCACGCTTTAAACTTAGTTTTAAACGATGCTGCGAGACATGTTCGTGAAGTATCGACTTTTTTCGATAATTTAGAAGAAATATATACTTTTTTTGGCAATAGTTTAAAACGCTGGGCTATGCTAAGTCACGATTCATCTGAAAAATATTTGATTACCCTTAAAAAGGTATCTCCTACCAGATGGTCTTCTAGGAACGACGCTTTATTAGCGGCAACTAATCATGAAAACTTTGTACCAACTAAATTTAATTTCAAATAAAAAAGATGAACGTGAAGAATGTAAAAGAATAATTAATATTTTAGAGAGTTATGATTTCTTAGTGCTCGTTACATTTTTTTCTTCACTATTTGAAATTATTAATCCTGTTTCTAAAGCTCTACAGAATGAAAATAATGACTTACAGAAATCTAGTATTTTATTAAGTAATCTTTTAAATAGACTGTGCCAATTAAGAAATCAGAATTCATTTAATAGTTTGCTAAATGAATCCAAAGATTTAGCAAAAGAGTGGGGGGTAACAACTGTTTTTAAAAACAGTAGGCGAAAGACAACGAAGCGTTTTTTTGATGAGTTATCACAAGATGAGAGAATTTTCGACCCGGAATCCTATTTCAAAGTCAATGTATACTATTGCTGTTTAGATATATTAATTTCTCAAACTAAAGAAAGATTTCAGAGCCTTTGCGACCTGATATGAGTAGTATGTTCGAAATATTACAACCGGAGAAACTCCTATCTTCTTCAAGCGAAGAGATATTAAACGCTTCCGGAAAACTGTCTGCTAAATACAGTAAAGACATCTCACTTAATCTTTGTGACCAATTAAAGGCTCTAAAAACATGCTTAAGATCTGAAATTAAAAAAATTTATTCCATTAAAGAACTCATTGAATTATTGCTAGTAAAATTCAATAGTCTTGCATCCAGTTTTCCCGAGGTAATCACAGCATGCTTTTTATTCATGACCCTTCCAGTTACAACCGCAACAGCTGAAAGAAGTTTTTCAAAATTAAAACTGATAAAAAATTACTTAAGAACTTCGATGGGACAAGAACGGCTGTCAGACCTCTCACTATTGTCCATAGAGGCAGAAACTTTAGAAAAACTAAAATCATCATCAGCCATAAATGATTTAATAAATCAGTGTGCCGAAAAAAAGGCAAGGAGAGTGAATATTTAAAATTTGATTTTTATTTGTAAAATGGTTAAATTATGTTATGATAAATAAATATTTATTTTCACAATATTTTTTTTCTTTTGTGAAAAATCTTTACCCCCATATAAGGGCCTCCAAGCAAATTTTTTATACGGGGCCCCGACAAGACACGCTACGCCACTGCATCAGATGGTGCTGTTCTAATTCGCCGATACCATTTGATCATCTTGTCAGTATCGTAGAGTATTTGAAGGTTTTGAAAACAGTTTCCATCTCACCGCTGCATGTAAAATCATTGTCGAATGATGAATAGCTCTGCAGATTATCACAAAAAACATTTTTTAAGACGATGTCTTTCTTAAAGAACTACTAATTCCAATTTAAAATTTCCTTCTCAACTTCCTTATGAACTCTAGAACAATGTTATTTGTACTACAATTGACAAGCCAACAATACTGTTTGAGTTTTCTTTGAATTTTGATATTTGCTCTTGGAAAATTTAACAACTTCTGCTACATGCAGCACGAGGACAACAAGAAATACACAATACCCATAGAAGAAATAGAAATAGTCTTGTATATTGTTTTCTTTTACAATTTTTTCTTTGATGAAGAATTTGATTGTTAATTTAAATTTATAGTTGCAATTAGCCAATTGTGATAAAATAAATATTACTTACATCCAGTGTTTTATCTTACTATCTGCAAACTGCTGGGCAACCAAATATTTGTTTGGTGTCAGATTATTTGAATGGAATGTTTGTTGCAACAGAGGGTAAGTCTCCTACTGCATTAGGATCAATATTTGTTCATTTATAGAACTCTGCGCGCAGGTTTACCATTCTCATTTTCACACCTCACCAACTCACTTCCCTTTTGCTATAAGGCACTCCATTGGTAAATTATTCTTTTAGACGTTACTCGGACAAAGCGTTTCCATTCAGAAAATGCTCCTTGTTAATAATGAACATGTTCCTAGGTACACAACATTCAAATATATTTACCACTGTCAACACTGATATCGATTTAACTGTTGCCTGTATAGTGTTTCAATAATAAGACAACTGGCTCGTTTCAAATAGATGTTAGTTGACCAACTCTACCTATTTTCAAGGTCGCACATTTTATTAGGTTTTACTGCTTCAACAGTACAATAAATGCAGCAAATAAAAATAATTATAGCTAAACTAAAAATTTCTAGAAAAAATACAAAAATAAGTCATTTATAAACATTTGCTAAAGTCTGTTTTTCTATCCCTTCCTGCGGTTACCATTTCCACTACTTCTTCAATGCACAGATGGTGAGAAACTTTCAATGAAGTCAATTTTCATAGACGATTAGTTAGTTCAGCACCTCATTGATGTTTGACAGTTAGCGGGCTGATTCATTCGTGTACCTACATACTCGTAGTACTAGTACATAGTTATAATGTGCATTGGTCTTGGATGTGTAACTCTAGAAACTGCCACGCCATTACAACGCCGTGGAAGACAGATAGTTGGTCTAAAGCGGCGTTCTCACGAGGGCAATCAGGTGGATCAGTTATGGATCATGAGTGTACTAAGCCTGTTCAGCAAATTACTGAACACAATTACTGAATATTTCTAAAGTTGATAATCTAATTCAGTAAACCATAGTAATAAGCATTGACGTACCAAATCACCACCTATCTCAAACCAGGATTAAGGGTAGTGCAGTCTGTGAATCTAAGGGGGCGGCTATAAGAAATGTCTGTATGGAATGCGGTGACAACTGGGAATCTAGTTCCTCCCTAAAAACAGATAAGGACCAACACAATAACATATACCCACATTTTCAAGCCAATATTCAAGTTTAGTCATTAAATTGCATTTAACAAATATTGAGTATGAAGAACCTTAAATTTAGCCAGACTTTACAAACAATCAGAATTGTTTAATCGGGTCAAGATACTGGATCATAAATGACGATTATGAAATATCGTATAGAATCATGTAGACGCTGTCCTGTACTTGAATATAACATGAGCTAAATGTCATCAACATTTCTATCAAACAAGAAACATTCAATGTTTCAACAAGTAATCCAGGTAGCCTTAGCTTACTACCGTACATTTGCCACCCTGTAGCTGTTTGTATTTGGACTAGGTTTCCTTTGGACCTTGCTTTAGACTTACCATTTACCATAGCATCTTTGTGAAAAGGTATTATGCAACTATTGAACCCATAACTGACCATACAGTAGATTTAGGCACTGATAGTACTCTACCCGCAATAATTGTTCGACCATGCCCTCGATAAAGTCCAAGATTCCAAAAATTGATGGAATCGCAACAAGTCAGTGCCAGTAATTACATCAGTTTAGAAAAACGTTGCGAAGAAGATCACCATTGGTATTATTGGGACGTAAACATTACCACGTAACATAAAATATAATTCATTTCAAAGCCGGTAAGTTGACACCTCAAGGTCACTGGCCCACGTGGCAGTTGTCTTGGAGAATAAAATCTTTAAAATGAAACGTTATGTTTTGCAGCGAGTAAGAATTTTTTATTTTACAAATTGTTTTAATGTATTGTTTAGTGCAGGAATTGAATCTTTTGAAGCGCGCAGGTGAAGTTCATTTTATGGCAACGAACGTAACTCAACATGCAATCAGGACTGCGGAGTCGGTAAACAAACATACGACTCGAACTCCACATAACTTTATTCGACCAAATTAAATACTTAAACATTTTGGGTTTTGGGGTGCCTATAAGGACGGAATATATATATATACTAGCTGACCCGGCGAACTGCGTACCGCCTAACAGTCAATAAATGTCGTGTTACCTTTCAGCTGAACTAATTTAGGCTCTGATGAACGTAATACAATGATACAAAATAATATTTATTAATATAGATAGAAACATAAAAGTATTTTATTATGATGAATGATGATGAAAACATACAGAATGAGAATAAAAATTAAAAAAATAATAATAATTAAGTAATTCAAACTCATGTCAGAAAAAAATGATTGAAAACTATGTTGTGCAGATTGGAATACACTCGGATTAATTCATTAATGGGATTTTCATTCAAGCACCTTGTGGTAAACGACATTCTTTGTTTTTTGGTCAGGCGCAAGAACAAATAAAGCGGATGGTTTGCCGACACGTGAGCATACCACGTACAATTGACCATGAGAAAAACATTCATTTTCTAGATTGAGGCCACAAATAGTCAAGGATTGGCCCTGTGATTTGTTGATCGTCATGGCGAAGGCAAGACGAATCGGGAATTGAATTCGTTTAAACTCAAATGGCATATTCGTTGGGATCATCGGAATCCTTGGAATAAGAACTTTCTCATCTTTAAATTTTCCTTTAAGTATCGACGCGTGAATCACATTGCTCACCAGTTTTTTTATCACCAAACGCGTTCCATTGCACAGTTTTGGTTGGTTTAAATTTCTAAGCATGACGACTACCGAGCCAACCTTAAGTTTTAAATTGTGCGGTGGTAAACCAGGCACATCCAAGGAGTTTAAAAATTCACTTGGATAATTAGTGGCTTCTTCTTCGTTTGTTACACAGTCGATAGATTTGAATGAATACAGAGTACCTACGATTTGATTTTGAATTATAAAATTGAGGTCATCTACATCTTTATTTTTAGCGGCCAAAATTGCTCGCTCACTTAACCATTTAGTATTTTTGTGGTTAGCAATGATATCCGGGAATACTTTGTTGATAAGCTCATCTTTTGATGATACAAAATTGCAAACATTTGGAGGAAATGAAATCAAACCGCTCGATTTGTCAACAGGGACACGGCCATTACCGATAGTCAGCAATTGCTTCGAGAAATCATCAGCAGATAGATCGTTCAACAATGCAACTCTCATATTTACAGACAGTTGAAGTTTCTTTACATATCCCCACAGATTTGATGCTTTGAGGCAAGCGTTTATTTCGTCGGCAGCAGTAGATCTTGGAATGACTGGTAGTGTTTGTCGGAAATCGCCAGATAATAAAATCATTGCACCACCAAAACATCTCGAGTCATTGCGCAGATCTTTTATTGTTCGGTCTAGTGCTTCCAATGCGCGTTTGTGCGCCATTGTGCATTCGTCCCATATGATGATTTTTGATGCTACTTATACTTTGGCCATTGCGGAGTGTTTCGAAATGTTACATGTCGGTTGTTCAGTAGTTTGAAGGTTTAATGGCAATTTTAACGCTGAGTGAGCCGTACGGCATCCGTCTAACAATGTGGCCGCTATTCCAGAAGAAGCAATTGCTACCGCAATTTCGGATCTCGCACGTACAGTGGCCAAAATCAATGACATGAGGAATGTCTTCCAGTTCCACCGGGGGCATCCAAAAAAAATAAGCCGCCATTTCCATCATCAATTTCATTAATCAGTGTATCATAGACTTCCCTCTGCTTATGATTCAACAGAGGTACATCAGATAATTGACTCGCGATATTCCGTTGCCTAATTGCATTACGGCTCCGCTGGGAAAGATTAGATCTTCTAGGACGCTGCATTGTTATTAATATTAATACTGAATGTGCACTCGCATAAAACCACAAAAAACCACTTTCGAGACATAAACAATAGCTCAAAGAGTATATAACCACTGTAGCCCTCTAACCGTCACTTAATGTAACTGGCGCTCGGTTATTGTCAATTAAATCAGTTGAAAAGATAATTTTAGCACTTAAAACAATCAAATCTTTAGCGGGTTTATGTCCAAGGGCATTCCACGGGAAATTTAAATCAACCGGGCAAATAGAGTGTAGCACGTATCAGTGGTAGGTAAAAGAGGCGGGGGGGTGGTAGCGGTTAGGTCAGATAATATGGGCGGCGACTGGATATGAGTATTTCGAAAATGGGGTGATAAATTAATAGCACGGATCCCGCTCTAAAGGTGTGGACCGGGCGTATCTAGGTATAATTGTGTATTTGACGCTTTCGACTAATCGGTACAATCACGTAAGTCTAAAATGTAGCATTAGCATAACAAAACATAAATACAGGGTTTAGTTCTTTTTAGGTTATATCGAGCTGTCAAAATATAATATCAGCCAGAGCACCTCGGGTAACTAAACAGGGAGTGACAAAGAAGTGAATCCCGGGTAATACTAAAAGTCGAAGCGTCTGTACTTACATGCGCGTCCCGCTAGGGCGATACTAACACCACGCGCCAAAACTCAGGGGCTTGAACCAACGCTATTTATGGAACTGATTAATCACGAACTAATTGAACCGCGGATTCTCTCAAATGAACGAATAGAGGTTCCGCGAGCATAAGGAGAAGCTAACACAGTGGGGTAGTTAATGCACGAGCGAAATTGGGACACGTCTGTGTATAAAGGCGTATGTACGTATATTTATATAAAAGCAGTAACGTATATAATCAAGTACTTTACAATTCGTAGTTTCGCGATCTACTCAAATACTTAGATGAGGGTCGATTGGAACACGTGGAGTCGTTGGGGTTGGAAGGAAACGGATGTGGGACGATGCAGGAACCACACACACTTGGTTTTAAATTACGTGTATTTAAAGCGATAACAACACATTTAACTATATATACACTTTGGATTAGTACTCACTTCATAAATTTAACTACAACACGTAGGCTTTCATGCACAATTTTATAAGTAACTATTGATTACAGGTCAACGAGCTGGCACTAATTATATAATTGTCGCGAATCGGAATTATTGGTATAGCAAATAATCGCAAATTGGTCTAATAAGAAAACGTGGTAGGAAGCCGAGCGATTGCTCAAGTATTCTGGACCTGAGAACCGACAAGCTTCTATCTTCGCTGAGAACCGTGATTAGACTGCCGCCAAAATCTAATTTGGCGACATATATCGTTCCTAATTAGTGTGAGTGAATCCGCGAGAGACGCTATATCTGCATCTCATGTGTTCTGTGCTCAGAAAAACTCATATGTTGATTCTCGGAATTAGACTCTTTTAGGGTACAGTTATGCCTCTCACTCTGTCTTATGAAATTAGTAGTGCCATCTCATTAACGCATGTATTGTCTTAAGATTAGGGCGAGTTCATTACGTAAGTTGTTAGGGGTGTTTGCTTGTTACTTAAATAATGAACTCGCATATTTTTATATATCTAATACTATTAGCTTTGAGGAACCACGTTGAAAGAAATTGCAATAAATCCGCGTAATGAAGTCCCGCGGATTACATATGCCCCTTCCACAAAAACTGAAACTGTATCTCTACAGTTTCTGTTTCAAATAAAGTATGAAAAAAAAACCCGTTACATGTTCGTGCGTTCCTCAAATTTGTATAACATCTATTTAGTATGTATATGAATAATTCTAAAATTGATTGTTCTCAATAGCCTGAAAAACACTAATAAAATTGAAGGATATTATAATATAACATTATTATGTCACTGGTCATAGGTTATTGTCTGTAATTATTTGTATACTCGTATGATTAGTCTAATATAGTAGTTATTTCACTCTGTCTTATTATTCACTTCACTATGTTATTATTGTTGGGTAGAAATCAATATATTTCGTTGTGGTGATGGGGCCTATATTGCTCTCTGTAAGACCCACGGGCATACTGAGGGTGCTCCTTTGCTACGGGTATGGTGTCCGTCGACCGTTGGTATTGATGAGTCAGCTTCGTAGTTGAGGGGTGTTTCGCAATTTGGTACTTGCTCTTGGGTCGGGGGTTCAGCTGTGGCGTATGGGTCTGAGTAGTCCTCATCTTCGGCGTAGTACCAGGGTTCAATGGAAATTCGTTCGTCTTCTGGAGTTACCGGCTCTTTTGTATGTGTGTCGGTCAGAGTACTGTTTGATACGTGGTCACCACGGAATATGTCCACGGCCTCACCTAGAAAGGGTTTGATTCTATTTACGTGTACGGTTTGCTCCTTGTTACCGTACATTTCCCGTATTATGACGTCCACTGGTCCTTGTAGATTGACAATCCTGTGGGGTCCGGTCCATGCTTTTGTCAGCTTCTTGGATAACCCTGGTGTCGTGGCGACTGCTCTCAGCATCACTTTGTCTCCTAGTTTGTAGTCTATGGGGCGGGCCTGCTTGTTATACTGGAGCTCTTGCTTCTTTTGTTCCTGTGCAGTGTGCTCTTCGCATTTTCTGAACGCGACTTTCATTTTTGCCATAAGTTCTTCGGCGTAGTTGGTGCTATAGTCATAGCGTGCTCGCTGAGGCTTAGTAATAGCTTCATAGGGCAACGTTATATCTCTCCCGTGAATTAGGAAATACGGTGTTTCTCCAGTGGTAGAATTGACGGTGCTGCGGTAGGCGAGTAGAGCTAGTGGGAGGTAGTCGTCCCAATCTTGTTGGTTCGGGCTAAAGAAATTCCGCAGATATGTTTTCAGCGTCCGGTTGTAACGCTCCACCTGGCCATTTGTCTGGGGGTGATATGCCACCGTGTGCAGTCTCTTAATGCCTAGCTGTTTACAGATGTCCTGGAAAAGTGCCGATAGGAAGTTGGCTCCACGATCTGTAAGCAATTGTTGTGGACAGCCATGTCGTGATATATAATCTCTTCAACTAAGGCCCGACTAATGGTTTCTGTGCGTTGATCTGGTATAGGTATCGCCTCGACGTACTTAGAGAATGCGCACACGTATACCAGAATGTAAGCGTTTCCTCTGTAAGTGCGCGTGAGGGGTCCCGTGATATCCACGCTAACTCTCTGGAACGGTTTATGTAAGGGTTGAAATTGTTGCAAGGGCGCGCATTTCATATTAGGTGGGGTTTTGACCTGCTGACATAACACGCATTTCTTGCAGTAGTCTTTTACATCGGCTGACATTCGGGGCCATGTAAAGTTCATACGGATGTTCGCCAGCATTCTGTCTACGCCGCAGTGTCCTGCAGAAGGTGCGTCGTGATAATTTCGCAGAATTCGGGGTATCAAACTTCTGGGGGCGACTAGTTGATCATGGCGGCTACCTGGGGTCGCTTTGAGGTATATCAATCCTCTGTCATCTAAGAAATAGTTGCTGGATAGTTCGGTGCTATGGTTTCGGATCAGGTCTGTAATGTATGATTCCCGCTCTTGTAGTTGTTTTATCTCTTCGAGATCCCAAATAGGCAGGTCGGTAGCAATCTCGTTTATGTTGACTCTACTGAGGGCGTCGGCGTTTCCGTGTTTTCTCCCTGGTCGATATTCCACTTCGAAATCGTAATCGGCCAAGAGCAGTGCCCATCTTACTATTCTGCTTTTAGTGGGGTCTTGTACTGTTTGTATCCATCGTAGGGGCCGATGGTCTGATATTACCTTGAATTTCGAACCCCACAAGTATGCTCGAAAATGCGTTGTAGCCCACACCATTGCTAGGCATTCCTTGTCTGTCGTACAATAGTTCCGTTCGGCTTTGAGTAGCTTTTTTGAAGCGTATGCGACCGGGCGTTCGACTCCATCGTGCTCCTGACTTAATATGGCCCCCAGAGCGATATTACTGGCATCGACACTAAGGATGAATGTTTTTTTAAAGTCGGGATAGGCCAGTACTGGATCGTGACACAGAGCTTGACGTAAATGATTGAAGCTTGCTTGTTGATCGTTACCCCAGCTAAATATGTGGTCTTGTTGTAGTAACATGGTAAGAGGGGCCGCGTATTTGGCGTAGTCTTCGATGTGACGTCTGTAGAATCCTGTTAAACCCAAGAATCCTCGTATATCTTTCTGCGTTTCTGGTCGTGGATATTTTAATATGGCGTCTATCTTAGTGGGGTCTGCTTTTATTCCTGCACCCGAAATAATGTGACCCAAATAGGTCGTTTCTGTTTTATTGAAATTGCACTTCCCTGGATTCAGTGTGAGGTTCGCCGTCTTCAGGCGTTCAAATACCGCTTGTATGCGCTCCAGGTGTTCCTGCACGTTGTTTGAACTATAAATGATTATGTCGTCCAAGTAAACCAGGCAAATATGTCCCACCAATCCGTCCAGTACAGAGTATACCATCCGTTGCCAGGTATTGGGGGCCGTACAGAGGCCCATTGGCATTCTTAAATGTTCAAACAAACCATCCGGTGTTACGAAGGCTGTGAGTTCTCTATGTTCCGGCTTCATCTTCACCTGGAAGTACCCCTTGCTCATGTCCAGTGTAGTGAATAGGGCTGCGTTGCCTAATTTGTCTAGAGTTTCTTGAAGATTTGGCAGCGGGAATACGTCTTTTTTTGTCACGGCATTTAAACCGCGATAGTCAATGCATACGCGTACTTTAGTTTCTCCGTTGGGCAATTTTTTTGTAACCATGACTACTGGAAAGGCCCACGGACTGGTGGATGGTTGTATAATCCCGGCTGCTAGCATCTTATCGGTTTCTTGGCGTAGAATCTCGGCTTGTGCTGGTGGTAGTCTGTAAGGCCTCCTTGTTATTGGTGGTACTGGTTCGATGATGATTTGGTGTTCTACGACTGTGGTTGCTGGTAGGATCCCGTCTGTGGGGGTGAATACGGTGTAGAACTGGGAGATCAGAGTTTCTAGCTTAGAGAGTTCGCGGGGGTCCAAATGTCCTAGTTCTAGTTTATTGAATATATCCAGTAGCTGTTCTGCCTTGTCTTTACAAGTGGTAATTGTGGGCCAAGTATGAAGGTAGTCAAACCTCGCTTCTGTTTCGTGGGCAGCTCCTTCACCGGGTTTGACATCAAAACTTGTTACTTCTACTGGATCTGTTTCAAAAAGGGGCCCTGCTATTATTTCAGCAGTGTGTTTCGGATCGTGCGCTTCGAATTGGCCCATATGTAAGTTCTGGGGCAATTTAATATCTCTATCAGTAGTATTTGAGACACTGATCGTTAGTTTGTGGTCATTTACTTCGCTAATGCTGTCGGCTACTATTATGCCCGAGAATGGATTACTGTTGGAAGTAACGAGGCCTACTCCATTTTTAAGGTTCGCATAAGAAGCTTGTGTCAGCACTTCGGTACGTGCAGGCACAGTTAGCGAATTTGTGAGCGTAATTGACGCACAATTTGCGTCCGTTGTCGCTGGGTCAGTTGCTGGTATATCACGTTGTCCCGCCATGTATGTGATGCGGCCCCATTTGTTCAGCAGTTCGGCTCGGTCCTGTTCTCGTCTTGGGTGTTGATTTATGCCCTCGGGTTTTGCGGTTGATGTGTTACGCGGATCTTGTGGTTTTAGATCCGCATTGGTGGGCGTCTCAGGTGGTATGGATTCTAGAGCTACTGGATGCACTCGGGGCCCATTAACGGCAGTGACGACGCCCCCTCGGGTCTTCGCCATCCTAACTAGGGTTCCGATGTCCTTCGAAATTCTGTCTGGAATAGTTTCAGGCAGCGTTGTTAGGGTGTGCAGAAGGCCTCGTCCTGGTTCCGCTATAGTACTATTGAAATATAGACATTGGGTCCCGCAGTCGATTATTATTTGCATTTTTTTTAACAAATCCATACCCACGATGCCGTCTACACTAATCCCGTTGACAACTTCGAACTCATGATTATAATTGGCCCCAGCTATGGAAAAGCTGAGGTCTGTTTGTCCGCAATGGGGTATCACATTGGACTGTGCATCCCGTATTATTAGTGTTGAGGGCTTTAGTGCTCTTGGGCTCACTAGGTGTTCCGAAATGAGGCTGATACCCGCACCGGTGTCGATCAGCATATCGCACTTACATCCTTGAGTCGTGATTGTTAGGAACCACCGGTCTGTTCCTTGGATCGGTAAGCTGGTAACGATATGACTGACGTTGCGGTCCTCTGTAGTTACAATTCGGTTATCCCCGGAACGCTCAGGGTAACCAACTGCTCGTTTAAAGTCGTGTTGTCTTCTGCTCGGGTCCTTCCTTCGTATTGCTCGCTGATGATCTCGGACACATGCCGAGGGGGGCCCTGTGAGCGGTCTTGACGATAGTTACGGTCTCTGGGGGGTCTACCGTTGCGGCAGTCAGCGCTAAAGTGCCCCTCTTTACCGCAAGAAAAGCATCGTCTGGGTTTGGGTGCGTTGCTCCACTGATTGCGGGTTTTTGGAGCCAAAGTGTTCCGCCAGGTCAGGTAAAATCTGCATTCGAATCTGTTGTGTCCTGGTTCGGAACACGTCTCACAATTATTCGACCTGCTGGAGTTTGCAGGTGGGTGCATTCTTGGTGCCTGATGAGCTTGCGCACCTGATCGCGCATAATAGCGATCTACTTGCGGGGTCGGGAGATTATTCATTGGTCTTGTCGGGGTCTGGTGCCGTTCTGTTGCAGTAGCTGCTATCCCAGCTAGTGCCGTGTGTCGCCGGCTCATCATCTTCGCGGCTTCCACCTTCAGCGCGTATTCCAGTGCGCTGTCGTAGTCGACACAGTCATGGAGGCACACTGGTTCAGATAGTTCGGGGCGTAGCCCGGCCCTGAACTTTGTCAGCAGCATCATCTGGAGATACTGTGGCTTGATGGTGGGTGGTAAGTTCAGATCTAGCGCTGCTTGATCCAGTAGTTGGGGGCCCAATGCAGACAAGCGTGCTCCGTATGCTGCTACGGTTTCGTCTGAGTGCTGATAGCAGTTATCATATTCCGCTTGTATCCTGTGCTGCTGCCCTCGCAGCGTCAGGGTGTACCGATCGGTGAGCGCCTTCCTCAGCACTTCGAAACTCTCCGTCTCGCTAAGCACTTCGTTGTTCTCGACGTGTGCTTCGGCCGACCCAACCAGGTTCTGCATACAAGCCAGCGCCTTGCACTGGTCGTCCCAGTTATACATGCTACCAATCCGGTCTATTTGCCGCAAAAATTTCTTCGGATTGTCCTTCCCATCATATTTTGGGATTAGCTGCAGACCCTCTAGCAGCCTGTTGTGCCCCCCACTTGGCCTAGTGGTAGTCCCCGTTGCATCTAGTCCGTTGTTCGGCATGATGGATATATATTTAAAATATCACTGGTGGTTAGTTGATTTAAATTAATCCCACTTTCAGCTGTCACCAAATGTAGCCCTCTAACCGTCACTTAATGTAACTGGCGCTCGGTTATTGTCAATTAAATCAGTTGAAAAGATAATTTTAGCACTTAAAACAATCAAATCTTTAGCGGGTTTATGTCCAAGGGCATTCCACGGGAAATTTAAATCAACCGGGCAAATAGAGTGTAGCACGTATCAGTGGTAGGTAAAAGAGGCGGGGGGGTGGTAGCGGTTAGGTCAGATAATATGGGCGGCGACTGGATATGAGTATTTCGAAAATGGGGTGATAAATTAATAGCACGGATCCCGCTCTAAAGGTGTGGACCGGGCGTATCTAGGTATAATTGTGTATTTGACGCTTTCGACTAATCGGTACAATCACGTAAGTCTAAAATGTGGCATTAGCATAACAAAACATAAATACAGGGTTTAGTTCTTTTTAGGTTATATCGAGCTGTCAAAATATAATATCAGCCAGAGCACCTCGGGTAACTAAACAGGGAGTGACAAAGAAGTGAATCCCGGGTAATACTAAAAGTCGAAGCGTCTGTACTTACATGCGCGTCCCGCTAGGGCGATACTAACACCACGCGCCAAAACTCAGGGGCTTGAACCAACGCTATTTATGGAACTGATTAATCACGAACTAATTGAACCGCGGATTCTCTCAAATGAACGAATAGAGGTTCCGCGAGCATAAGGAGAAGCTAACACAGTGGGGTAGTTAATGCACGAGCGAAATTGGGACACGTTTGTGTATAAAGGCGTATGTACGTATATTTATATAAAAGCAGTAACGTATATAATCAAGTACTTTACAATTCGTAGTTTCGCGATCTACTCAAATACTTAGATGAGGGTCGATTGGAACACGTGGAGTCGTTGGGGTTGGAAGGAAACGGATGTGGGACGATGCAGGAACCACACACACTTGGTTTTAAATTACGTGTATTTAAAGCGATAACAACACATTTAACTATATATACACTTTGGATTAGTACTCACTTCATAAATTTAACTACAACACGTAGGCTTTCATGCACAATTTTATAAGTAACTATTGATTACAGGTCAACGAGCTGGCACTAATTATATAATTGTCGCGAATCGGAATTATTGGTATAGCAAATAATCGCAAATTGGTCTAATAAGAAAACGTGGTAGGAAGCCGAGCGATTGCTCAAGTATTCTGGACCTGAGAACCGACAAGCTTCTATCTTCGCTGAGAACCGTGATTAGACTGCCGCCAAAATCTAATTTGGCGACATATATCGTTCCTAATTAGTGTGAGTGAATCCGCGAGAGACGCTATATCTGCATCTCATGTGTTCTGTGCTCAGAAAAACTCATATGTTGATTCTCGGAATTAGACTCTTTTAGGGTACAGTTATGCCTCTCACTCTGTCTTATGAAATTAGTAGTGCCATCTCATTAACGCATGTATTGTCTTAAGATTAGGGCGAGTTCATTACGTAAGTTGTTAGGGGTGTTTGCTTGTTACTTAAATAATGAACTCGCATATTTTTATATATCTAATACTATTAGCTTTGAGGAACCACGTTGAAAGAAATTGCAATAAATCCGCGTAATGAAGTCCCGCGGATTACACCACTACATATGAATAGCTTATCAAGAAAAATTATAGATAACCTATAAAAAGACATTTACACTTTTGTTAACCTGTACAATAAATCTTAGGTATTATTTTCTGAAATTAAAAATTAAATAATTAATAAATAATTTACACAAATTAATGTCTAAAACAAACAAATATAACAGTACCTGAACTTTCGAGACATTTTACACAAAATAGATTTGTGAACGCACACATGAATAGTTGTTACAGTATTTGACAGGATTGGACAACAAATGTTTGACATGAAATCAGCATTTATTGAAATGATTAAGTATTCATTACACATATCGAGTTTTCATTGCTTTTAAGATGTATTATGCTATTCGGGGCGGAGACAATTCCAACGAATCAATAACCATGAATATTGGTTCAGCAGATCTCGAGTTATAAGTGTTGTAACAAACCCGTCTTTCTTTTATATATTAAGATAATATACCCGCAAAACACAGTTCCTCTTTTTAAGGTTCATCTAACACAAAAATTGGTTTCAGTTACTTAAACGATTTTACCTGATACGCAATGTTTTATAATCTATTTTTACAAATTTTTAAGGAGGAAATCTACTCTTTTGCGCATACTATACTCATCAAATTTCTTAGGGATATCACGTAAACAATTTTACCTACTTTTATATTTAACATTTTAAAAAAATAACATTATCAAAAAACTATTTGAGGAGATTCTTTTAAGATTCATAAAATCTTCAAAATATCCTATTAAGTATTAAAATTTTTAAATAAACTAAAATATAACACTAATTTTAGATTCTATATTACTAGGTTTTGTTTAAAGAAATATATGTATTATAAGTAATGTAACATTCATATTTAATGTTTAGCGGGTTTGAGTTGAAATTAAAATTGAAATGAATCTAAATTTTACATTTACTAAAAACTATTATATAATAAGATTCCATTTTATCCAGTGCGAATTTGTTAATTTCATTTACCTTTCATTTTATTTTTTCCAGTCTAAATTTATCTCAGGTTCCATTAAAGTTCTAGTATATCCGTAAATCTCCGACTGCTTCTATTGTATCCAGTACAAATTTATCTTAGACTCCGTTCAATACAGTGTAAAGCTGCTACAGTCCAGTATAAATTTGGTAAAGATTGGTTGTGGTCACCATTCTGAAGGAAGCTGCATGTAGTATTGAGTATTTTTATAAGGAACACTTTAATTTGGGCTCTGAACCATATCATAAATTTAGAAACGTATATTATATGTGCTGATAAAGTTAACTATTACCATTTCAAGAGATTTTTTAAAATAACCTCAATGTTATTGAAGATACAAACAATTTAAACATTCATTTAAAGAACCGGGATAATTACAGGGTCAAAACTCTAATAAATTGTAAAGGAGTATTCCTCCCCTAAAGCATCCTTATACTCCACATCTTGGATAATTATTATTTATAATATTTAAATATTTTAGTAAAGTAATAGAAATGTAATATTTTCACTGTACGTAGTTCAAGCCGAAGTCGGTACAATTTTGCCAAGTCCGACTTCGACTCCTTAACCAGAAATTGCTTCCGACTCTGAATCCACAGTCCTGATAATAATCTATATTTCTATCAAGGAGATTTCCTATAATTTAAGTGTAATGGTATTTGTGTAGCAGGACATGTGTTGGTGTTTTGGTGTTGGAAAACTAAAACAGAAAACAAACAAACGAATTCTGGCTTGTACTAAGCTAGCACATTTTCCTTGCGAACGTTGTTCAATAGCGTTATGCGTACGTTGATTAAAGTGCAGCCTTCGCTGGATGTTGGAAAACATAAATACCCATAAAAAGCCACACTGATCTACGTCAACATGTGCGAACTGAGGATTATTTCGCTATGTCGCCTTCATCTCATGATAATGGTTATTAATACGGCACAACAATGCGCAAATACCGATTCAAGTGTGACAGAGCCCTAATGTTCTTTAAGGTACAAATACGCATGCTATTTAAACAGCATGGTTTGATGCACACAAATAGCATAGATTCACATTTGCTTTAATGTCGCATGCTATTTACGTTCAGGCATGCTAGTAGAAAGTTCAATTTCACATTCAATACCACAAGTAGCATCGATGGAATGGACCAGCTTGCTATTTTATCAACATATTGTAAATAAATCAGGCACCAAATAGCACGTGCTGTATACAAATGTTAGCAGATAGGGTTTTCTCGAGAATAGCATGACTTCGTGCTAGCTACTAGCATGCGTATTAGCCCCATTATATATAGTTATAATAGTTATTACAATAACTTTTTTAAATTGTTGTTCAGTGGGTAAGATGCGGTTCTGACAAGTAGCGCCCATATTAAAATAATTAATTGTTATATTTCTAATTAATTTCTTACATTTTACAGCCGCCTTATGTAAGTAGTTACAATCATTCTAAAAAGCGTTTCTTTGATGTTGAATTGGCAACTGCAATTTATAAAAACCGAAATACTGCGTCTTAAATAATAGAAACACACTTTGACTTTGCTTTTAACAATTTTAACAAGCCAGTGTTGTTCTGTTGTGTACTTAGAAAGAAATTTAGTTCTGACAAACATTCAGACTAATAAAAATAAAGATAAAAATATACTATTGTGTTTCTATCCGCCATCTTACGTGCAATATCACCAATAACATTAATTTATTTGTTTGTTTTGTGGTACTATCAATTTATCTGAATAATGTACACAGATAAGCCCGAAGGTAAGTTAACACTGAATAATGTCTTAAGAAATATCACTTAAACTAAACCGCTGATTACAAAACTTGTTTGCTACTGAAATAATAAGTAACTAATAATACTTCTCCTTCGGATTAGAATGATAAACAGCTTGCACTAATTTTGTGGTAGTTGATTAGGTGCTAAACGCATTTAATTGCTTCAGTCTTGATCTTGATCTTACTGTTATCTTTTTGTTATCAGTACTAACGAAATGTTGTTTCTAAGAAAACTTGAAAATTAACTCAATTAATATTTCCTTTTACCAATACACCAAAATGTGTATAGACGGTGGAGCAGACAGTAGTAAGTTAACATCATTATTTTAGTCTTTGAAAATTTACATTTGTAATGTTGATGAACGTTTTAAAAGGAAAAGGAAGTTCATGAAGTGTTAAAATGTTTGGACAGTTGTAATCTCAATAAATAGCCAGTTAACTCTAATCGACTTCACGTTAATTTCAAACTTTCGAAGTTCAAGGACAAACTGTTCGCTTAGACTTCGCTGATTTCATATGAAATGTCTTGGTAATGTGTTCTGAGCCTCAACAACCAGACACGACGTAATCCGTGGTAAAGAGAGAGATAGAAATCTTATGTAAACCGTTATATGGTATATACGTTTGCTGAAGAGGGATAGTATTATTTATATCAGCAATATCCATCACAAGGTCCAGTTGAAATTTTGCTGTGGCCCCTTTTAAGAGTACATCTCTTTTTGAAATTTGCTTTCATTTTATCTGTTCAGAAACGTTAGAATAAAAAATATTGTAGCCTCCTTGTTACAATTTTACATGAAATAAAAAGAAAATCCGATTTTGCAAAAAAGCAGTACCACGCTCAGTTGTTGGGTACACGTATGACCTTTATTTCTCATCGCCGCATTAAAATTCATGGAATTGAGCTAGAAGTTGCCGCCACATCGCGGAAGCTGAAGCCTATTTTGCAGAGTTTGACAAAGCCAATTTTTTGGATGTTGTGAACGGATGTTGGATTTGTTTTTATTTGAAATGTGGGCCCAATGCGACCCCGAATGTTTTGTTCGTATGGCCCGTTAATGTTTCACTTTTTGACTTTTTTAAATATAAATGGCAATGTGTTAAAAAAAGGCCATTAAATTACTTTTGCCATTTTTTTAGTATTTCTTCATATTTTCTAATATATAGCATTTTTTATAAATTCTAATACTTTTGCCCGTACAAAAATGTTAAATTTATAGTTGCATCGGTTCTCAATAACATGCTGATTGTTCTGCTTTTAATTAGAAAATAATTCAACTCTGTACCAACAAGACAATACTCGTAATGTTCAATCATTACTTCTCTACATCCCAATTCATTTCTTTGTTTACTTTGCGTTACTATTAATATATGCGAATGTACACAGGCAGCAGCACAGGTAGGTCAACAACAAATTGTTCTAAATAAAAAATATTTAACTTAATCCGAACATTGACGAATGTAGTCGAGCCAAAATATATGTAGTGGTAAGGAGAGAGATAGCAATCTTATGTAAACCGTTATATGGTATATACGTTTGCTGAAAAGAGATAGTAGATATTTATATCAGCAATATCCATCACGAGGTCCAGTTGAAAGTTTGCTGTGGCCCTTTTTAAGAGTACATCTCTTTTTGAAATTTGCTATCATTTTATCTATTCAGAAACGTCAGAATAAAAAATATTGTATTGATTTTGCAAAAAATCATTTCAAAACTAACCTGTCTTTAGACTACATACCATGAGATAGAGAGAATTGACGAGGAAATCCTCAAAAGGCTAAATTTACCTCAATTTATTATATTTTATTGTGAAATGGCAAATAAATGACAAAGCAGAAAAATTAGTAACCAATTTTTTACTCCTTAAATTAAACGAAAGTAAAAAATTCAGACTAGATACTCTGAAAAACAACTCAAATAATGAAAGAATGAAAATGCAATCTGAACATATTCTAGGATAAGTTTAATGCTGGGTAAGTCAGGTAAATGGAAATCTTTAATACTGACGAAACATTAACGGAAATTTATGAAAAGCTGATAAATAAAATTCAAAGAAAACTGAGAAGAAAAGTCATAGGACTATGATCTCATTACCGTAAATTTTTTAAAGAAATATCCAGGTAAAGACACAATCAAACAGTGTTACCAATAGAGCTATAGCAATTTAATTCCACAACACTAACTTGGATTTGGAGATAAGCGCTCAACCAATGAAGTCAAGTACATCGTATTTCTATTGCGTGTATTACCGTGTTCCTTGATGCATCACAATAGTCTGGTAACAAAGGACTAGATAGAAATGAATTAGAATGCTGCCCAGACAATACTGCGAGTCACTGAGATCATATTATAGACAGCAAATAAGTATCGAATGAGTCAGACGTCAAATTTGTGTGTCTTCAAGTAGTGTCATCTTTCAAACGACTGTCAAAATGTCAATTTAATTTGTTGGGTAGCTGTTGGAACTGAGAAAGTGAACGTCACTACGGGGAAAATGCAGTACCGACCAATGATACCGGGAAAACGAGTGTGGAAAGTAAAGAAAATTTGGAAGATCATCAATCATCAGATATTGGTGTGCTCGTAAGCCCGTCGTACATAAAGAGGATGAAATTATCAATAAAATCCATGATATCGTATTGACAGATAGCGATATTGATAGATCATAGGCACCTCATTTTAGCGTGTGCAGAATATCCTACCTAACCATTTGGCATGGTAAAGCTATCGGCAAGATGGGTGCCGCGACAACAAGAGATATCGAAACAGTGCCTACCGTTTTGTGAGAAGTAAAAGACTCTTCATTGACTATTTGGAAAAGAGAAGAACTATCACAGGGAAGTATCACGCTCAGTTGTTCGGTACACTTGTATGACATTTATTTCTCATCGCCGCAATGAAATTCATGGAATTGGGATACAATTTACGGCCACATCGCGGAAGCTAAGGCCTGTTTTGCAGAGTTTGACAAAGCCTATTTTTTGGTTGTTGTGAACGGATGTTCGATCCGTTTTTATTTGAAATTGGGGCCCAATGCGACCCCGAATAAATTGTTCGTATGGCCCGTTAATGTTTCACTCTTTGACTTTTTTAAATATAAATGGCAATGTGTTAAAAAAAGGCCATTAAATTGCTTTTGCCGTTTTTTTAGTATTTCTTCATATTTTCTAATATATAGCATTTTTTATAAATTCTAATACTTTTGCCCGCACAAAAATGTTAAATTTATAGTTGCACCGGTTCTCAATAACATGCTGATTGTTCTGCTTTAATTAGAAAATAATTCAACTCTGTACCAACAAGACAGTACTCGTAATGTTCAATCATTACTTCTCTACATCCCAATTCATTTCTTTGTTTACTTTGCGTTACTATTAATATATGCTAATGTACACAGTCACCTCAGGTAGGTCAACAACAAATTGTTGTAAATAAAAAATATTTAACTTAATCCGAACATTGACGAATGTAGTCGAGCCAAAATATATGTAGTGGTAAGGAGAGAGATAGCAATCTTATGTAAACCGTTATATGGTATATACGTTTGCTGAAAAGAGATAGTATTATTTATATCAGCAATATCCATCACCCTTTTTAAGAGTACATCTCTTTTTGAAATTTGCTTTCATTTTATCTATTTAGAAACGTCAGAATAAAAAATATTGTAGCCTCCTTGTTACAATTTTACATTAGATTAAAAAAGAAAATCTGATTTTCAAGAAAACAGTAATTTTTTTTTAATGTAGTATTTTTTATATATTCCAATAACTTTTCCATTAAATTTTAAATTTGTAGTTGCTCCGTTGTAAACAAAAGTTGCTCATATTTATTTAAAGCCGGCTCTGAATATAACATGCTGATTGTTCTGTTTTTAATTAGAAAATAATTCAACTCTGTACCAACAAGACAATACTCGTAATGTTCAATCATTACTTCTCTACATCCCAATTCATTTCTTTGTTTGCTTTGCGTTACTATTAATATATGCGAATGTACACAGGTGACTCAGGTAGGTCAACAACAAATTGTTCTAAATAAAAAATATTCAACTTGAAGCAGAATTAAAAATCGCGGGAAAACCGACGCCTGAAGTAGGCCACTAGGTTAAGGAATATTCAGTCGGGGGCGTAACGACATGGATTCATCCCCTAACGAGGCCAGATACCTGACCAAATAAACTTAATATCATGAGGTCACCCGGGGAAAAGTACATAGAAATTAAATACATAACAAATAACACTATAATTATACATTGTTCAACCTTTATTTAGATCCATTCAAGTCTTGAAATGCTTGTAACATATCCATTATTACAGAATCACCAAACCTTCATTTCTTTCCACTTATAAATCACTATCGATTTACTAACTATTATTTAAATACCCAGAAAAGAAAATCAATTCAAAAATCCGCTCAATTCTTCCACTTGCACAATAAGACGCGCGCGCTGTTCCTGTACCGACTTTTTAACTTATGGCACTCCTCTTGAGATCTAGTGTTACGATATTTTAACCCGTACCGCGGTACACCAAACGGAATATCTACACATATTTTCTGTGAACTATATTCTATATATGATATAGAACGTATAGTGATATTAGATATGTGCATTTGTGTAACTATATATGTATAGAGAAATTATATTTCTTTAGTTAGTACAAAGCTCGTCTGCTGGTAAAACAATGACCGACCGTTCAGTGAAAACATATACGATATTCATGAACGCAATAGACTGTAGACATAACGGCCACACAGTTGATATCTGGACTCGACAGAACTCACGTTTTTCAGTTAGTTATATTGAGTGTTATATATTGTGAGGTTATAATAAAATAAGATAGGAATTGACAATTCTTGGTAAAGAATAAACTTTGTCGTTTCTTTAAATTTCAAGTATGATAGTATCTTTTAAGTTAAGCAATGTAATTATTACAATATGTATGTAAATTACCAAAATGGAATTTAAATTTCATTTTTCATCAGTGTGAGCTGCCGCCGAACTCTCGTAATTTCAACTATATAAGATATTTAAGTTCTACACGAACAACTTAATTTTATATGCTCTGTGAAATAGTTCTCTTAGTAAAAGATTATTCCCGACATTGCATACAAAATTTTTCATAAATACTAAATAGGGATGAGTTTTTTTTTTAAGTATGATTCATACAAGTGGACAAGTTTATCACTGAACATGAGAGAGAGAGAGAGGGGTGAAGCATAGATCCACAGAACAGTATGTAATCAAAAGAAGAAAATTGAAGAACACTGTAGTGTGCTACAGTGTACAGTATTGTTGAATGCCAATGCACATACACATACAAACATTCCGCCCTGAGTATGGTCCAGCTACTGAATGCGCTGAGGTATGGTTCTACCTGGCGTTTTAAGGTCCAGACACGGAAGTTTCGCTTTCGTTATGTTCATATATAGAGCGATGCACACATGTATAGAATAATATATAGAAATTACATATGGAATAAACACGTATCGACACATATACGTGAGATACATTATTTGGTGTACCGCCTTGAACGATAAATGTATCCCCTCTACTAAGAACATACGATAAAATTTTATCTCCAACGGAGAGAAGGGGTGACATAAAATTTACTGTACGGTGCGCTGAAGGACCTTCTCACTGTGTTGCTTAGACCAGCAGTTCTCAAAGTGTGAGGGGCGTAATGAAGGCTCAGGGGGGCCCAAAGCTTAATTAATTAAATTTACCTACAAAATAATAAAGCATACTTTTTATTTTTAAAATTACAACAAGTGTATAATTTTTAATCAACGTCGTAAGAGTGCCGAACATTTTTTTTTTTTTAGTTTATCAGAAAATACAGAAAAAAGATGCAAACCTTCTGCAATGGACTGAAAAGGTGAAAAGCTTTGTAGTGAAGCTAAGTTTGTACGAGGGCGGTCTGAAAAGTGACAATTTGGAGCTATTTCCTAATCTTAAAATTATGATTGAAGAAATGGATCTTAAAACTATTCCAACCAATGCAAAGAAATACTTTCTTAAAAACTTAGAAATCCTCAAATCTCGTTTTGAAAAATATTTTATTGGGAACTTGGATGGTTTGGTATGGATTCAAAACCCGTTCAAACCATCAGTCGATGAGTGTTTCCTCAACATGAAGTAAAAAGAAAATCTCATTGACCTCCAAGGTGACACTGGGCTTGAAATGAAGTTTCAAGAATCTTCTCTCACATCCTTCTGGATCGTTGTGTCCTATGTCTTAATTTCTGTAAAAGTGTACTATATATTGATAAAGTGGGTTACTAGAACCTCAAATGTTCAATTATTTTTTAATAACTCCTTATATGTTAAGAGATTTTAACAATCATATTAACAAAGCCATTTTGTCTCTTTAATTATGAAAGCGATTCAACGTTGTACACATTTCAAATGCATGTGACATCACAATCGCTGCCAACCATACAGCTCATAAATCTCTGCTATATGTTTTTATATATCAAATATTATTTACAACTATTTCAAGGAACAATAAAAATCCAATATTATGTCTGCCGTAACAGGGTTAAATAAAATAAAAACTTATTATTCTTTGACTTGACTTCATTATATCGACTTCCAACAGCTACAAAACATTACCACAGCACTGACCTACTAGCAGCAAAAGCCATAAAGAGACTGAAGAATCAGAACCCACCTATCAAAAAAGGAGACGGATCTTGGATGGTCAACAATAAACAAAAAGCCGACTTATTTGCTGATCACTTAGAAAAGACATTCAAACCGTATCCACGACAGACAACTGAAGAAGAAATCAGATGCAGCAGAAGAACGGAGAACAAAAAAAATTCTTCCAGTCACTCTTAAGGAACTGAAAAACTTAATAAAGAGCGACTTGAACGCTAAAAAGGCCCCAGGATTTGACCTTATAACAGGAAAGGTTAGAAAGGAACTACCTGATATAGCATTGAGAAAGCTCCTACACCACTACAATGCAGCTATCAGACTACTATATGTTCCTAGTCAATGGAAAGTAGCTGAAGTGATAATGTTACCTAAACCCGGTAAACCTCCAAATGAGATTACAAGCTATCGGCCAATTTCATTATTACCAGTATTATCAAAAATATTCGAGAAGCTACTGCTGAAGAGACTGAAGCCAATAATATCTGAAAGAAATCTAATCCCTGACCATCAATTCGGATTCCGAAGTAAACACACGACCATTGAACAAGTCCATCGGATTACCAATATTATTGAAAAAGCACTGGAAACACAACAACTATGTTCATGCGTGTTTCTTGATGTGGCACAGGCATTCGACAAGGTATGGCATCAAGGATTATTATACAAACTGAAAAGAGATTTACCTGGTGATTGGTACCATATTCTTAAATCTTATCTCGAATGTAGACACTTTAGAGTGAAAGTGGACGATGAGTACTCAGATATGAAACAGATAAAAGCAGGAGTTCCGCAAGGCAGCGTCCTTGGTCCAGTTCTGTACTTATTATATACACGGGATATACCACAACCTAAGAACAGTAAAATAGCCACATTCGCAGACGACACAGCGATAATGGTTGTTGTGAAAAATGAGGAAGAGGTTACCAGAAAGCTACAGCATTCACTAGACGAGGTTTGCAAATGGACAAAGAAATGGCGAATTAAGCTGAACGAAGCCAAATCCACGCACATCAACTTTACAAATCGAGTAACTACTCTTCTCACAGTGACTATCAACTGCCAAAAATACCCTATTCCAACACAGCGAAATACCTTGGCATGACGCTTGACGCGAAACTCAAGTGGAAGGAGCATGTTAAGATAAAAAGAGAACAGCTTAATAATAAATTCAGGAAAATGCACTGGCTGATGGGAAAACATTCTCAGCTTACAGTGCACAACAAACTGTTATTGTACAAGCAAATACTGAAACCCATATGGACTTATGGTATACAACTTTGGGATTGTACCAAGAAAACAAATTTAACAAAAATTCAGACTTTCCAAAACAAAGTACTACGGAGCATTACAAATGCGCCCTGGTACATACGGAATGACAATTTACACCGTGATCTAAAGATGCCCACCGTAGACGAAGAAGTCAGGAAGGCAGCAAGCAAACATCTACTGCGACTGCAGAACCACCAGAATGAAGAAATTCTGCAGCTGCTTAATAACAGAGAGAATCTGCGCAGACTGAAGAGGACCAAGCCGGAAGACTTGACCCTGTGATTCTGCTACTACAAACCACACACGTTTTTAAAATTTTGGAACTAGTCAGTGGATTGGAACTGAACAATTATATTTAACTTTTTATATATAAATCACTAGATAAGCCCGGCTTAGTTGTAATATTCTGGTAAATAAAAAAAAAAAAAAAAAAACTGACCTACTCAACAAATAACTGACGTTAAAATGCATTTCACGTCATACAAATATGGCCGACCATTTCTAGCGCCAAAACTACAATTTAAATTTTTAATTGCTGTATCTCCGTCCACATTTAGATTTTTAATAAAATAGTCACGCCAATACACATTTATTAACATCCATTTCAATCAATAATAGAAAAATCGACCACTAAAAAATGAGGACACAGGCTCATTATGCACTTGGATCGTAGCGAACTTAAAAATAAAAAACACATTTTTAGTCAATGCCATGTATATTTTTTTTACTCATATATTTTTTAATACAAAAGTTACAACAATAAATTAATAATAAAATTTGTAGATGATGTCATCACTCGTATCTACATAAAAGCTCTGTACTGGCCGTATCGTGCCATGCTGAGGAGAGGCAGTCGCACCAGGCGCACCAAAATACAATCGAATCATTCATTAATTAAATATCTTTACACAAGTTTTTAATTATATTCTGGACGTTCCCTTAATTCTCTGAATGAACGATTTACTCTTTTGGAAACCCTTAGCAAGAAGTTTCAGTTTCTATACGACATAATGACAAACAGCTGCACTGATAGAAGGATTTGTTTGTATTTAATAAATCAATTTATTAAAATCTTTTTCAGATATTTTTATGGGTGGAAAAAATATTTTTATACTATTAACAATATTCGTTAGTATTAACTAAATCTATTTTTTATGAGAACAAAATTTTTGTAACTATTAAGAAGAATTCAATATATTAAATATTGAAAAAAATATTTATTTCCACCAAATAAGATTTGTTAATAGTTAAAAAATATTTTGTTGGTGGTCGGTGTTGGTAGATGGCTATACTTAACGCGTAGTTGTAAATAAATATGTATATACAGGGTGTCCCAAAATTCAACGATAAGCCGGCACAAGAAGGTGGTCCTGCTCATGACTACACAAGAAAAAAAGAAAAAAAAATTTTATCTCATTTTGTTTAGGAATTAGAAAAAAAAAAAATTTTTTTTCGAAAATTGAAACACCTTAAGATGTTTTTAACTACCATGACCACAATTTTTCAAATATTTCTGAATTTTTTTTTGTATCGGCAACCTAAATAGCACTGCTATCCATCACAACCATTAAAACTCCCAGAATGCTAGTAGTTTTGGATGCCAAGGATACCATTTTATTTACCAGTAATCAAATCAAATCAGTAGATCAAATCTTGATTTGTAATTAAGTTCTTCTTATTTCTCCTTACAACAATTTTTGGGTACCGTCTAATTTTGTGTCTGAAATATAAGAGAAAAATTAAAACAAATTTCTGAATGAAAAATGTTGAAATATATGTAGATGAAGAAACGTATATAAGATGCTTCATAAAATGGCGACTGAATATATATGTATAACTTACCAAACATTTAATTTAATAAACTTATAATTTCTTTGAACACTGTTTTATATTATTGTTTTTTTAATGCAGTATTAAAACTGATTAAGAACATACATATATTATTGCACAAAACTATCAAAATATTACACAAAGAAACTTAGTAACTGACAGGACTCTAGGACCAGAGATAATAGCTAGGACGAGCATTTGTTATCGCTAGTTGGCGCTACTTGTTCCACTTCAGGGGTATAAAACTTAATGTAATTGTACTTTTAGAGTTAGCAAAATATAAATATTTAAATTAAAAAGTAAATTGATGTAACCTTTAGTACGGATCGTGATTTTTTTATTGAATATTTTTCATCTTTAACAATTCTGGTTATATTAGTTTTTTACATTGTTCTGGTGATTCAAAAATCTACGATCGGCAGGTCTGCGTTAGGTTTAAAAGCTCTGTCTTAACAACGCTGGATAGATATTCGGGGATGGAGGGAGACAGCGTCTGACTATTGCCATTAAAGAAATATTTGTTGAAAAAGGATAGCATATACTTTATACATACTGTCCTGAACGAAATACTTTACAAGTATACAAGTGTAACGGTGAAAAATATATTTTGCTTGTCTAACACATCTCGTTTCTCTCTCACTTTAATTGTACTTTGTAATAAATGAAATGAATGTGAAGTTAAAAAAAATATATCGATGTGTGAAAGGAACAGAAATACTTAATGAATGATGTTGGAAAAAGAAAGAATATTATTATGAAAAATCTGTGACAGGTAGAGAATGAATTTTAACTAAAAGCGACTTTTGTGTACCACTTTTGAACTATTAACGAACTTGCTAATACTACATACATCAGATTTTATTTCACAAAATCTTGACAGGTAGGGAATAAATTTTAACTCAAATTGGTTTCTGTGTTGTTGCTTCGAACTTGTAAAGCGTTAGAATAAAATTGTGCGAGTGACTCGAACTTCACCAAATAGGACACTTCACCAAATTGTTTACTGGGATACGACTAAATCATTTTTTATATATTAATAAATCGTTTGTTAAATAGTAATAAATATTTGGTTAGGACAAAAAAATAGCTGCTAATAAATGAAAATTAACTGTTAATAAATATTTGTTAAGGACCTATCCTCTAATAAAATATTTATTAAATATTAACAAATCTTGTTAAATACAAAAAAATCCTTCTATCAGTGTGGTAAATTATTGTACCAGTGTCCAGTGGATACCTTCAATCGAAAACCAGATATAAATGCAACTGATCTTCCAGAAGTATTACGTGAGGCATCCTGAATATTACCATGTTATAATGGCAAAGTAACTTAATTACTTTGTATCTAACTACTATTGTAGCTGTAAGATTTTATATGGATCTGTAGTTTCTTATATGGATCTAGGAAAATGGAATTTTGTTTAATATTAAAATTAATTAAAATAGTACTTAAGAAGTTCAATTAGCCAAACGTAATATATGTCTACACATCCCTAATTAAAAAAATTTGATAAAGTTGAAGTTGGAAAAGGGAAACGGTAGTAGCCTTTAAGGAGGGGGAGGGGCTCTTTAAGGTCAAAACGATAAAAAAATGCATATTTTCGATAATGTTTTTTGACGACACAGTTAATATATCTCTATAATTACTACATGATAAAGTAACATTCAAAGAATACTTTGTAAAATTGTCATAAATAAATATCAAGAAATGAGGAATTGTCAGTAAAGCTCCGCAATCGTCATAAGAAAAAGAGTGATTGCTGTGTTTCTCATAACTCATCACTGGATTATCTTAAATCAAAACTCAATCAATCAATCACTTAGATCAAAATATCGATTTTTCATGAAAAATGACAGTGAAAAATTTCAAAAGGATCGGTGCCGTAAATTTTGAGCTGGAGAGGACACCGACTCTGAAAAAGCTAAGTGTGGGAGAAGGCGTTTAAAAGTTTCAAAGAAAAACGAAACCAGACCAGAGGATAAGACTAAAAACTCTATAACTTCCGCAGTTTTACTCCAATCGACTCCAATTTTTCACACAATAAACTTAATATGTTCTACATTAATATAAATAAATAAAAGGAAAAAGAAAAAAAAGTTGAAACCTTACCCCTCTTAAAACATAGGCTGTGGTAAATTAAGGGACGACATTTCGAAGACTGACCATTAGTCCTTAGAGTTACCAATATAAATAGAAAAAAGGTTACACTCTTATTTTCAAGATGATAATAACATAAGCCCCATTTTTCAAAACATACTAAAATATATCTGAACTCGGTTACTCTTTCTGTTGCTTAAACAATACTTTAGGATCATAAAAACAATATGCAGACCGTCCTTTGGTAAAGATATTATAATGAACACAAAGCCTTGTTTTTTATTTTTAACATTTTTATAAACTGATGGCAAACATGGTAGGTCAAGTCAATGTCTCCTGGAGTTGACAGCAGAGCTATCCATTCGATAGCATTACCTCACATTAACACAACGCTTTGTTTTTCATTTCTGTCAACAAATTACGCGAGTAGAATGTAAGTAAACCAAAAAATAAATTTACTGTCGGTTTACTTTAATACTCGTACGGTGAATTTCCTTTTTTATTAATTACCTCACATTAACACAACGCTTTGCTTTTTATTTCTATCAACAAATTACGCGAGTAGCTAGTAAGTAAACCAAAAAATAAATTTACTGTCGTTTTACCTTAATACTCGTACGGTGAATTTCCTTTTTTATTAATTACCTCACATTAACACAACGCTTTGCTTTTTATTTCTATCAACAAATTACGCGAGTAGATGGTAAGTAATCAAAAAAATCAATTTACTGTCGTTTTACTTTCATACTCGTACGGTGAATTTAATTTTTTATGAACTGATGGCTAACATGTTATATCAAGTCAATATCACCTGGCGTTGACAGCAGAGCTATCAATTAGATATCATTACCTCACATTAACACAACGCTTTGTTTTTCATTTCTAACAACAAATTACGCGAGTAGCCGGTAAGTAATCAAAAAAATCAATTTACTGTCGTTTTACTTTCATACTCGTACGGTGAATTTAATTTTTTATGAACTGATGGCTAACATGTTATATCAAGTCAATATCACCTGGCGTTGACAGGAGAGCTATCAATTAGATATCATTACCTCACATTAACACAACGCTTTGCTTATCATTTCTATCAACAAATTACGCGAGTAGAACGTAAGTAAACCAAAAAATCTATTTACTGTCGTTTTACTTTCACACTTGTACGGTAAATTTCCTTTTTATGAACTGATGACTAACTGGCTAACATGTTATATCAAGTCAATGTGCCCTGGCGTTGACAACAGAGCTATCCATTCGATATCATTACCTCACATTAACACAACGTTTTGTTTTTCATTTCTATCAACAAATTACGCGAGTAGCTAGTAAGTAATCCAAAAAATTAATTTACTGTGGTTTAACTATATTATTCTTACTGTTAATTTCCTTTTATCTGGACTGATGCCAAACATGTGACAACAGAGCTATCCATTCGATATCATTACCTCACATTAACACAACGCTTTGTTTTTCATTTCTATTAACAAATTACGCGAGTAGGTAGTAAGTAAATCAAAAAATTAATTTACTGTGGTTTAACTTTTTATTCTTACTGTTAATTTCCTTTTTTATGAACTGATGCCTAACATGTTATATCAAGTCAATATCATCTGGCGGTGACAGCAGAGCCATCCATTCGACATTATTACCTCACATTAACACAACGCTTTGCTTTTCATTTCTATCAACAAATTACGCGAGTAGCCGGTAAGTAAACCAAAAAATCAATTTACTGTCGTATTACTTTAATACTCGTACGCTAAATTTCATTTTTTATTAATTGATACCTAACATGTTATATCAAGTCAATGTCCCCTGGCGTTGACAGCAGAAACTAATCATTCGATATCATTGCCTCTAATATAAAAAATATAAATAAATTTAAAATTTACCTATTTTTGCGAATTTTGAGAAATTCTGTACTTAGCTAAAAGTTGTATGCTATTATATCCAGATATGTAGATTTATGTTAGCGTATATGCCCCCTAAATATGAGGTACAAAATATAATGGCAATGCAATATTCTGCAGTCGTCATGCTGCACATAAACAATGTATTTCTCTACGGAACAGTTCACACACACACACAAAGTCTCAGATACCATTAATAGATGGAGACACAGTCTGGAATGACACTACTGACTACAGAGTCAGTAGTACGCTACATCTCGGATGGTAACTGGATCCAGTCTCTTGAGGTCTGATCGTCAGGTGTACTGAACGGTGGTACTTCGTTTTTGTTTCTGTTACACTGTAAATCTGTATAATCAACAATTATGTTTGCAGGCCCGCCTATGTCATAGTATAAAACCTATTCCTGTTGATGAATGTTATATCTATGTTTTGAGTTTAGCGAATAGTGCATTTGTAATATTAGTTTAGTACCTGAACGTATGAGAAAAACTAATGGAAGCCATTGTAGTTTGTAACTCGCAAGGGAATTTCTTTAATATTTTATAATTTGAAACTACTCTTTGGGCAACGATTCTTGTTAGTTTAACGTTAGATTTGTTAATGCTTGTGTCCATTGTCCAAAAGACAGCAATTTAGGAAAATACATTATCAGTGCTATTTGAGATATCCATTTGTAATAAATGTACTCATAAATAATTGTATCAAGTCATAGCGACATATTTGTGTTGTGTTTTACTGATGACGTGATGATGTGATAAGGATAGCTACAATCATGACGTAATAACTTTCTGTTCGTGTGAGAATCTTTTTACGAATTAAAACGAACGTATTTAAGAACCATTTACGAGCATTCAATCTGTTTACAATAAAATATGTATTAAAGTATTTACTTTTTGGTTAATTGAAGTAATAGTTGATAGTGTCATTACTGCTACTGTTACTGACACATTACTTTATTTTTCATTACTGCCAACAAATTACGAGAGTAGAACGTAAGTAGACAGGAAAACATTTTACCATCGTTTTACATTAACAATTCGTTTTTCTTTTTCTAACTTTACGTAATTTTACATACTCTTGATAATACGATTGATACCCTTAATTTTAATATTATTATACGTGTACTGTACACAAAGCTAAGAACTATAATTGACCAGGAAATGTTTGCATCACGTTACTAACTTAACTGTATGCCTGGTGACAGTCGCAGCAATGAAGCACGCAGTGTCGTACTAATGACACGGGTTGGAGAAATCGCAGCAATGAAGCACGCAGTGTCGTACTAATGACACGGGTTGGAGAAATCGCAGCAAGTTCGATAGGTTTTATGACTGAAAGAAATAAATTCTAGATTTATGTAATTATGACTGGGATAAACATTCAGACGTGAAACAAAATAAAATTTATTTAAGTATATCAAATAATCTTTAATTATTAGAATACTATAGAACTACATTACTCAGTTTTACTGCAACATGCATTGTACAAGTACAATTCATTTACAGAGATAATAAGAGATGTTCAACTCCATATAAAAACAAGCGGAACTTTGGGGTAATACTTGTTACTAACATAAGTTTGGACACTCAGCTTTTCTATGTGTTAGTGAGTATACATGTACTTGGTATATGTATGAGTGAGTATAAATGAATTGCATATGTGTGTGTAGAGTATATACATGTATTTGTATATATGTGCATTTTAGGGTAGGGGGAGAGAATGGGAAATTAAAAATCATAAATTCATTTATAACATTTATTAAAATTAATTGAATCATATAATATAATATATATTAACATTCATTGAATATATATTATAGAAGTGTAATATAATATTTTTAAAATGAAAGATCTATCACCAGATATTGATAAAACAATATTTTGCACTCTTATGTATAATTAAAATCTAAAGACCAACATCGTTATTGTGTATGATGTTTGCAGCATAATTTTGAAAAATACATACATACATAAATAATAAATAGAAGTTCCAGTAAAGGACATAATTGAAAATGAAAATACCAGTTACTTATTATTATTAAACGAAATATAGCTATTAATTATTGCTTATTTGCATGTTTAACAAATGAAATTAAATTGTTACTAGGATACAATAAATACCGCTCCTCGTGGGAATGTTCTTTGAACATTATTAATAAATTCAAATTATCGAATCAACTAAATCTAATTTACAAGTATCACATATTTCGCAAAGATTTTAGTTTTAATGGTTTTACTACAAAACAAGCGACATAAGCGAAAGTAACGAATTTTAAATCGGTATCAAAATCAATATAACTGAAACCAGAAATATCTTCAAGCTCAACAGTACCTTCCTCTAAAATCCTATTCCTATTATTTCTTGCTTCATATCCATTTTGACTTGGAGTTTTCGTAGCAGTGGGAACAGTGAACGAACCTTTAAAATATTATAATAA
Organism: Panorpa germanica; assembly: GCA_963678705.1. Taxonomy (NCBI): domain Eukaryota; kingdom Metazoa; phylum Arthropoda; class Insecta; order Mecoptera; family Panorpidae; genus Panorpa; species Panorpa germanica. The sequence goes on from OY783205.1 coordinate 3,960,105, forward strand.
ATAAAATGTACTGTATTGTTGTAAGTTTATTCGAAGGCGGATGTTACACCTGACATCAATGTTGTAAAAAGAGGTCTGATGCTCGTTCTAGAAGGAGATTACTCAGCTTGCTAATACATCACGCAGTGTTGCTAGTTACTGGAAGTAGATTCTTCAGTTTGACGATCATCCACCTTCTTGAATTACTCACGTTGATAAGAATTAACTCTTTTAAGATGATTAATAAGATTCTTGTTAAGACGGTGTATTGTTGCAATTTGAGAATACTTGAGCGGCCTAAAGTATAACCTCGTTGCAACATACGACGGTTGAACAATTAGTATCTTTTAAATACTATTAATACAAACACTTTTATTAAAATATATCATTTATTCGTTGTAATATTATATCTGCTTACTTAATTACAATAGTATTTTATTAGATTAATGAAGATGTCAGATATAAAACAAAATGTAATTCTTTAGTGTTATAATTTGATTAATAGTTAAAACGTGCTCACGATTGAATACTTTGATGTTACAATTGGAGTATTGTACGAACGAAGTACAATTAGTAAACACTTGGTTGAGACTCAGGAGAAGACTGACTTTCTGACTAGCGTGCAGATTAATATATAATGATTTATTTCACATCACAATGTGCCAATACTGAGTTACCAGCATTAAAACAATATAAAATCTCCACAGACCAGAGTCAATGTTTACAAGCGCTAAATACAAATAATTATTTATTACAATATTAATACTAAAATTAAAGATAACGTAATATAATTCTTATAAAATAAATAACATTTATATTAAAAATAGGAAGGATAAGTACGACTTATGCGTACTTACAACACCCTTCAACCCTAGAAAAGGAACGCATATTAAACAAACATATGCGTTTCTTTCCAAGAAAAAGAAAAAGGAAGATAGGACGATGTCGTACTATCGCAACACCCCCTTCCAAAAAAAAGGGACACGTATAAAAACAAAATATACGAGTTACAATTCTGGAAAAAAAACAAAAAGAGAAGCAAAGTGTCGACAACGATTCTGATCCCATCGTATAGAGTTAACACTGCTTCACAAAACAATCATCCCTGACAAAATCCATCTTATTCGTCAAGGTTTTATTCATTGGTACAAAATCTCTTCAATCTATTCCTATTAACTACCGTATACTTTCTAGGTGAAAAAAAAAAAATTGACCCTTCTATCAAAATTTAATTTAAATTTTGGTTTATTACTAGTAAATTTATTTGTAGCTAAATCAATCGTAGAAGAATATTTTGCACCACTAAATTGGTCTAGTATGTCATGTACGAGAGGCAAAGTATAAACATCACTTGTCGTCTGTTCATTAAGTTTACGATAGTCGATTACAACGCAAAATTGTTTGTTCCCCGACACATCTGCTTTTTTAGGTACCATTAACAGAGGTGCGTTAAACTGTGAGTCGCATTTTTCAATAATGTTGTTAGCCAACAGTTCTTGGATATGCTTCTCAACAATTTCTTTATGCGCATGAGATAATCTATGCGGCTTAATGTTTACAGGGTTAGGTGAGTCACTCAGTGCACTCGCACAAGATAACTTATCTACCGGGAAAAAAAATATGTTATTAAAATTATTACAGATTTCCATTAAATCTGTTAAGTATTTTGAATTAACATTTGAAAAGTCTATATTATTAAATAAAAGATGTCGTAAGGATCTTTTAGGATCGTTAGGATTTCTTTTCAAAAAATGGTAAAAATTAAATTTATTTATTGGAATAATATCTGGTTTAAAATTGTTAAGTATTACATCTTTTGCTGAGGAATTAGTTATTGATATATAAAAAGTATTATTAACAGGATTAATTAATGCGTTGGCTAAAAAAACTTCAGGTAGCAATTCCTTGGCTACACAAACTCCTACCGTAGAACCCGACATAGGAATTAATTTCCTAGTACGTGCTGGAACTATGATAATACTGTTTATGTTCAATAATGGTAATTCAAACATTTTGCCATGTTGTGAGAATTGTACGCTGTTTGTTTCCAAATTAATTACTGCTTTAAATGTACGTAAAATATCTAATCCTATGATTCCATCTTGCTGAATGGGAAAGTCCTCTGACACAACCTGAAAGGTTTGTTTCGACCTAGAACTATCTAAAATTATAGAAGTTTTTAGTGAACCTAAAGTATAAGGCGTGCCTTCAGAGATTCCCTTTAATAACACTTTAGATGTACTATCTATTTTGATATTATTTTTTAAAATATTTTGTTTAATTAAAGAAATTTGAGAACCAGTGTCCAATAAAAATGATACAGTCTTTGCTTTGGCTGCGACTATTCTGAATTGAACAGTGTCAGCTGTTTGCTTGTCAATAACATTTTCATTGTTACAGTTAAAATTTGTTATATCATTGGTATTTTGTATTTCTTTAATCTCAATATTTTTATTTAAACTATTAAATTTACGTAAATGGTGATTATAAAAAGAACGTGAATTTTGTTTTGTATTTTTAGTAAAAGATACTTGAGGACCATCAGATTCAAGATGTCTCGATCTTTTACAATAAACAGAAGGTTTTGAAAATACCGTATCTCTCCTACAAATATTAATTTGCGCGACAGGATATACCGTATCCGCATTTTCCTTCTTGATAAAACAATATTTCTCTAAATGACCATTTTTTTTACAATAGTTACAAAAAAAAGTTTTAAATTTTGTTTCGACTTCGTTAGCAAATTGTTCACTTGAAACTGGTTCACTACTAGAAATAGAATGACTTGAATCTGTTTTAAATTCAACATGCCTTCTTCTTTCTAGAGTGCGCCACCGTGTTTCAAGAAAATTCGTAAAATCATTTAGGGTTGGTAATTCAGAAGTATTTCTGTTTTCCCATTCCTTTAATGTGTTAAAATCTAACTTGGTCTTTAAAAAATGTATAAAAATAAAATCTGAATGATTAGAATATATTCCCAACTCGGTTAATGCTCTAATCGATTCATTAATTTCGTCTAAAAAATTTTTGATATTAGTTTCTGATTCTAAACGTATAACATTGTAGTTTATCAAATTGTTTAAATAGGTTTCAATAAGTGCTACCTTGTTATCATAACGTTTACAAAGGATGTTCCAAACAATTTCATAATTATCGTTTGTTAAAGGATAATTCTTTATGAGTTTGAGTGGTTCTCCTGTCAAATTTAATTTTAAATAATGCATTTTTTCAATGTTTGATAGTTTGCTATTATTACGAATTAAATTTGTAAATAATTCCATGAAACTTTGCCAATTAGTATATTCTCCATCAAAAACGGTTAGTTGCATTGGACTTAAGTTCAGATTTTTTATTGAATCTATGCTTTTTGAGTCGTCTACAATATGTGTATCATTCTCAAATGTTTGCTTATAATTCAACAAGTAAATAAGAGTGTCGTCATAAATACTTTCAACTTCCATAGACTTACTAACGATAGCCGTAGCTTCTTCATTTTTTAGAATTGGAAGCAGTGCTTCTACGATACTACTATATTTAACCCAAGCTTTATCTAAGTTTTTGATTTTTAATTCAACTATTGTTAAGGATGTTGATTGGACTTCTAAATTTTTTGAAAACTCATTAATTAGATTGATTGTATTCTCAACTAATGTGAGGGAATGAACGTTCGGTGCCATTGTACTTAATTAAAGTTATATATAATATACAGACTAAAGATTATTTTGTACCAATAAACGACTCTCCGAAAAATAGGATTCTGACAAGGAAAAATTGTTAGCGAAAACAGTAACTCACAGGAAATTTCCGATGGGGCTCAGACACCGCAGTTGTAACAGGAAGGTAGTCTCTCTGATTGAACAGACTGCTATCTAACTGTTTCAGCTCTTTACTTCTCCTTTTCAAAATTCCCTCTCGTTCAAAAAAAGATGTTGTTCTAAAAAAATATTAACATAAATTAGTATAATTGCGGAAACAATTATAGAAAAATATTATAGTAAATATTCAAAAGTATTGGATATAATACTAAAAAAATTAATAGCTTCAATGACAAACAATGATGCTACAAAAAAATACTTGGATTATAGCAAATATTCAAAAGTATTGAATATAATACTAAAAAAAATATCAATAGCCTCATTAACAACGTTGCTACTAAAAAAATGCTTGGATTATAGTAAATATTCAAAAGTACTGAATATAATACTAAAAAAAAATATCAATAGCCTCATTAATAACGTTGCTACTAAAAAAAATGCTTGGATTATAGTAAATATTCAAAAGTATTGAATATAATACTAAAAAAAATATCAATAGCCTCATTAACAACGTTGCTACTAAAAAAATGCTTGGATTATAGTAAATATTCAAAAGTACTGAATATAATACTAAAAAAAATGATAGCCTCGTTAAAAATAATGCTATTAATAAAAAAAATACAATTATCAATTTATAATAATAATTATATACAAAAAGAAAGATACTGTCTTATTATACTTAAAGATTTTCTTATCAGTGATTATGATCTATAAACAGCTGTGTGCAGGGCTCTGGACGCGACCAACATCGATTTAGATTATTCCATGTGTTCTAGAAGCATCCATCCATTCGCATGGCGGCAAAAGATTTCTTTTTTTCTGGTTCGGCGGGCTGTAGTTTTGCATCCACCGGACTTGTAGAAAAATTATGTGAAATACAGATGAATTGACGTTCTATCTCGTACTCTTCGGCAATTTTTGGAAATAATCCATCGGCGTAGTGGCATCCAGATTAATTGATCTGCATCCAGGTGTAGAATATATAGAAAAAATTTTTGGGCGTACCTCTTGGATATTTATGTGTAGGAATATCTCTTCGAGACCCCACACCTGTCACCAATTGTTGTAAGTTTATTCGAAGGCGGATGTTACACCTGACATCAATGTTGTAAAAAGAGGTCTGATGCTCGTTCTAGAAGGAGATTACTCAGCTTGCTAATACATCACGCAGTGTTGCTAGTTACTGGAAGTAGATTCTTCAGTTTGACGATCATCCACCTTCTTGAATTACTCACGTTGATAAGAATTAACTCTTTTAAGATGATTAATAAGATTCTTGTTAAGACGGTGTATTGTTGCAATTTGAGAATACTTGAGCGGCCTAAAGTATAACCTCGTTGCAACATACGACGGTTGAACAATTAGTATCTTTTAAATACTATTAATACAAACACTTTTATTAAAATATATCATTTATTCGTTGTAATATTATATCTGCTTACTTAATTACAATAGTATTTTATTAGATTAATGAAGATGTCAGATATAAAACAAAATGTAATTCTTTAGTGTTATAATTTGATTAATAGTTAAAACGTGCTCACGATTGAATACTTTGATGTTACAATTGGAGTATTGTACGAACGAAGTACAATTAGTAAACACTTGGTTGAGACTCAGGAGAAGACTGACTTTCTGACTAGCGTGCAGATTAATATATAATGATTTATTTCACATCACAATGTGCCAATACTGAGTTACCAGCATTAAAACAATATAAAATCTCCACAGACCAGAGTCAATGTTTACAAGCGCTAAATACAAATAATTATTTATTACAATATTAATACTAAAATTAAAGATAACGTAATATAATTCTTATAAAATAAATAACATTTATATTAAAAATAGGAAGGATAAGTACGACTTATGCGTACTTACAACAGTATACTAATAATAATACATAAAATATGTAATATAATATAGAAAGTATTTACCTGGACCTGGAGTTTTATTGGCTCTGCACTTTGGTTCAGACGTATGGAAATATTTGATTGGCACATTTCCTTGGTAAAAAGATCTTCACAGACTTTCAACAGATTCTTTGACAGCATATTATTGACGTTTAACTCACTGCATTTTTCTCTGTATTTCTAGACACCTAAAAACAAAATAAGTTACACTCGGTTAAAGAATAGAAATATATTGTAATAATTACATAAATAATACTCACATTGAATTGAAACGATTGATAACTTGTTGATATAAAATTGGTGTTGACGCACTGTTAATCACACATAATACAAATAAATATTAGAAGCACAATGGAATCTCGAAATAAACATGATGCACATTAAGTCTTAAATTTGTTGATGTAAAAAGACTGTAAAAGCAAACAAACCTTATTAAATGTTGTTTGATACGAAAAGACGCCATGACGCCATTAAAAAACACAAACTTATGTCAAAGATATTATCGGATATCTCTACCAAATAATATTCTCTCTGTTTCTGTCATACCCTGAACTCTAACAAAATTTGAACTGTAAATAATAAAGCGCTAAGTTTACTTTGGACTAGAGTTCCAGTTGGACGGCTGTGTTCATTTATTGATAGACAATTTATGGTTTAAGAAAGAAACCGACAAATGGCATCATGGTGTGTAATAACGATCTTCCCTACCCTATCCTCTATTTTGTAATATTTAGATTCGCGTCGACTATTAATAAAAGGAAGAGATTTTCCCGCATTTCTTGAAAATCGTCAGTTGTACGAGAAAAAGTCTTATATAGTAATATATGTATTTATTATAGATCTACAACTTTTGTATAATACGTATTTACATAAAATTATTATTTCGCAAGATAAATAAACAAAATTGTCTTTTTTTATTTTTTTTTATTTCTAAAGCTTTTGGGGCACACTTCCCCGAAACACGAAAAGAATTACTAACGATAGAAATAATACCAGGTGGCTTTTTGAGTGATGAAACTTTACTCGAAAATTTTTTAAAAGAAGGTACATTTCGGGAAATTTGACTTACTTGTAATCAAGCATTTTATTTATTTATATATTTTCTCGCGGTCATGATCGCCTGAAGTTATTTTACTTTGGTTAAACTTGATTCAATAAGTTTATATAAGTTAGGAATATGTCATCATTCCCCCAGAGTGTAGTAATCATGGTTTATATTGTTGAATTAAATGTTTAATTTCTGTTATTTTTTGCAATGCTCCGTTGAGGTTCCACTGAATATCCGCCATATCAGTTTTGACTAAATTAGTGTAAGTTATATGCACATCTGATGCCATTTGTTAAGAGCTACATACGATTAATTTACTGTAATATTCCCTCACCCCCTGATTGTAATGTAAAATTCTGGCTGAGTTCGTATGCAATTACTGAGATACCATCGTGGTCGCACATTGCTATTATGCACAATGTCGACTATAACAGTGTGTTACAGTCAGAGTCAGCCACTAGTTTTATAATTCAGAGATTTTATATTTAATGGCTAAGCAGCTTTATGCCAAAGATTCAGTTTCGGAGAACATTCATCTGATTGCGTTTTATCTGTTTTACTTTCATGTTTGTATCAATATTCTAAATAACCGCAGGGGCCAAAGCTGCAATAAGTAAGTTTAGATCGTCCGCACATGGGTCGACTGATTGCAAACTGGAAGTTTTCAACGAAAACGAAAAACGAACCATGTCAAGCCGTGTTTCGTGACTCTATAGAATTTTCAACAATATCATAATAGGGGATTTTATATGTGTCGTATTATGAGATATTTGTCTGTATGTATGTATTTAAATACATTTGAATGGTATTTTTCCACATCTCTGCTCATGATGTCACCATCAAAAGCATGGAAAAAGCACGCCCTGCGACCGACTCAAAACCAGTTTGAAATCAGTTTATTTTCGTTCGTGCCGTGTGTTTTTTCTCACTCGTATACACATTCGTTCTCTCACTAACAACACAGTTGCATTCTCATTCGGTTCGGGCAGATTTTTCGGGCCTCTGGTTTGCAATCAGTCGACTCGTGTGCGAAGGGCATTACTTAACCTAATTTTTACTAATTACTATTACGAGCGAAGTTACGATTGATACCTTTAATATTATTACACGTGTACTGTACACAAAGCAAAGAACTATAATTGACCAGGAAATGTTTGCATTACGTTACTAACCTAACTGTACTGCGTGGTGACAGTCGCAGCAATGAAGCACGCAGTGTACTAATGACACGGGTTGGAGAAATCGCGGCTAGTTCTATAGGTTTTATAACTGAATAAATTCTAGATTTATGTAATTATGACTGGGATAAACATTCAGACGTGAAACAAAATAAAATTGATTTAAGTATATCAAATAATCTTAAATTTATAGAATACTATAGAACTGCAGTACTCAGGTAAATTTCGGGAAACTTGAATTACTTGTAATCAAGCATTTATTTTATTTATATATTTTCTCGCGGTCATGATCGCCTGAAGTTATTTTACTTTGGTTAAACTTGATTCAATAAGTTTATATAAGTTAGGAATATGTCATCATTCCCCCAGAGTGTAGTAATCATGGTTTATATTGTTGAATTAAATGTTTAATTTCTGTTATTTTTTGCAATGCTCCGTTAAGGTTCCACTGAATGAAACAGTTGTTATTGTTTACTTTGTTATGTCCGCCATATCGGTTTTGACTCAATTAGTGTAAGTTATGTGCATCCCAGATGCCATTTGTTAAGAGCTACAGACATGTTGTTTTCGTTTTTCAAGAAAACGCCTAATTTACTGTAATATTCCCTCACCCCCTGATTGTAATGTAAAATTCTGGCTAAGTTCGAATGCAATTATTAAGATTGCACATTGCTATTATGCACAATGCCGACTATAACAGTGTGTTACAGTCAGAGTCAGTCACTAGTTTTATAATTCAGAGATTTTATATTTAATGGCTAATCAGCTTCATGACAAAAGTTCAGTTCAGTATTTCGCTAGTAAATTTCAATTCGTTTCTTGTAGAAACGCAAAGAAAATCTTCACCGGTGGCAACTCATAGTTCCCTGCACAACGTGGTTTGCAAATGAAATGCGTTTTGCACTTTTATTGGGACTGGTTTTCTACTGCGGCGGTTTGCTAGTGTGAGTAGTATCTCATTTTCTTGTACTACCTCTTCTGTTTCATTTATTTCTAGCATTTCCCCATGTTCATCTTTTCTATTTTTATGTACTGGTCTGCGTTGTCTTGCTCGCCCTCACTTTCTTCGTAGTTTGGGCGTTTTTCCTCGTCAGAGAAGAATGAGAGTGCTTTTAACTCCTTTCTTTTTTGTTTTCTTTTCCGTCTTCAGAATTTCTATTTTCTTCTTTGGTATTGCACTTACGATTTCGAGTTTTCAGAGTCGATATTCTTTTTACTGCAAAATGCGCACGTGTTTTTTCCTATCACTATTTTAGAGTCAACCCTCGAGCAGCTGACAGGTAGTCATAACGCGTGTTTGTTACTTTACACTAATAACAGTAGAAAATGAAATAAAATACAACACAGTGTAACCCTCTAGCCGTCACTTAATGTAACTGGCGCTCGGTTATTGTCAATTAAGTCAGTTGGAAAGATAATTTTAGCACTTAAAACAATCAAATCTTTAGCGGGTAGCGGTTTAAGTCCTAGGGCATTCCACGGGAAATTTAAATCAACCGGTCAAAAGATAACCGGAAAACACACACTGTTTAATAACATATATATATATATTTAAATCGATATAAACTTGAAGAGTATTTACACTACACACAACAGTATCAATACTTGATTTACTTAATTACACATATAAAACCATCAAATTTATAAAGGAATAATAATCACAGGTTTCGATCTGGCACTACTATGTAAAAGTCGCGAATCGGATGTAATGGTTTAACGAAAAATCGCGGTATTTGATAAACGTGATGTGACACTCAGGAATTCGGTACCTGATAATCGACAAACTTCTATATTGGTTGGAAACAAAACTAGACTTATAGTATAACTGTCACGAATTAATATTATTGGTATAATTATCGCAATATTGTATAAAAACGTGTTGGCAAGCCGCGCGACACCCAGGAGTTCAGTACCTGAGAATCGACAAGCTTCCAGATGTAAATCGGTTGATGAACAAAATCAGACTCCCGCTAAAATCTAAATTAACAACATATTTCGTTCTCAATTAGTATGAGTGAATCAGCGAGAGACGCTATATCTCCATCTCATGTGTCCGGTGCTCAGAAAAACTTATATATTGATTCTCAGAATTAGATCCGTTAGGGTGCACTTACGGTACAGTTATGCCTCTCACTCTGTCTTATGAAATTAGTAGTGCCATCTCATTAACACATGTATGTCTTAAGATTAGGGCGAGTTCATTACGTAAATTGCTAGGGGTGTTTGCTTGTTACTTAAATACTGAACCTCGCATATTTTTATATATCTAATATTATTAAATTTGAGGAACCACATTGAACCAGAAATTGGAATAAATCCGCGTAATGAAGTCCCGCGGATTACAACAGTTACCGTCTGAGGTTAAGTAACTTAAAAGCACGTGGTAGTATGACCTTTTTGTAAAGTGTCTTTTTAATCAAATGCACTAACGTGAATCACTTTTAACTATTAAATTGTATATTTCATATTAAACCGCTTGTAGTTCTGTTATGAAAATTAGAAATAAATAATTTCTGCAATATAATAATGAACTGGTTTTATTAGCTTTGTATTTCTTCCAAGGGGTGTGCATAGTTCGACTTTATAACTCAGAATGATTGACTAGTTTTTAATTCAACGGCCTTATGTTTAATGGCTATTTGATTATCCATTTTAGGTTTTTTTTTAATAATTCAGTTTAGGAGAATATTCATCTGATTGATTTTTATCTGTTTTACTTTCATTTTTGTATCAATATTCTAAACCTGGCAGGTCTCACAACTCCAATGAGTAAGTCTACTAAACCTAAGTTTTACTTATTAATATTACGAGCAACACTTCCTAAGTGCTAATGATCCTAAAGTAATGACCTGGTCTGTAAAATTCGTTGCTTGACCTATGGTGGAGTCTCATTATGACTGTGTAGCATTATGTCGTTTTCAGTTATGGTTGAAAATGGCAAATCTGTCATCACGACGCAGGCTGCTCTTCGGAAGCACTTCAACATTCCGCATTATGTTACAATCCCTAGCAACAAGACAATAAGACGTTGGATCCTTGCATTGGAAGTAACTGAATTCACAGCACATCGCAAATCGTGCCATATTACAATTTGTCGATATGGCCAAACAGTAACAGTCACAGCTGGAAATGCTGGAAAACTTTTTAGAGCAACAAGTCCAACAATTGAGTGACCACACAACTCTGCTCGACTTGTGTCTGTGAGGTGGGATGGCCAGCGCGTTCGCCATATTTAGACATGTGCGACGTTTATCTGTGGGGCTATTTGAAAGTAAATGTTTTTATACATCCCTCACACTTAAGAAGAGTTTAAGACCCGACTTATTGAGGAATCATCCGCCATACCCGTTGAAATGTGCAGAAAAGCAGTCTAAACTTTAGAAGTAGACTACCTACATCAGTGAATTGCTGCTGAAAGTCGCCATCTTGCTAATATGGAATTCAAAATTAAAGGAAAAATTATATTATATACTATTAGTTTTGTTACACCTCCTCAAAACCAGGTAATTACTTCTGCCCAACCCTATCTTTGTACATGCTGGACAGTGCTGTCTACAACAGTGTATTAGTCTGTCGCTAGTTTTCTAATTCGGCGGTTTTATGTTAATGGCTAGTTAGCAGAGGTTTCGTAGAACATTCATCTGATTGATTTTTATGTTTTACTTTTATCTTATATCAATATTCTAAATCTGCACTGGTTGGCCAGGTGGAAAAAGTAAGTTTTTAAACCCAATTAATCAATATGACAAGCAAAGCAAATAATGTACCATATGGGGTGGGTCATCCCTTCTGTCCAACAATTCTCAAAGTTAAATATAACTTTGATGATTTAAATGTGTTGGAAAGTTCACCTAACCTTATTGGCAGATAATTTTATATTTACTAGCTTATCATTTAATCATGGCTTTTGTGTTGTAGAACATTCATCTGATTGATTCTAATTTGTTTTTCTTTCATGTTTGTATCAATATTCTAAATTTACGTAGGTCACACAACTGTTAAAAGTAAGTTATCTAAAACTAATTATTACTAATTAGTATTAAACCAAAAAGAAAACCTAATTTTATATTTATTTGCTAATCATTTAATGATGGTTTCAGTTTCTTAGAACATTCATTTATTTGTTTTTTATGTGTTTTATTTTCATGCTTGTATAAGGACGCACAGCTGCGAAGAGTAAGTTTACTAAACCTTATTACTCTGGACAAAGACTGCCGCCGTACCCCCAAATAAAATTGAATTGAAATTTTGTACAATTCAGAATATGAACTTTCTCCAAAGTTCGCTACCGGGCCCCTAAATTTTCTCAACCTCTCATTTTTCAATTTTTAATTTCTAATTTTTGAAAAATGTCAGCATTGATTACCTTAATACACATACAAAATTTCATCTTTCTGTCTTTTACGAATTAAAAGTTATACTGGAAAAAGTGATTTTTCTTTCTGTTTTTCCAAATTTACGGGTTTTCATACCACCATAAGAATCGCGTAAACACATAAGAAAATAAACATACACCTGGGATATTATAATATATGACGATATTTAAATGTGTTTGAAAGTAAACCTTAACTTTATTGGCAGATATTTTACATTTATTGGCTAATCATTTGACGATAGCTTCAGTTTCAGAGAACATTTATATATTTATTTTTTATTTGTTTTACTTTCATGCTTGTATCAATATTCTAAATCTGCGCAGAAACTAGAACAGATAACTGTAAGTTTACTAAACCAAGTTTTCAATAATAAGATTTAGGAGCGAACAATAAATACGAATAGATACGCCAGTGTTAACAAAATAACTGGACCATGCTCAAAGTTGTATCCACAAGTAAATTCGTGGCATACAACAGACCACCTGCAGTTCACAATTTACTACATACAAACCGTCTTGGCAGTTCAAATTCAACCTTTTAAACTTCAAATTCAACTTTTTGATTACTTTTTTGAATTATAAAAGGTTGAATTTACTGTAGCTTTACTATCTACATTATGGCCTAATGGAATTACACACACAAATAGGATTCTTCAAGATCATTGCCATATCCTTGGAACGTTAGAAAGTTATTGCCATGTTATCACAGTACCTAGGCAAATTGCCACTTGTCGTCGAACTCTTTGTTTGATTAGCAATTCTATCTTGGTAAGTGTACATATACGTTCTTGTGCAATGTCTGACATCTTGTGCAATGTTAAGTTCATTGGTTTAGATACACAACGGATAATTGTTACTAGTTGTTAGGTGTACTATGCATGAAAAAGTATCTAAGTTCACTCACCTCACGTAATATTCTAAACAGTTGTGTCCAACATGCTTCTTAATTTAGCACATTATCTTTTTCGTTCATCTCAATTTGAAGAAGAACCAGTAGAAACTCTAACGTCAAAAACTTCGTCCTCCTAATTCAAATAATTTATGGGCCTTAAAGGTCACGTGGCATTACTCTTCTTACTGTTGTCCTCATTTCCCTTTCCTCCAGTATGTAAGTAACCTCATCGTTTAACGCAGCGCACTTCAGTGCAATGCTTCAGTCTACTTTGTTCGATTGCTTCTCCATCATCATTCGGACAATCCTACACCTATAACCACGTGTAACGTAATTTTAATGCTTCACAAAACGGTTGCTAAAACAGGCGGTAAATAATCTAGTTTCCATGGTTTCCACATTGAGCAAGTGTTGCCACACAATAAAGGCAATAGCATATATTTAACGTAAGAAAATGGTAAAATGGAGCTCGATGCACCTATCTCGTTACTGAAATTTTTTAATTATTGAATAATTTTGATTGATTTCAAATTAGTAATTATTATAATCTCTTCAAGGAACTAGTGCATATTATAACGCGCTAAGATTTTTCAATAATAACACTTGGTTGGTACATAACTGTAGTTTAACCATACAAAATACGTGGGTTACATTTTTCGTTAGGTATCGGTGTTCGGTTAACTAGAATTGAGAAATACATTTTTTGGGTTAACTGTAATGTAATTGAGTATTAAAATGGGGTCTTAGTATTAAGTCGTGTGACAGAGATATGTCAACACACTAAATTATTATTTGCGTTTCATAGTTGAGCTATAAAGTCAATGATTGTTATTATTTGGAAAATGAAGTACCAATTACATATGTAAATTACATTAAGTATCAATATTTTGTATTAATTTAAAAACGATCGGTGAATGCAGTATATTTGGGAGGCAGCCGGCCCCATAAGTCAAGTGATGGTAATTTTACAGGGGATAAAACCTTTTCGGTGCATAAAAGAAATGTATTGGAGTAAATGAATGCAGTTTGATTGATTTTAATGTTATTAATGTTTGTATAATGGATTATTTAGCTTACATTTTTACATTTAAATTGAAAATTTCAATTTTTCAATGAAAAATAACAAGCAAGTGTCGAACTTATGGGGTGTATCAAATAAATTCAATTTAGCTTTTTTGCAACTTTTATTTCGTGTCTAAAATAAACTCATACGTACTTATTACCCCAGTATAACATTAAAAATCAAAAACAGTCTCAGTTCGTCAGGTTAACTCACAGTTTTGTCTGTCGCTCGGTCTATTACTGGCTACTGGTATATTTTTCCATTTTCTTCTTATTGATAGAAATTTTACCCTCTATATTTTTCGCTTTGTAAGACTAGAATAAAAGAATGTTTGACTAAAAGCGGCACTAGTTTATTTTGCATGGCACCTTTTGTTCCTTATTTGGACCTGTTGATTCGATAGAGGTAATATATATTTTTTTAATTTTAGACAATAATAACGTCAACACATGTGTAACGCCTAATAGCTAATTAAATATTAAAATAAATGTTAAAAAAAGACATCCAATTTTAAGAAATTAGTTTTTATATGTAAACCATTTATTTTATTAAAAAATATTTAAATAAAACTTTTAAATAATGTACTTGTATAGGTTTATATACTACAATGGGTTCAAGAAATGTGGACAAAATTGTAAGCGGTGAAAACTGTTGAATGTCATTCGTTGTTTTAAATCAATGCCAATTTTTTGCTAATTAATATTATTAAATATATACTTGTTCAAATGTCCCTTTTGTTTAACTCTGCAGACCAAATCCCAACATATATTATTGATGAATTAGTTACTGGCCTAGTGTTGCCACCTATTCAACCTGTTAAATTTCCGTACCAGTCATCTTGATAGATGACTCCTAATAGAACACATTTCTGAAAAAAGGTATTTTGTGGAAAAAACATTTAATAATTTTCAATTCACTAAGGAAAAGTTGTCCTTGAACAGGTTAATGCAATCACTTAGATTTGAATAAAGATTCTCTACACACAACTTATCTATATCTTGAACGAATCTTAAACGAATCTTTAACGATTTGTTTCAATCTGTTCCAATCTTGTACGATTCTTGTCCACATTGTTTTAGGGTTATTGATAGAGTGATCCACGGGTTTGCACAGAAAATGAAATGTAAATATTTGGGATTTAAATTTCACTTGCTCAATGTGCGACAAGTTAATCTATCACAAAAACAAAGCGATAAAATAATTTCCATCGTTGTGCGTAGTTTGTGAGTATGACAACTTCAACTAGACACTGACACGACGTCACAGTTCGTTTGTTTGTGTGTGTGTGTTTTCAGTTTATTTAACGTTTTTCTTTCTAACGTCGTTTTGTATTTAGGCATAGGCAAGTTTAATCTTATTTTATTTAAATTAAATAAATCTGATAATTGTTAATCATTTAAATAATTATTGAGCAGTGCCTCTCAGAGAGAAGTGGGAAGGTGGTTAGAAAAGAAGCAATTGCTCTAGATCTCTGAAGTAGAAACCTTCAACTCAATAAATTGAGACTGGTTACTTCGATTTTGCGGGGCCTCAAATGCATCAGCTTCCCTTACTTCCTCTGAGAGGTGCTATCTTATAGGAGTGCGTTCTAATCATACCTTGTTTATTTTTACGTTTTGCCATCGAACGACTTTCCATTGCTGCAACAGACGGTGTGTATTCGTTTACTTACTGATATTCTTGGTTTCGTCAACTGTACCCGTAAATCTAGGACAGACAACAACGAAGACAACAGTAATACTATTACTCAAAGTCCTGCTTCCTTAAAGGGTCCTACCGGTTATAAACATGTGTCTCTTGTATCATCATCATCTATTGGTGGCTGCCATTTAAACGATTTAAACTAAGCCTTTATTAATTCATGCACTCGTTTCTACGGTGTCTTGTGGGGGCGACATTCTTTTTTATAACACGTGCAGTAAAACAGATTCTTGTTATATATTTTAAAACTAATGCATGACAATATTATAATCTTCTCTAGACATAAATTTCTCAATTTTTCCAATGAAACCTGGATATAATGTTTCAGTTATCCTTGCAGGCATATCAACGTGTAGGGCTCGTTTTAAAGAAACTTTACTTTAAACTTTACTATGTCATCAGACTAAACATTGAATTGTTTGTTTAAAATGCAGGAAGTAAGTTTCAAACCAATCTGCAGGAATCTTTGTTTAATTAAGAGTGCACAAATTTAATACAACTACTTACAAAACAGATCGTAAGTATTACATAACTGAACTAATCATTTACGTTGTATGCTTACTGGACTCTACTACTCGTCTGTTATTACTTTTCCTTTTACTGTTTACTATGTTTATTTTTAATAATTCTTTACAGTTTCGTTTGTTCAGGTAACACGTACCCTTGGTGTGAAACTCACTGTTAATGTTTTGTTTAAAAATTTAATCAATACCTATACAATACATTAATGATTGGAAGTAAATGAGAGTAAAAGAAAAGTTAACTTGAATATATTTTATTATAGGCGTTACAATATATTATTACTAATTAGTTCTACTACCAAATTAATTTACATATTCATTTATAAAATTAAAATAAATTCAAAAGTTCTACTTCTTTTTTTCTTTCTGTTCTTCTCTCTTCCTTTTTTTTCTATTTTCTATTCTCCGCTTCTTATCACCTACTCTACACTTATGCTGCTCTTTGCACTTCTGCCACTATTCCATTCCTTTTATAGTCCTTCTCTTCCTTCTTTTCGTTTCTCTCATTCCACACTGTTTCCTAATATCCTTGTGTATCTTCATTAAGATCTCACATTCTGCCTTACTCATTTCTTTTTCGAATCTTCCTGCTCTGCTCGTTCCTTCAATAATTATTTTGTCCCTTTTCACTTCTTTCATTACCATATACACGACAACATAACCAATGCAGTGCATTAACATGAATGCGAATCGGTGCACAGGATATGAGACATGGCAGAAGAGACGCTGCAGCAATACGAAGAGAGTGGATGAAGAAAATAGAAAGCCGAATGGGGGAATGGAAGAAGGGAGAGAAACATGTAGGTTAGAATGGTGAAGTAGAGAAGCAGAGGACAGAGAAAGTGACACGAGGAGAAAAAGAAGAGATATAAATAGTTTTTAAGTTTAACTTAGAAATCATGAACATGTAATCATGTAAATAATGTAAAACCTTGCAGCATACGTAACATATCCATTTGTACCACAGTGCGTAAGTAGTCAAATAAGTCCAAATCAAACAAACTCACAGCAAATTAGTGTTTTCTCTGCTTGTGCTAGTTTCACACCGTCATAGCTAAATCGTGGAGTCTTCCTACATAACTTCGTGGATCTAATTCTTTGCATGGAAACTATTCTTGAATATATCTTAAGGAAAATAACTTGAAACCAATACAAATGAAAGCTAATCGCTAATTTAATTATTGTCTGTTCCATTTTTGATTTCTCGTTGTCTTGGTATTTTGCAGCGAGTAAGTAATCCTGTTTAATTTATATTTGTTCCTATAGTCAACAGAGACTTCTTCCTAAAGTTACAACACTCTTTTAAGACGTATAACACAACATATTATTAAGCCCCTCATCTACTCCACCACTCCATCACGTTTATTTCAGTACCGATGATAATAAATTTTGTCAGATATTTACTATCTACCAATATATTTATATTTAAAAATGTTAGAAATCGTCTTAATTTAATGCAACTTTTAAATAAACATTTGTCTTATATTAAATAATATAATCCGACTTAAATATAAATACTAACCATATTACATCAATATGTTATTGGACTTATTTCATTAAAACGATTTACTCGCAAATGTCTAAATTTTTCTGTATTTTATTTGTCAAATATATAAACATTCTAAGCATGTTGATTCTTTACTTCGATCTGCACTGCAGCACAAAGTAGTTTGCCTGGACGACGGGGCCTTAATGTAAGAACATCATCTAATGAACAAAATTGAATCCGCCGCGCCTATTAGAATTGTTTATAAGGATTAAATAATTCACACATTTACATAATTTTACATAAAATAGAATACACTTTAAACAAAACTCGTTAGAGATACACATAAAGCTGATATCAGACGGTTCACTCGGGTGAACAATGCCAAATTAACGTGTCCCACATCGCTGGACCGGTTCATTTCGAATGAAAGGCAGAAATAACAAAAAGTGAACCGTCTGACATCAGCTTAAATATAATTTATATTTAACAAGCCTTACATTGTCGAAGAATCTGACTGGAACGGAATACATAGTGCATAGAGATTTCAGATGGATAATGCAGTAATAAGCTATAAATTGTCCAATCACAGGAAAATGTTTGTGATGAAAGACAGTGATGATTCTCTTTTCAATCGTTCCTTAAATATCCTACTTATCTTGACTATCAGCTCAGTAGTTTGTCCCTACAGCTTTTTGCTATTCCACAAATAGTGATAGATGATAACAAGTGTATATGCATTTTTAACAGATCAACAAGTTTGTATAGCACTTTTCTGTATTCGATTTTCAAAGCTCTTAGGGCACACTTTACCGTTATCCGATTGACCTAAAATTTTACACGGAATATTTTTTCATGTAATCACACTAAACTGGGAAAATCGCAAAGAAGATCTTCACCAAGAGTAAATAAGGGTCACTCTAATATGCCCCCATTCTTAAAAGCAGGTTATTTAAGTTAGAATAAGCTAAAAGTTATCCTGTATCCTCTGAAACTCTTCGTACCACCATTTTCTTATTTACACGTATAGCATTTTCCGAATGTTTTAATAAAGAATTTTTATTTTATTTTATAGAAAAGGGAGAAGGAGAGACAGATCGTAAGTTAATATCGAAGTTCAACTTGAATAGTTATCCATTTATTAATATAAATCTCCATTAAAGAATAAGAAAACCTCGTACCAATAGCACTCTCCTGGTCACACCGTAAGAAATCTTTTTTGCCACGCGAGAGATGTTCACCAACTTTGTTCCCTCATTGCAATCCATCGAAAGGATAGAATGACATGGAACGACAGATAACAGACGCTCGTATCATTGCTTTCTAGTTTTCTTGGACACGTGGTTCGTTTCATTCATGTTGTCGTTCACAAAACACTTATCACTTTACAAATAAACCTGTTATAAAATTTATACCAAGTATAAACTGATAATAAGCCTGTCTGGCTTTATACCCGGCATAAATTTTCAGCACTTACTAGTATCACTTGTACCAGTTACTGTTACTAGGTTAACTTGTTACCCTTATTACTCCTTCAGCTTGTAAGTTCTTCTTTCCTACTCTGTGTTGTGGATGCTTAACATCTATAGTCGGGTAATTCCATGTTAGGCAAGCAAAATCCAAAATACAACACTTGGTCAAATTTCCATTTATGAAATGCTCGTGCTAGTAATTGTATCTTTATGAAAACTTGTCCAAACCATTCGACCACTGCCTACAAAACCAGAACAGCATTTATCACGTGTAGCGCTCAGAGCCATTCACTGCCGCCTAGCGTGGAATTGCTGAAGTGCAGCAAAGCAACTTTGTATCATTCATTCTAAGTTTTAATTTTCAACAGATGGTGAGTATTGAAAGTTTCCAATTTAAATGATTACAATTAATTCTATGGAATGGTCCATAGTTCAAATGTCTTAACTGAAATAAGTCATTAGTCCACAATTTATTGGGGCCCTAATTTATTGACGTAAAATGATTTGTTGGAATGACATTGCCGTCTTATTTTACCAAAAAGGATGTAAGTTATGTAGCAATACAGCAATTTACACGGCTCCACAAAGCTGAACTTATTTCAATTCGGAACATTAGTTAATGTAACAGTTCTTCTGATATAATTTTTGTCTATCTTTGTTTGATTCTGACAATAGAACTTCCAACCTTCTATCACATTAATTTACAAATTGTTTGTTCCAACCAATACCATTACTATGACGTCATCAGGTGGTGGGTACCGCTTTAAGAAATACAAACAATGGTAATGTTATGTTGTCTCAAAATGTTATAATCATTTCATTGCTCACACTCAGCATGTAAGTTTTTCTACTGTCAACGTCATTGAAGCGTAGACACTACCTACCATATTATTTATATTTAACAGTTATTTAAAAACTAATAACAATTTGTCTTTGTCTTTGACTTTGGTTACACTCAAATCAGCGTATCCCACAGCAGGTATTATTCTGCTAATACCATCGAAACCACAATTGGGTTGTAAACCACTTGTTATGTTTGGATATTTTAAATTTTTGCTGAAACATGCAAATATCAATGCAAATAAATTTTATTTAGGATTTTAATAAAACTTGGCTCAATTACTCTTTGATTAAATACAAACCGTACGAGTATGAGCCTGATCATTTTAAAATTAATCGCGCCATTTCACTTCATGAAAATTTAATTTGTTAAAAGAATCGTATCCATAGATTGAATTCTTTTCAACGAAACTGTGACAGAACGGCTACAGGAAACTTTGTGTTCACAGAATGCCAAAACTATGATACCGTGGTCTCAGATACCGTGCAGATGGTCTAGTTTCATGCAGAAGGATTAGCAATTTGAAGAAACGCTATAACAAGTACTAGAATTTAAATGGCGGCTATGTTGGAAAATTTATGCTGGTCTTTTATTTATAGGAAAACTGAGGTTACTTCCGGACAGCCCTTGTATAATAAGTATGCCATCTCTTTCGCACTTTGGGTAATAAGTAGACAGAATAATGACGTCAGATATGACTTTTCAATTATTAATAATACAAATATTACCATTGTGATAAGAATGACTCTTTCCATTGCAAATAACTATTATAACATTGTGTATATTTACAAAATATATCTTTATCAATATGTAGTACAGTTTTATAAAAATATGGTTTACAACCCAATTTTTAACATATTTGGTCTTTTTAATAACGAAAACACTATTTGTTTACAGGGGCCCCAGCTATTCGTCTGAACAACCTGATCGTCCTATCGGCTGCGTTAGGACTTCTTTATTTCAACTAAGGTAAATTTAATTATAACAATTATAAATCTGCCACTAGACTCAGTCAGTTACTAAATTAACCTACATTCTACAATGGTTCGTGTTTTATCATTCCCTGCTTCTCGACGTGCTTTTCTGCTGCTGCTTTCACCTCCTCAGAACTGTGTGGTTTTTTTTAATATTTTTTTTTTTTCAACAAAATGTATAATATTTTCAATTTATTCGCAATTTGACCAACTTTTTTTTTCAAAATTAGATACCAAAGTTAGAGCACATATATAGATTCACCTTTCTCGATGCCCCCAAATAAAATTTTTGAATTTGGAAATTTTTTTTTGATATGATATTCAATTATTACACAATCCAAAATTGTAATTTTCTCGGGTCCTATTAATAAAATTTTGAATTTCTAAATTATGAAATATGTTTACATTTAATAGTGTAATACATATATAAAATTTCAACTTCCTATCTTTTATGAGTAAAAAGTTATACAGCAAAAAAGAGCCAACTTTTTTTTTCAATTTTTCCAAAATAACAGGTTTTCAGGAAATTCAAGGAAAAATCCGAGAACGCCAAAAGTTTTAGAATATTTTCTCTACGAAAAAGGCAATTTTCAAAAACATTGATTTAGAAGTTTTTGAGCTCCCATACAAAATTCAGTACCAGACATATAGTACATATAGAATATAAGAATAAAAATATACACTTGGAACATTATAATAAACTAATTAAGTAATTGTTTTTGTGTGCTTGTTTTAATAATAATATTTTTGTTTCAGTTTCTGACAGATGTCATCCTCCAAATTCTACGTAATACCCAGGGAGATTGCAATTGTTAAGTTTTATGCATTGTCGTAATTATTTTTGGTTCAATTTTCGGATATGTTTTTGTATTTCTCTAAATTTTAAATTGATAATGTAACAGTTGATTTTTTAATAAAATTTATTTAAAAATCATTGCCGTGTTTTTGTTTTTATTTTCTAAATATTATTTAAGGAAAGAAGCTCATACATATATGACATTAGGTTCTTAGAGTATGGAATATGAAGAGTAGTAAAGTTTAAGAACATATTGTAAAATAAATGACAAAAAGTCTTGCAACGAATAGTGGATTATATACTCGTACTTTTCTGCTCTATGCTCTAAAGTAGCATGTCCCAAAGCATTCTGAACATCAGTAATATTTGATGCGAGTTATTCATTGCAACGTACAATAACACACTAAGCTTATAAAAGTACAATAACTAGCTTAATGGTAAGTGACATTCTGAGGTGTTGCAGAATCTCCACTTTCAGTCGTCGTTGTTCTAGCGATGCAGAGTCTATCTATCCGAATTATTGATTTAAGTTTTCCTTTTTACCATTACCTTACATGTTAACCTGAACTTCTCTAGGACAGAAAAAAGTATTGAAACTGAATAAACAATTGCAGTAGCAACTGGAACGAAGTGAAAAGTCTACGCTTGGTGGATTTCATCTAGTATCCAACTTTTATGGATTTGTAAAATAATAGAATTATCGAAATGATTTTGTTTCACAATACATTACAATACACAACGCTTACATAAGTTTTAGAAAATATTACTCAAGATTAAGTTTGAAAAAGGACAAATAAATACATTTGAGAAACACACCAAATATTATTAAAAATCAGGTTTACTTTTATTCTTAGTTTTAAGTACTCCATTTCTAGAATGAATCGGTCTAAACATATCAATAAGCTGACATAAAAACACTTAGTTTAAATAGCGATAACGACATAAACCTGCAAAGTGCAGAAGTTTATCCATTCCACGCAATATTTATGGTCATTTTACAACAGTATTTACAGAACCTACTAATTTACAACAGAATGAAATTGCTTTTCTGAATCTGAAATATTTTCAAAAACAATAAAATTCAAATCGTAAATTATAACGCAGAACCACAATTTTATTTAATATACACAGTGGTGCGCAGTGAGTCTATAATTTGGGTGTAAGACCAAAGTGTCTAGCTAGAACTTGCTCCTAGTAGGCTGATTCTCACTGCACTGTAGGGGCAAATAGAGTTTTCTATGTGCTTGGAGTCTTCGTATTCCTTTTAGTGAACGTCGCAATAAAACACTTATTGATTTCACTTTAATACATTTATTAATTATCCAAACTTATTTATTTACATGCCGCGAGCTAAAGTGGATGTTAAGCAAATATACATCTTTCTCTAATGTGGTGTTTCCAAATTTAAAATATTTTAATTGAGCTTATCATACACTGTTCCTGTTGGAACACGAGTTTAATCTGGCGGGATTGCCGGCATATTGGCTCGTACGTTTTACTTTTTTCCAATTATTGATTTACTTTTAAATTTTCTAGTTTGAAGTATTATTCTTGAATTTGAAAATAAGACTGTTTTGAATTTTGAAATAAGACTCCCCTGTTGTTCCCTCGGTTCTTGATTTTATCCGTTTTCCAAGTACGGATTTTCCAAGTCTTTTACCGAAGCGATGGTGGGAACTCTGTTGGATACTGGTCTCCCACGATTAGACTAGATTTTGCTTAGTCAGTGTTGTAGGCTGGTTACAGAATAACTAAAATCATCTTAAACTAACAATAGTGTCATTAAATCTTAAAATAACAATAACATTCATAATATTTTAAACTAACAATAGTAAATTAATACTACACGCTTATGAATTATTCCATTTTTAAACAGACAGATAACATATTTTACTTATTATCTATAAATTTGAAATCGCATGAACATGACTGTCACACCTTCACTCTCGTTTTGTTCATTTCAAAAATCTAAATGCTTTTACCCATTGTGAATCTTTGTTTAATTAGAGATAATTTTCAAAACTAGATGGTTTTTTCCCCTTTAAGTAGAGACGGGGGTGTCTCACAGACAAAACGATTATTTATATACGACTAATAAAACTTCATTTTTAGCAACAAATTATTATATTTTATTATAATGATAAATTATACCTAGCTAATAAAATTACAAAACATTTAAAATAAATTAATATTCATTATATCAGTCGTCATTTTCCGACGTCAACACCTTCCTGGCCCATGTTAGCGTTGCGTCAAAGCTCCTGAGCGCTCCGGGCGTCCCGACGGACGTCAAGTGAAACGCCCCGGCCTCGGCGAACAACTTGGCAGTTAACAACTGCTGCGTAATTTCCAGTGGCGTCGGTATTTGAGTATCCGGCTCCGTCGAAGAGGCAGTGTCCTGGGGATTTGGCAACAGTGGTGCGGACAATGATAATTCGATGAGGTTCTGGTACACCGGAGTGTTAACTAGCTGCGGAATAAGACCCCGGGATAACAGCAGATACTGAATGTTCTCAGGGGGCGATTCCTGCACAAAACATAATTAATATTATCAAGTATTTTCAATTTTAAAAAGAAACTAGTTTCGAGGATAAAGGAACCAAAAAAGAATATACTATTATTATAAGAAAATTAATTGGATAAATATTTTATTGAACATTGGGCACAGCGACACAAAAACTAATTCAGACACTAATTAGCTGAGTTACCTTTAACGTTTTGACGATTTCCACTGCATATTGCAACAACTCACTCAAAGTAAAATTCTCTGTTGTTGTTCCAGAATTTTTTAGAAGACAAATTAATAAAATATCCATAGAACTAATTTTGGCTTCTAATCGATGTAGCAGCTCGAATAAAACCTGTAAAATGTAATTTATTAATAATTGCACGAAAGTATATTAGTTTTAAGGTAATACCTCTTCTTTGAGACAACTAAAAATGAGAACATCTTGCAGGATCGTGGTTGTGTTTTCGGGTTTATCAACTTCGTTGTAGGTTAGAATCTTCTCTAAGAGAATATACCAAGGACTCGAACCATCTCTAAAAATTTAAGTTTATATAAATTTTATAAATTAAGATAAGCGAAAAAAGGACCGTGGTCCTAAGAAGCCCGTGAAGTATTAATAAAAAAATATATATAAATTTTATAAGATCTCTAAATAACAGTTTTTAGTTATTCGTAAACATACTGATATTCCATTTCTTCGAACGCTGGCCAATGTTGCAGTAAATCCTTCAAACATCTCAACTGGTTCCAGTTGTTAACAACTTCTAATAGTTGGTTAAACAATTGTACTCTTCCACTTTGCTTTGATAAGTCGTACGAAGATAAAACCTTCACTAGCCCTGGAAAATCATTATTATTTTGAACACTGTTAAGCCAACCATTACGGTTATAGGTTATTTGAATACGAAATTAGCTGCCATTTGCATATGTTGGTTTGAAATAACATTGCACCTTCCGTCATTTGTTACGTAATTGTATAAAGTAAGTATTGAAAAAGTATAAAGTAAATATTGTTTTCTTTTGTTCTTTTCTGACTTTTGCCTTAATCCAGACGTTTATTAAATCTTCTACTGGGCGTTACCCAAACTATCAAAAGGTTAAGAGTTCTTAATGTCTTCAAGCAAGCTAGAAATTGATGTTGAAGAATATGTAGCCTTCGGTTTAAAGGGTATTACGAGCTGGCGCATTTTAATAAGTAACATTATACATTAGACCATATTGCGCTACATTCTGTTAAAATATTTTGATGAAATTGAGTGATGTAAATGTACTCGTATTTTCAATAGTGAGTGAGAATTATTCATGAGAACACTATCAAAAGTAATAATTAAAAAATAAATACTTTTCTTATGACGCATTTTCTAACTGACTTGAATATATAAATAAATACAATAATGAATGCACTTCTTACATTGTTCGGTGTGTTCCTGCGTATCACTTTGCCAGGCGGACAAAACCGTTGCCTGCGTGTGTTGAAACAGCAAATCAGTGTTGGAATCACTAGCCACGATGTTCAATTCCTGCAAATACAAACATAAAACATAACTGTGTTACAATAAACCTCTATTTAAGTTACATTATTTTCAATTATTTAAATCTCTGCAATAGCATTACAACAATTGTTACCTCCAAGATGTTCATGACCCGCAGCCTAAGCGCGGGGGAGATTTGAAGATCTCCACACAGCGGCAGTAATTCTTCTGCTAGCAACTTCATCTCCTCGTTGCTAACGTCATGAGCGTCTCCCTCCTCTTTGCTGGTGCTAACGTCATCGTCGATGTTCCAATCAGAATCATTGTTCCAATCCCCAGAGCCGAAGTCCAGACCCAGGTTCGGGTCGACCTTCAGTTTATTCGACAGGTATTCTTCTAGGCGGGACACCACTGTAGTCAGCATCGAGGTTCCTTTGTCGGTGCTACTGGAGAAAATACAAATTTGTGCCATTTTAAGAGAAAGCAATGCCTAAAGTTGTCTTTCATGAGGAACATATATATATATATATCGTTCAACGGTGCAAGAAATAATGAGAGAGAAAGAAAGAAGATAAAAGGGCAGCAGTAGGAAAGATGATGAAGATAGAAGAAGCAAAGTACAATGTAAGAAACAACTGGAGGATTCTAGAGTAGCTAGGAAAACAGGGAAGTAATGAAACTAAAATGATTGTCAGATTTAGATTAGACGACGAAGAAAGTGAAATTGAGAACAACCTGGGTGTGGAAATGAAAAGAAGAGGCTGGAGCACACTTGGAGTGGATATAGTGAGAGAGTTGATAACGGAGTGAACACAGAAAAACTGTTGAAAGTGAAGAATGCAGAAAGGAGGAACAGGGCAGACGAATACTAAAAGGAAGGAAAAGACAGAGAGGAACGACTATGGAAGAAAGGTGAGAAAGAGAACGAAGTAGTGATGAAAGTGTGAAGTGTAAAGGGGAGACTTGTCCGCACACGGGTTGACTAGCTTGCAACGCGAGTCCCAAACTGGTTGAGAATGTCATTGTGTTGGTACCTTGGTCTGACCGCACGAAAAACTACGACGTTTTTGGAAATTTTTGTGGTTACTTACAAAATATCAGCATTGTTTGTATCTGGGGCTTTGGTAGTCAATTTAAAAAAAAAAATTTGATCTAATTTCGACTTTACAATTTTTCTGCAAATCAATAATAAGTGCGCCTTTACAGTAAAGAAAATGGGGCATTTCAGGACATATTAGACTGGAACAAAACTGAGAGCTGATCAGCTGAGAAACCAGAGATCATAATAAACATCAAACATAGACCCTAAGACGTTTGCTTACCCTAATAAGCTGTGAGAGTCTTCCAGCATCTGTTTCAACGCTTCACACAAAGATGGCGCACTTGGCATTTCCTTTATCGCTAAACTCAAATCATGCAACGGAATGGCAGCTACCATAATCAGCCGAATCAGGCATTCCATAAGAAGACCCGGTTGCGAACATGATTCCTGGATTTGTCTGAAAAGTTCATAGTGTACTATATATAGTATGCTGTTGGTATGCTCACAGGAGAGATGACCTGGTAAGGTTCAACACTCCCTCTCACTCTCTCTGTGAATTGAATAAAATGTTGTTACATCAATAGATAAGATCACTGAGGTATAACGAATAGTCAGATGATAATATAAGTACAAACAGTGACGGGGCAAAATCTAAATTTGATTTGGCAAGATAAATTTTGACAGTGACTGACACCGGATTTAGACCTCAGACGCATCGAAAAAGCCCTTAACATGACCTTCAGATATCGTCAGTTTAAAGTTTATTTTTTAAATTCTCCATTTTTTAACATTTTTAGTGTCAACGTATTCTTGGATAGCTCTTTCTTTTAGTTTTTTTTTTGTTTCTTCGCCAGCGTGAATGGTTACTTTAGACGACACAAGCGTTATTTTGTCACTAATAAAAATAAAAAACAAATTGTCTAAATACTGTTAAATTAGCTTATTTTTGGCTGCAGGTATGGTCACTGAAACCCAAGGAGTCTTACATTGTGATAAAAATTATTTAAAATTAAAAATACAACAAAGCTTAAGTTTATGTAATATTTTACTTATACGAAACCTAATAATATTTCATCTAAAGGGGCAGAAATAAGTATATTTTATCATTTAATCCTTAAAAAGAACTTCTTAATATTTTGTAATCGTTAAAACGGTCTTCTTAATAAGTTTTATGTTATTACACAAAAAAGGTAGATTCATTTTCTAAATAGCAGTACAATAGGATACAAAACGTTATATTCTAGGTAACATTGTTTACGTTACAGGTAACTTTTACTACGTTAGATAAACCTTAAATACACGTAACATTTGTTTAATGGACACGTTCATTACTAAACTAATTAAATAACACATGGTATATTTTTCAACAATTATTTCGTAGAATAAATGAAATAATACAACAGTGATTATTACAGCATAGCTCAATGGGCGTTGACTACCTTATAATGGTGTGGATATCTTCCCCGTATGGCAGCATTTCTTGCCAGGAGTCGCCTCCTAGCGCTTCGAACACTCCTAGCCAATTTGTAACATCGCTTTGTAACTGTCGCCATTCTTCGCTAAAAATATTTTAAGATAATAAAGTAAAGCTTAGCTAATCAGAAATTATTAAACGGGTAGCTTCATGTAACTCTTCTATCTCAAAATTCTACTAGCTTAACTAAATTTTATTGTAATTCACTTTAAAGAGCTTGGCGCTTGGAAAAACTAGATGTATATATTTTCTTCTATTATCATTAAATAAAGTATACATTTGTGAATACATTTCTGTCAAAAATTAATAAAAAAATACATGTGGAACAAATTTTTCAGGAGGTTTACCAACCGTTGCCACCATATCGATGAATCGTCAGAAATCGTCAGAAATGAGAAATTTAAATACTTTTTTGTAAACAAATGCAATATGCAAATGCTATCATGCAGCATTGTGATTTTTTTTTTGTAAATTACGGTCTTATGAGGTAAAATTATAAGTTTATAAATCGTAAAATCGTATGCTACACGATAGACAATAGTCAAAGAATGGCAGAAAGAATACACATGGTGAATTAAAATCGCTTTAGTAGTTCTCACGTGGTGAGAGTTTGAAGAATAGTAGTAGTTTCAAGATAAAACTAAATAGAAAAATGTGTTGCAGTACACATTCCAAGTTTCAAGTTTCTATTTCTCCTAGTTCAAGAGACTATTATATTTTAACACAGTAACAAAATTACTGTTATATATCATATATTTAATTGCACCGTATGGAGAAAATGAATTACGCGCAACTTCCTAGTGTTTGGTCCATCAGTCTTAAAATATTTACAGATACAGAAGAGTTCCATACTTGTAAAAACTCGTAGTGTTCTAAGAATTATATTATTTTTACCCATTTTCCTTCATCCTGTCGTTGCAGATGGTCAGTGCTTCTCGCAACAGCTGCGTCCTGGTTTCCATGTCGATTCTACTAAGTGCTAGATTTGACAAAGTGACTTTCTGAACTAAACTCTTAAAGTCTTCTGATGACATCCTTAAGAACAGCGGCTTCAGCGATGACCAGTGGGACATATATTGTCTCGGGGTGGAGTGTGCGGGCAACTGGGGTAAAATGTTATTTATTAGAAATTTTTCTATTATTTTCAATGCTAAGTGTGGTTAGTAAATTTAGGGGTAGTATTAATTAATTCGAAAAGAGAACAAAACCAAAAATTGCCAGCAAACTGGCGTAATATATCGTGAATCAATAGCACTAAAATTGTCGTAGTAAAAATAATATATTACCTCGAAAAAATGTTTCTTTGCCCACTCAGAGTGAAGTTTGGATTGAGTGACTTGGCAAGCCTCCGACAGAGGTGGTGGAAGCGTTTTGAGCAGTTTACTGATCATTGGCAGTGAATCCTGTGGAACGCTGGAAACAACAGCAGCCACAAAATCGTCTGGAGGATTTAGTATTAGCGTGTAATCCAAATCTGAGAAGGTTAAAATCAAGTCATAAAGTTGACAATCAGGATCTCTAATGTCAATAATTTTTGGCAATGTTATAGAAGATAAATTAAAATTAAAAGGATTAAAATTTACTAAAAAAAATTGAAAATCGTTTTCTACCTTCTTCTCTTTTATGAATTTTCATCTCTTTATGAACAGAGTTTAAGAGATATTTATAAGAGTGCAACTCAAACGTCAGATACTACTGCAAAGTTTAGATTTCCAATTATAGTTAAATATGCAACAATTATAATCTCAATACACACCCTAAATTTCAATTTTCTATTTTTCCCAGTACAAGAGAAACTATATTTTGGCAATAATTTTAGCGCTCATTTTATAGCTGCGCACTAACAAAATAAACACCATTTTGCTATAGTAATTGCGCCGCATACAGAGCGTAAAACATGACAACTCATATGAACAACTGTGAAGTGTAGAAAATGAACTGAGAGCAAACATAAATATAATATCGACTGGAGTTCAAATTGTTTATCGTGTGCCGTCAAAATATAGCTAAAAATTAGAGACAAAAAGCAAAGCTGAAGAAGTCAAAATTTTGATGTCTATCCGTCATATTTTCGATATTAAAAAAATGTAAAAGTCAATAGAAAAATATTAACATGAAGCAAGGAATAAGCGTACATCAAAAAGAAATAAGAAAATGAATGATCCATAACAGAAAACAATATAGCTCTTAAAGTAGCTTTTTTATTTAATTTATTTAACGTCGGTCTAATTTTGGTGCTAACTGCTAACTTCGACAACCTCCTACTATTTTGGCAGTGTTTGTGGTCTCATTTGTGCCTACTCTGCATATTAATAAGTTTATGATTATGTACAAATAATCAATTTAATAGAGTTTAAGAACAAAACTATAAAGACACGTTAGCAGTTCGCAACAGACTATATTTGACATAAGAAAAAGTTTTTACACAACAGATTACAGATGGCGTTACTAGTTACTAAGTAGTGATATTTTGATACTTATTACAATACCCCCACTTATCAAAATAACCTAAGTACACATGATTACACAGAAACAATGCCAAGTAAATTCATAAACTTATAATGTTTCAGATGACAAAGACCTTTTGTTAAAATATCTGCAGGCATTTCTTCAGTAGGAATGTACTTAACTTTTACAAAGTTGTTCTTTACAACATCTCTAATAAAATGACAACGCACATCTATATGCTTGGATCTATTATGACTCTGACTACTCGAGGCTAACTTCAATGCACTTTGGTTATCACAATACAAATCAATTACATTAAATACATCAGTAATTTCATGCATTAAATTTCTTAGATAAATAGCTTCTCTTGAAGCTTCAGAAAGAGCAGTGTATTCCGCCTCAGTACTGGATAATGAAACCGTTTTCTGCTTCCTACTTTGCCAGGAAATGGCAGACCCTGACAACATAAAGCAAAATCCAGTATAGGATTTTCTATCTAGAGCATCACTTGCCCAATCACTGTCTACAAAACCTTGTAAATTACTATTGTTATTATTGGTATATTTTAAACAATAACTTTTAGTATGCAGTAAATATCTTAATACACGTTTACAATAATTCCAATGTATGTGACTATAACAACTATTAAATTGACTGAGATAGCTAACACAGTAAGCAATATCTGGTCTTGTTAATACTGCCAGATACATCAGACTTCCAATAAGTTTTTGATAAGGAACATCAGGTAAACATTTATCAGATGACTTATCTAAATTCAATTTAGGCTCAATCGGAGTACTTTGTGTCTTACAATCAGACATTTGAAATTTAGAAACTAACTGTTCAATATATTGTTGTTGATCTACAGTAATAACATTTTTATTTTTATCTAAATTTATTCTCATGCCTAAATATTGTCTTACAGGTCCCAAGTCTTTTAACTTAAATTCTGAACCTAATACACTTTTTAATTTATTTGTTTCAAAATCATTGTTTGAAAAAATCAAAAAATCATCCACATACAGGGCCACTATCACTTTAATTTTACCAGTTATTTTTGTAAACAAACATGGTTCATATTGACTATTTTTGAAATCTAATCTACTCAAAACTTCTTTAACTCTTTCATACCATGCCAGGGAAGACTGTTTTAACCCATAAATGGCTTTATTTAATTTTAAGACCTTTCCCCCACTTTTGTTTACAAAACCTTCAGGTAATGACATATAAATATTTTCTTTCAAAAAACCATTAAGGAAAGCAGTGGTTACATCTAGATGTGTTATACTCATTTTCATTTGAACACTAAGTGCAAACAACAATCTTAGAGTAGAATGCCGCACTACCGGTGAAAAAGTATCTGTATAATCAACACCTGGTTTCTGCGAGAAACCTTTTGCCACTAATCGAGCCCTATACCTTACATTGTTTTCAAAATCATACTTTTTATTTAGCACCCACCTACACTTCACTATTGTCACATCACCTGGATGGTCCACAAGCTGCCACGCATCACTGTCCTCAAATGACTGTAATTCATCAGCCATTGCCTGCTTCCACTGCTCCCGATCAGGCCCTTCAAGAGCCTCTGAGAATACAATCTCCTCCGATGCTGGAACAGTACTGGAAACACATATGTTGCTAATACCATAGCGCTCAGGCTTCTTTCTCTGACGCTTACTTGGCACATCTGGCACTTGCTCAGGTATTGATACTGCTTGTTCTGGAACATCTTCAGTGTTTATTTCAGTCAGTGTTTCATTGTCATCAGTATGTAATGAGGAACCTGAAGAGCAATCTAAAAAATCTGTTTCTGAAACATTATTAGACAGATCCCCCACTGAATCTCTGCTCTCCCCCACTTTATCTTTACTTTCCTCCACTAAATTGTCGGTAGGATTTTCTTCATTGGATATCCAAATAGCTGACTCTTCACTGACTTCCTTGATAGGTGTTACATCTTCCATCACTATTATATCTCTACTGATCATTACAGTGTTCTTAGAAGGATTGTACACACGATAACCTTTAACACCATCACCATATCCAACTAGAATATGTTGTGTAGCTTTCTTGTCCCATTTCAAACGTTTCTGTTTGGGTACATGCACCATAATTTTGCTTCCAAACAAACGTAGGTGACTTAAGTCTGGTTTTGATCCATACCATAACTCATAAGGTGTTTTATCCAATCCTGATGCAATCGATCTATTTTTCAAGTACACAGCAGTATTGGCTGCTTCCGCCCAAAATTTCTTATCTAAATTTGCATCATATAGTAAACATTTGGCTTTCTCAACAACTGTACGATTACTCCTTTCACAAAGTCCATTTTGCTCAGGTGTATAACAATTTGTTTTCTGGTGTATAATTCCAGCTTGCTTCAAATAGCCTTCAAATTCCTTGTTACAAAATTCTAGTCCATTGTCTGACCTGATCACCTTTATTTTCTTACTCTGTTGATTCTCAACCAATGATTTGAACTCTTTAAATCTGTTCAAAGCTTCATTCTTTTGCTTCAGAAAATAAATAAAAGTCATGCGACTATAATCATCAACAAATAACAGGAAATAGCGAGCACCACTCAAAGAACTTGTTTCCATTGGGCCGCAAATATCTGTGTGGATTCTGTGTAAAGTTTCTGTACTCCGCTCACCCACATGAGAAAATGGTAATCTCATTTGTTTTCCCTCACAACAAGTAGTACATTGTGATTTGGTTATGTCAAGTGAGTTATCATAAGACAAACCATCAACAATACCATTTCTCATTCTGTGCATGTCTTGGCTGTTTATATGTGCCAGTCTTCTGTGCCATAACTTTGCACTAGCTGTAGTAGCCAACATACAACTTTGTGATTGTAATCTCAACTTATAAACACCATCAGATAAATCAGCTGTCGCCACCAAAACATTGTTCTTGTCTCTAATATAACAGTTTTTCTTTGTAAATATCACATGATTGCCATTCTGAAGGAGCTCACTAACCGACAATAGGTTGGTTGTCAGGCTAGGCACACACAACACATCTTTCACTGTTATATTGCATCCAAGTTCAGAAATAATGTCAACTTCTCCGGAACAAAGAACTGGCACTTTTGATTCATTTGCTACAACAATTTCTGGTATACATGGAGTTGTGTTCATGTTCTTTACCCAATCTTTATTTGCTGTTATGTGTGCACTTGCGCCGGAGTCAACGTACCATTCGTTTTTGTTATACTTTCCGTTTAGGAAAACAACGTTAAACACGCATTTATTTGTGTTTTTCTTCAACATTGGGCACTGATTTCGATAATGTCCATCCTCTTTACATTTGAAACAAGTGATTGTTTTTGCTGTTGTATCTGCCGCGGTCTTTTTGTTCGACATTGGGTTGCCGCCATATTTCTTTGGTTTACCGCTGCTGCCAGAATTATATTTATTTCTCGCTGCAAATGCCGCCGTACCGCCAGCTGCACCTTCAAAATCACTGGTTACTTCCATGTCGAGTAACTTCGACTTTATAGTATCCGCACTTATCGAAATGCCAGAATGTTCTATTGCCATTATCATTGGAGAATAGCGATCAGTCAAACCTGCTAATAATAATGATCCGACCCATTCATCTGTTATTGTAAATCCAGTGCCATTTAACTTTTGAGCCGTTTCGATCATTTGTGTGACATAGGTAGTCATCGAATCACAGTTTTCAAGTCTTATCGAAATCAAATGTCGAAGTAAGGTTATTTTTCTTGAGAAACCGGAGTCATCGAACATGGCTTTCAATTTTGTCCATAATTCTGCCGAGCTCCTGGTATTCCTTATATGCACGTACAATGCTGGATCGATGGTCAAAATTAGCTTTGCCTTCGTTTTGGAGTCGTCCACTGGCTTAACTTCGAAGTCTGCACTAGGTTTGATGTACTTTTCCATCCCTTCTAGTACCAACAAGTTTTCGGCCGCGAAACACCACTCATCGTAATTCTCTCTGCCTTTTAGCTTTGGCACACTCGCAATATAGTTCATAGTCATGTTTCCGCGAAAAAAAAAAAAAAAAACGTAACAATTTATCTATTTTATACTATAAAATAACTGATAAACCGGTAAATTTGCCCATAACCTATAAAGACACGTTAGCAGTTCGCAACAGACTATATTTGACATAAGAAAAAGTTTTTACACAACAGATTACAGATGGCGTTACTAGTTACTAAGTAGTGATATTTTGATACTTATTACAATAAGTATATTGTAAACAAACATGGTTCATATTGACTATTTTTGAAATCTAATCTACTCAAAACTTCTTTAACTCTTTCATACCATGCCAGGGAAGACTGTTTTAACCCATAAATGGCTTTATTTAATTTTAAGACCTTTCCCCCACTTTTGTTTACAAAACCTTCAGGTAATGACATATAAATATTTTCTTTCAAAAAACCATTAAGGAAAGCAGTGGTTACATCTAGATGTGTTATACTCATTTTCATTTGAACACTAAGTGCAAACAACAATCTTAGAGTAGAATGCCGCACTACCGGTGAAAAAGTATCTGTATAATCAACACCTGGTTTCTGCGAGAAACCTTTTGCCACTAATCGAGCCCTATACCTTACATTGTTTTCAAAATCATACTTTTTATTTAGCACCCACCTACACTTCACTATTGTCACATCACCTGGATGGTCCACAAGCTGCCACGCATCACTGTCCTCAAATGACTGTAATTCATCAGCCATTGCCTGCTTCCACTGCGCCCGATCAGGCCCTTCAAGAGCCTCTGAGAATACAATCTCCTCCGATGCTGGAACAGTACTGGAAACACATATGTTGCTAATACCATAGCGCTCAGGCTTCTTTCTCTGACGCTTACTTGGCACATCTGGCACTTGCTCAGGTATTGATACTGCTTGTTCTGGAACATCTTCAGTGTTTATTTCAGTCAGTGTTTCATTGTCATCAGTATGTAATGAGGAACCTGAAGAGCAATCTAAAAAATCTGTTTCTGAAACATTATTAGACAGATCCCCCACTGAATCTCTGCTCTCCCCCACTTTATCTTTACTTTCCTCCACTAAATTGTCGGTAGGATTTTCTTCATTGGATATCCAAATAGCTGACTCTTCACTGACTTCCTTGATAGGTGTTACATCTTCCATCACTATTATATCTCTACTGATCATTACAGTGTTCTTAGAAGGATTGTACACACGATAACCTTTAACACCATCACCATATCCAACTAGAATATGTTGTGTAGCTTTCTTGTCCCATTTCAAACGTTTCTGTTTGGGTACATGCACCATAATTTTGCTTCCAAACAAACGTAGGTGACTTAAGTCTGGTTTTGATCCATACCATAACTCATAAGGTGTTTTATCCAATCCTGATGCAATCGATCTATTTTTCAAGTACACAGCAGTATTGGCTGCTTCCGCCCAAAATTTCTTATCTAAATTTGCATCATATAGTAAACATTTGGCTTTCTCAACAACTGTACGATTACTCCTTTCACAAAGTCCATTTTGCTCAGGTGTATAACAATTTGTTTTCTGGTGTATAATTCCAGCTTGCTTCAAATAGCCTTCAAATTCCTTGTTACAAAATTCTAGTCCATTGTCTGACCTGATCACCTTTATTTTCTTACTCTGTTGATTCTCAACCAATGATTTGAACTCTTTAAATCTGTTCAAAGCTTCATTCTTTTGCTTCAGAAAATAAATAAAAGTCATGCGACTATAATCATCAACAAATAACAGGAAATAGCGAGCACCACTCAAAGAACTTGTTTCCATTGGGCCGCAAATATCTGTGTGGATTCTGTGTAAAGTTTCTGTACTCCGCTCACCCACATGAGAAAATGGTAATCTCATTTGTTTTCCCTCACAACAAGTAGTACATTGTGATTTGGTTATGTCAAGTGAGTTATCATAAGACAAACCATCAACAATACCATTTCTCATTCTGTGCATGTCTTGGCTGTTTATATGTGCCAGTCTTCTGTGCCATAACTTTGCACTAGCTGTAGTAGCCAACATACAACTTTGTGATTGTAATCTCAACTTATAAACACCATCAGATAAATCAGCTGTCGC
Source organism: Panorpa germanica (assembly GCA_963678705.1). Lineage (NCBI taxonomy): Eukaryota > Metazoa > Arthropoda > Insecta > Mecoptera > Panorpidae > Panorpa > Panorpa germanica. The sequence continues at coordinate 3,997,180 of OY783205.1, forward strand.
CACCAAAACATTGTTCTTGTCTCTAATATAACAGTTTTTCTTTGTAAATATCACATGATTGCCATTCTGAATGAGCTCACTAACCGACAATAGGTTGGTTGTCAGGCTAGGCACACACAACACATCTTTCACTGTTATATTGCATCCAAGTTCAGAAATAATGTCAACTTCTCCGGAACAAACAACTGGCACTTTTGATTCATTTGCTACAACAATTTCTGGTATACATGGAGTTGTGTTCATGTTCTTTACCCAATCTTTATTTGCTGTTATGTGTGCACTTGCGCCGGAGTCAACGTACCATTCGTTTTTGTTATACTTTCCGTTTAGGAAAACAACGTTAAACACGCATTTATTTGTGTTTTTCTTCAACATTGGGCACTGATTTCGATAATGTCCATCCTCTTTACATTTGAAACAAGTGATTGTTTTTGCTGTTGTATCTGCCGCGGTCTTTTTGTTCGACATTGGGTTGCCGCCATATTTCTTTGGTTTACCGCTGCTGCCAGAATTATATTTATTTCTCGCTGCAAATGCCGCCGTACCGCCAGCTGCACCTTCAAAATCACTGGTTACTTCCATGTCGAGTAACTTCGACTTTATAGTATCCGCACTTATCGAAATGCCAGAATGTTCTATTGCCATTATCATTGGAGAATAGCGATCAGTCAAACCTGCTAATAATAATGATCCGACCCATTCATCTGTTATTGTAAATCCAGTGCCATTTAACTTTTGAGCCGTTTCGATCATTTGTGTGACATAGGTAGTCATCGAATCACAGTTTTCAAGTCTTATCGAAATCAAATGTCGAAGTAAGGTTATTTTTCTTGAGAAACCGGAGTCATCGAACATGGCTTTTAATTTTGTCCATAATTCTGCCGAGCTCCTGGTATTCCTTATATGCACGTACAATGCTGGATCGATGGTCAAAATTAGCTTTGCCTTCGTTTTGGAGTCGTCCACTGGCTTAACTTCGAAGTCTGCACTAGGTTTGATGTACTTTTCCATCCCTTCTAGTACCAACAAGTTTTCTGCCGCGAAACACCACTCATCGTAATTCTCTCTGCCTTTTAGCTTTGGCACACTCGCAATATAGTTCATAGTCATGTTTCCGCGAAAAAAAACGTAACAATTTATCTATTTTATACTATAAAATAACTGATAAACCGGTAAATTCAAATGAAAATGAGTATAACACATCTAGATGTAACCACTGCTTTCCTTAATGGTTTTTTGAAAGAAAATATTTATATGTCATTACCTGAAGGTTTTGTAAACAAAAGTGGGGGAAAGGTCTTAAAATTAAATAAAGCCATTTATGGGTTAAAACAGTCTTCCCTGGCATGGTATGAAAGAGTTAAAGAAGTTTTGAGTAGATTAGATTTCAAAAATAGTCAATATGAACCATGTTTGTTTACAAAAATAACTGGTAAAATTAAAGTGATAGTGGCCCTGTATGTGGATGATTTTTTGATTTTTTCAAACAATGATTTTGAAACAAATAAATTAAAAAGTGTATTAGGTTCAGAATTTAAGTTAAAAGACTTGGGACCTGTAAGACAATATTTAGGCATGAGAATAAATTTAGATAAAAATAAAAATGTTATTACTGTAGATCAACAACAATATATTGAACAGTTAGTTTCTAAATTTCAAATGTCTGATTGTAAGACACAAAGTACTCCGATTGAGCCTAAATTGAATTTAGATAAGTCATCTGATAAATGTTTACCTGATGTTCCTTATCAAAAACTTATTGGAAGTCTGATGTATCTGGCAGTATTAACAAGACCAGATATTGCTTACTGTGTTAGCTATCTCAGTCAATTTAATAGTTGTTATAGTCACATACATTGGAATTATTGTAAACGTGTATTAAGATATTTACTGCATACTAAAAGTTATTGTTTAAAATATACCAATAATAACAATAGTAATTTACAAGGTTTTGTAGACAGTGATTGGGCAAGTGATGCTCTAGATAGAAAATCCTATACTGGATTTTGCTTTATGTTGTCAGGGTCTGCCATTTCCTGGCAAAGTAGGAAGCAGAAAACGGTTTCATTATCCAGTACTGAGGCGGAATACACTGCTCTTTCTGAAGCTTCAAGAGAAGCTATTTATCTAAGAAATTTAATGCATGAAATTACTGATGTATTTAATGTAATTGATTTGTATTGTGATAACCAAAGTGCATTGAAGTTAGCCTCGAGTAGTCAGAGTCATAATAGATCCAAGCATATAGATGTGCGTTGTCATTTTATTAGAGATGTTGTAAAGAACAACTTTGTAAAAGTTAAGTACATTCCTACTGAAGAAATGCCTGCAGATATTTTAACAAAAGGTCTTTGTCATCTGAAACATTATAAGTTTATGAATTTACTTGGCATTGTTTCTGTGTAATCATGTGTACTTAGATTATTTTGATAAGTGGGGGTATTGTAATAGGTATCAAAATATCACTACTTAGTAACTAGTAACGCCATCTGTAATCTGTTGTGTAAAAACTTTTTCTTATGTCAAATATAGTCTGTTGCGAACTGCTAACGTGTCTTTATATGCGGAAAACACAGAAAATATAATGCTGGTCCGGGGATCTAACCCGATTAAACGTTATTGAGTCTTTAACTTTTCATTTGACATAATTTTCTAAATGATTAGAAGTGGGGAGACTTACAACTGCATGCAGCTTTCACTTTCTTAATCAATTTGCAATGTTCCTTAGCTGTGAGACCCTGCGTGACGTACTCCGGACTTATTTTGTTGATCAGAGTGTAGTAGTACATCAGCACGGCATGCTGGGTTCCGTCCAGCGTGGGAAACACTTGATTAAACAACCTGCAACAACACACAAGTTATATTTGAGTCCAATAAGCAGTAAAAGGCCCATCCACGCATGAATAAGTTGACCAACATGCTTGATAGTTTGTGTTCGACTCGATGCACGGCTAGAGAATCACTGCCAACATGCCATTTACTTGTAAGACTAAACGCAACATGTTTTTCTTTTTGTTTGCGGTTTCACAGACTTCCTGAGCCTTTTATCGCCCCAAATAATGATCTGCTTTTCTTTAAACTTTATATCCCGACAACAACAACGATCTATCCTCGGTCTCGCAACTAAAAAGGCAGTCTTACTAAGACGCAACGCAACATGTTGGTCATTGATAATTTAGTCCAGCTCTTGACGTGGTGTGAAACGCATCTCAAGTTTTTATTATTCTGTAGTAGCTGACTTAAGTAGACTTAATAATAATATCATTTGGTGACATAAACAAGTTTCGGAGCGTAATTATAAGTCTGTATAGGAAACACTGTCCATTTAGGGAAATCAGGACCAAACAGTGCACCAACAAATATATAAAAAGAGTGTTACGATGTACTTGTGGAAAAGTACGCTAAAGCTAAAATAGAATCCCTATCTTCACTGATTTAATAATGGCTGTTAGTTTTACATTAAAACAAAATATTATTATATTATTTCTTCACACAAATATAAAAATTATAGTTCTAATTAGGAGAGTCCCTTAAGAGTGTTTATTAAACCACACAAAATTCATCATCAAATCGTAGATTTAGACGGTATACATCTACCATACGATGATGAATTTTATCTTATTTGTTCCTATATACGTTATAAAGATATTGTGAAACAGTCTTTTTTCATTGTTGACAGATTGATACGCCGCATCTTGTTTTAAACATGAGTTACCGGGGAACGCTCGTAATTTGAAGTATAGTTACATTATTCCTATTTTAAAAAAACTCCCGACATTAGCATGTTAACTGATATTGACCACATATGATTCGGTGCATTGTGTCGGGCGTTACTGGCGAACATGCTTATTTTGTAGACGAGACCAACTTATTCCAGTGCACCTTGGGACTTCAACAGAAAAACTACTTAAAATAGTGTGTTAATGTTTCTTAGATAATTTAGTAAATTGCTAAGTTGAAGTAAGTTATTACTTATCGCAAACTTCATCCGGATTTTGCTTCAACAGTTCCAGCAATTCGGAGTTTTCCAGTTTCTCGTTCAATACTCCAGGAGCTAGGTCTGGACTTTGCAATAAGCTAGAAACGTGTTCGAAGGCGATGCTCCACATTGGAACCCCATGACGAATGCCTAGTTTCAGTGCCAAGTTGTAACGATTCTCTTCCGGACTCCTACAGGAAAAAAGATATTTTAATGTTGGTAACTCAGAATTGTACTAAAACTGCATATTTAAACATTGCAGCATGTACAATGTACTTTGTATATACTCTCATGTTTATTCATTTCATGTATATGCAATACATATACAAGATATTATTTTCACATTATGGAGCATATATAAATATACAGCGAATATTTAATGTTATGTGGCTAGTTATTACACCTGTTAATACAAATGTTATTTAAAATACCAATGGATGCACTTGATAACTTACATAGCCAGCCCCAAAATAGAGTCCCGCCTGTATTCTTCATCCAGGGTGAATCTGTGCGTGTCCACCCCACACCCCAGGCTCTGTAGCTCGTCGGCTTGTGACAAATCTTCAAGACGAGACAAGTATCCGTCTAGCATAGACTTGAGATGCGGATCCGTTGACCCGTCGGAGAAAGATTTCGCCATGGACAGAATCTAAAAGTAATTTGTTGGAATTATTGCAGATATAGTATAGTGTTCATTTGATTAACGGCCGCAATATGCTGCACAAATGAAATAAATAAGACGTTCCATCATTTGTAAAATTAATTGTTGAGAAAAAATGTTATACATTAATTTATTTAACCCTTATGTTAGTGACCGGGTACCCGGGTACCCATCGTGATGTATTAGTATGAATAATTCAAGAAAAAAAAAATTTCATTTTGTGCTCTCGAATCGTTATTTTTAACTTAATAGCAAGCTAGTTGTGAGTGCATTTAATTTATTTAAAAACAAATTTTCTTTTTAAATAAGTTTAAACTTTGGCCATCGCCCCATTAGCAACCGGGTACCCACAGTAGAAAGCATAGGAAATAAATTAAAAATGGTTTCTATAAATGCATGCAACTAATTTTTATTAAAAATTAAACAAATATTACAGTTTTTTTTTATCATAAGTGACATTAATTATGACATTTAAGACATTTTGTGATATTAACTGAATGCTCATCACAGGCTGGCTGGTGACAATTGTCACAGCTCTTGCGAGTCTTTCGTCGTCTTTTTATTGGTAAGGCATTGCATTCATGGCAAGATCCTGTCACTTTCTTTCTTCCGGTTTTATCTTCCAGAACCACGGGTCCAGGATTTGGTTCGGCTGTTTCTTCTACTGCATGACCTAAAATACTTTCAACGGCAATCTTTGTTGAGAAGTGACGCATTACTTGCGGAATCGTTGTGCGAGATTCAATCATTGGCAATGCCAGTTCTTCACTCAGTTTCCGCCTAAATTGACGACGTTCTGCTGTTTTTTGATCATTTTATTATTTTCTGAAATTATATATGATGCAAGTGAAGAAATGTCTAGCATGTTGAAGAACATTGCCATTGGCCATCTCGAAGATCGTCGTTGACTTGTGTAGCTCCGAATCATTTGGTCCATTGTATCAACGCCAGCTTTATATTTATTTTAATCATATCATGATGTATCATCATCAGTAATGACAGCTTTTTTTTTCGGAACATAAGAACACATGGTAACCTTTTCGTGGAATCCAAAAACTGTTGAATACTGCTCCCGTGTCTTATTTGCTGCCATAACACTAGGAATGTATGGTTTTTTTTTTTTATTGTGCCAACAATGGTAATATTCCACGATAACAAATGTTTAGCAACGGGTAAAGTAGTAAAGAAGTTATCCATGCAGATGTTTCTACCACTACCTCGGTACGGAGCCGCCAATTCTTTCACTACTCTTTCACCCTGATTTTTTTCCCGAGTGTTACCTATTTTACCAGTGTACATAATCCCCTGCAAATGATATGCGTTTTCCGCATCACAAATCCACCAGATCTTTATACCATACTTAGCTGGTTTCGACGGTAATAATTGAATGATTCCAGTACGGCCACGGTATGGATAAAGTTGTTCATCGATTGTCAAGTTTGCAGTTGGTTTGTACATTTTGGCTAGATTTGAATTCAGCATTGTCCACACATCACGAATTGGAGCTGCATTGTCTTCTTTTTTACATTGACTTCGAGTATTACAATCGTCGAATCTCAAAAAACGCAGAATATTATGGAATCTATTTATTCTCATCGCACAGCGATACAGTGGATTCTAGATGATTCTTTTTTTCTTTTTTTTTTTAATTGTCACTAACTATTCATATTTAAAAAAAAAATGTTTAGAAAATTTGTTTTTTAATAAAATAAACAAAATTTTCAATATTAAGGTTTGTGGGTACCCGGGTACCCGATTGCTAAGAGACGTCGATAAAGTCGGTCATTAACATAAGGGTTAATGAGACTTCATCTCTACAAGAAGACTAGTACACAACAATACACTGGTACAATAACAATATTTATGATATCTAATGGATTCTCTCTCTAACGGTTCAGACTATTACTTAAATACTTTATTACTAGTGTTTGTGATATACCCGACATCCTGTTTCCTCTACCCTTAGTTTCCTCTACTTAATGAATTGTTAACGGACACTTAAGTTTAACACACCCACATCCTGTTTTCCCCTTCCATTAATTTTAGTTACTTACTAGAACTTTAATTTCACACAATTTATATTCATTCTCATGTTAAGTCTTGTACGAACAACATCTAATTAAGATTTCAACTGTTTACATGTACTTATATTAAGTCTCATACAACTAGCATAGCTGCCGTCTGTTCTGATGCAACATACAACATAATTAATCTACTACTGTATAGACTCATAGTTTTAATAAACCAATTAATTAAACAAAAAATCACGTGGACTCTTTTATATAAACAACAACCATACAACATTGCAGTATTGCCAATCAGCGCGATACTAACAAGCATTTGTACAAAAAAACCGCGGTAAAATAACCATGGCTCAAACAAAATATGATGATCATATGTTAATACAGGAATAGTTTTAAGTTGAATTAATTAGACGCTGAGATGTAATTATAAGAAGAATGTAAAGCATAACGGAATAGACATTAAATAAATAAATAAAATTTAAAAATTAAGTTTTAAATAATTTGTATTGAATTAAAAAAATAATTTGTTATTTTCTGTCGTATTGTATTCACATATATGAACCTGACGGTACAGATCAGTATCTTAAAACATGAAACATATACGATTCGTATACGATACTTATTAAATTTTTAACGCTTTCACTGTAGCACGTCAATAACAAAATATGTTTCTTATGTGTTCTATTGTGAAATGTTCAAGTTCAATACGTCTGGAATATATCCAATTAATTTAACTTATATGGAATACATTTTAATCATTTGTTCAATTTTTCTACCTTACTGAATATCATTTGATATAAAATGAATAAATAAATATCGAACAGATAATTAAATCATTTTTTCTACTAATAAGAGGTTGTTACCTCTTGGGGTCTCTTGGTGTAAATCTCGGCACCTTCAGTGTCTCCTCGAGACAATCTCTCGATGCAGATCTGCAACGCAGCATAATAAATAGAAACTTTCAACGACACGTAAGTAACAGGAAGCGTATCCAACGTGTGTCGAGCCTCATAGGGATCAGAAAGGGATAACAATAACCCTAAACCCAGAGTTAGGTCCTGTGGAAGCATGTGCTGGGCGTATTGAAGAAGAACTGAAAATATCAAGGCGTAAATTATCTTATTTTAAAACGTTGATTTAGCAATCCTATAACTTTACCTGCATCCAAATCAGCTTTCTGGTCCTTCTCCAGGTTATCCTGTTCAATCAGCGCTAGACGTAGTAGCAATCTGCATACCGTCAGCTCACGATTTCCACCAGAACCATTGGAGAACCTATTTATTATAAATTAACAATTCTTTTAATTTTAACTTTTGTGAAAACTACATTTATACGTTAAGGTCATATTCATTTTAAAAAAAGCCGCGTACGCAAGATTGGGTATTAGATATTCTTTCTATAGAGCCTTTCAACGGTCATTTAAAATTAATAGAAAAACGCAATATTTCTGTGAAAAGTGGTGATATTTTCACTTTAATCTAAAGGACAAACTCTGAGGTTGGTAACGAAATACAATATCTGCCAAATTAAAAACTTTCTGTTTCCTAAAAACCACAAAATATTTGATCCTTTTTAGATTTTTTTCTATGTCTTGGCATTGGTTGACTCTAAAGCTTAGAAAGGACAAAATTTTCTAAAAATTTAATGTTTTCTCAAAACCCAATAACAAGCTCAGGAAAATGGAACATTTTGACAAGATGGCAAAAAACACAAAAGTAAGTTTTCAAACACCGCTGTATTTCGTGGGGTTTGGTTGTTATTAACTTGTATTAACCAAGACCGCACTATGACTGAACTATGATACTGACTGCTCTGTGATACTGACTCCTCTGTGATACTGATTCTTCTGTGATACTAGCTCCTCTGTGATACTGACTCTTCTGTGATACTGACCGCTCTGTTTTACTGACCGCCACTACAGATAAATAAATGAGTATAAAGTATCGTTGGGTCAGAAATAACCGTCAATTGGTCTTATTACTTCTATTCAGGCGGTCATTTCTTCTTACCATTTCCTCTGATTTTACACCACTGACTACAGTGACACTACTGACAACAAGTAAAAAAAGATATCTAATACCCGACCTTTGCGCTAAATGGAACATATATGAGGACTAATTGTAAAATTCTGCGATATTAATATTCTTTCTAATTGAATTAAAATTTATCTGTGCAATTTAACCATGGCATTTACAAAGAAATCCAGACCTGTCATACTTCGCGAACACATCCGTTTCAAGACATCCTGGATGTATCTCAGCGTAAAACGCAGGATAACTTTCCTTTGACATACTCCTTTCATTGTCTTCCTGGTTTTCATCTACGTCACCATTATCTCCTTTTTCTCGATTCCAGAAGTGAGTATCTCCCAATCGAGATATGAACTGTAACGTTGAATCCTTAATATTTTCTGATTGGTTTAAAATCCTGAAGAGTTTTGGTACACCCGATGGAAATTCTTTCATGGGAGAAGTTGGCTGCGAAAGTAAATTATGTTTCCTTAATATTTTGAATTAACAACAAGTCAGATAAAAATGTAGAAATTTGACTATAAATGATTATCTATTCATTTTACAAACAATGATTAAGTCAACAATGTGAACACAAAATCATGACCAAAGACTTTCTATCTTACCGATGTCAAGGCATCTTGAAAATCTTCGTCCACATCCGCCGGATCCGCCGGATCCGCAGATCCAGGCGCATTGCTTGAGGCAGTGGATTGCAAGTCGTCGGTGTACAGGGACGTCAACTTATTCAGCTCTTTTTTGATCTCAATGGCCTCAAGCTGTAATCTAATTAAAAAATTTAAGGCAAAAAAGTACTATTTATTTAATTTTTGAGTTCTATGAATTATGGAAAAAATAATTATTTGTTAAGCATTTCAAAACAGTCATTACTTTCTGAGAATCCGCGCCAAATAAATGGATTGGTCAAAGTGGTTCTAAATTTAAAAACATAAAAAAGTGGCGTCACAAGACGAGAGGAGGGGGATCAGAAAATCATGAAATGTGTGTGACGTATTCAACGGATGATCGCTTATTATCTGCATAATCTTGGTTGAGATAAAAGGGCTAAAATTAGGTAAATATTGCTACCTGATGTCGTACAAATCTTCTAAGGCATCTACGTCACAGTGAAGAAAAGCGAACGAAAGAACCTGAAGCCTAGTTGCGGTTGGTAGAGACTCTCCTTGTCTGGCCAACTCGGCGAGAACCCTCCACGAATTCTTGTGACCTCCAGACATAAGACGCTTGCAGTATTGTGAGCACAGAAACCAGTTGCGAGTCTGAAATTTGAAGATACCTGTAGAAGCATGTGTTATATGATAACGAAGGAACATATACTCAAAACTTTCCATCTTGTAAATATTTCACCTTTATTATATCTATTGTATTATGTATCAGAAAAGAAAATGAGAGTGGTACTACGAAGGAAGGGGAATTGTAATGGAGGAGATAGGAAGGTTAAGAAAGAAGATAGAGAAGTTTAGAGCCTTATGCACATTAAGTATAACAAGAAAGAATGAAGAACATAATGCAATATAAGATACAGATAGATGTTGACGAGGATGATGCCGGAGTATTTGAAAAAAAGAGAAACAACTAAAATGATCACCAGTTTTAAACTAGAGGAAGCAGGAATTGGGGAATTAAAAGAGAACGAGATAATATGTAGAATGTATGAGAGGGATTAGGAGAAATTGTAGCACATAAAAAGTAGTATGTCTGGAGGAGATATAGCAAGCGAAATCAAAGGATGACAGAAGTAGGGAGATAGTTAAGAAAGAAGAAAAACAAATGAGGAAAAGCTTGATGTTAATAGGAATGTGAAGGAAAGGCAGACAACGAAAACCTGATAGAAGAATTTCTGAGATGAGGCAGAATGATAGCGTTTCAAAATAAAGAGAGATAAAAAAGAAACATTTTTGGAAAAATTATCTTATGCATATTGCGGGTGTAATTAATTAACGTAATGCCGTAATACAAATACAATACAATACAAACCTCTATTGTATTTTTAGCCAGCATTTCAAGAACAGCGCCCTCACGCCTCCGCTTATCATCACCGTAAATTCGAAGCAAATTAGACAGTTGAAGTATCACGTTTCCAGTTGACTGGGTATGGGCAATACCACCGGAAGTAAACAAAATGGATGAATTGGTAACAGTATTGGTTAAACAAGAATCGATTAACCGCAGTCTGTCGGGACAAAGGCGAACTAGAAAAAAAAGATTTATTGTTTCTAGCTTAAAGTTACATAACTTAATATCATTAAATAGATAGGAATGAAATGACACCTTGAATAGGCAAAATGCTGACACTAAAATCTTGCAGGATCTGAACTGCTGCAATCAGGTCAAGTTCTTCCTGGACTTCGTCGTGGTTATCAGTGATGAGTAGAAGACACGTCCTGATAACAAATAAGGATATACAGTGACAGAAAAACAAATTCAATTTAAACCGTATAAAATGCGAATGGTTTAGAGTGTGACTACATTTCTTATTTCATAATTTCTTATTCATTTCATACTAAAAGTAATTTAGCAAACAAGAAGAAATGAAAATAATTAGTAAATATATTTCATATAACTTATAGTTGCATATATTCTCCAATATATTGCGAATTGTATCTGAAACTTTCACAATTTTAGCGTTTTAGTTTCTCGGTTCCACTTCTTTAAGATAGTGACCTATCTCGTCTAGTCCCATATCGTCTCTAGTTTGACATATCGTCTAGTTTGATATACACGTACATTTATTAAGATTTTATGAAATAGAATTTTCTTTGTTTCTGTTGATGGATGCTGTTGTGAATAATTTGCGATCAAATTTTTATTTTCTTCGTTAGAGTTTTCCTCAATCATAATAGAGTTGTGAACCAAAACTATATTTATATAAAGCCGCACTGTATATTAATAAAGTTGGCTATCAAATCCTAAAATATCAATTATTTTAACTCAATTTGCAATATTATAGAAGTTATTAACGATTGAAATAGTCATTTTTGTCCCTTTAATAATAAAATTACAGAGCTCTTGATGTCATTCCTTCCTTACTTTCTTCTTGCATACCTCTTTTACAATCACTGTAAAACAAGAGAAGCGCAAAAGAAATGCAGTATTAAACGTCACAGCGATAGCAGCTGTTATGACAACCCATCAAGTTTTCGTATAGTGTCGTGATGTGAAGCGAAAAACAAATATAAATTTACTTCTCGAGTTATTGACGTAAACAACTTCTAGGATAGCAACTAGAATATTATGCAGTAAAACAAAATATATACTTTGAATAGATATATATCCGCCAATTTTTGAATATTTAACCAAATAAAAACAACTAAATACATTAATTAACCAATATTCCAATAAAGAATTCACAACCCAATTATAAACACTAAATGCCTAAGTACATACAAGTGTCCTTGAAGAGATTAATGAAATGTTTCTTTAGTGCTTTTTACAATGCTATTCATAGCCAAATAAGTGTAACACTGAGGAAGTAGCTACACATTTTGCTGATAGGAACGTTTTTATTTAAAATGACGGCTTAAACAAATCACAAATGTTACGTACTTGGACAGTTCCATATTTGGGTCATCCAAACTCCGCGCAGAATCGAAGTACTCCCTGGCGGCCTGCAGCACTAGGAATACGGTCCTCTCGTAAGGAATTTTAGAATCCACGTATCTAGCTGACACTTCATTGTCATCTCCATCGTCTTGGTGCACCTTCGTAGGGTGCTTCTTCTTAGTCTTCGTCTTCTGACACTCCATGACATCACTAGCTGTTCTTATGTATTCCTTTTGTCCACAGGACAGCAACGTGGACACATAGATCTGTAAAATGGATCACATAACAAGAATTACAGTCGGAAATAAATGTTATTACGCATTACTGTACTTGCTTAGATCTGCCTTTGTAAAGTACAAACTGAAAATCCTGATAAATAAAGCCAGTGGTACTATATGGATCGGAGATTTGGACCTTGAGGAAGAACGATTGTGACGTCTTGCAGATTTAGGAAACGAAAATTCTGCGGAAAATTTATGAAGCAATATGTGGAAATGAAAATCCTGATAGTATAGTAAAACATCCACAATAAGCTCGGTCATCCAGAGTCAAGGTGATACAGTTCACCAGAAAGAACCTCACGCAAGAGAGTAAGATAGGAATCGCTGTCTTAACGTTAATTACTATAAGGGGTAGGGCTACAGAACCTATCTGAACGTTTATTACACAGAATTAATAATTTTTGCAAAGCATTTGTCTTCTAGTAAACAAATCACTGTAATAACCCAAGTCTTATTTTATTTAAACGAATGTGGCAAAAATTGAACTGATGTTCGGGAGTTAAACATTTGCCATATTTCGCCCACTCGATCTCGATTAATCGAGTTAGTTAAACAATGTCTACTAATCTCTACTAATATCACCATAACATTTTATATGGGTAATTTTAAGTTAGATTTGAACTTGAATAAGTTTTTACCTCGTACACGGTCTCTACCGGAATACAGTTAAAAACCGTGTCTTGGATGTTGAGCAGGTCTAGGAGGAAGTCGTCCCACGTTTCTTCATTGGGCGGTGGAATCCTGTTGCAAAGAAACATGGGAGCATTCTAATTATTGAAACACCATTAGTTTTCAGCTGTTCTACATTTGCGGTTGTTATTGACTTACATTCTGGAGACATGCCTCGCCAGCTTGTAAAGCAGCTCTTTGGCTGTGGTGGCGTCATCACGCATGGAGTTGAGCTCCCGAGGTATACAGTGCACACCCCGCGTACATAACAGTCGACAGGCCAAGAGTTCACGGTACAGATTATTGAGCGACAGGTACAGATCAGATTGCCTGGAACGTTACACATTAATACAGTGTTAGCACTACAATTCAGCTATAGAGAAGTAAGTTGAATTTGAAGTTCAAACGGTTGAGCGTCCTCACTCCCAGGATTCAGTTGTAAGCTAAACCAGTTGTTTAGGTACATACCGGTAAGGCTTAGTGATCAGACGAAAGATGTTTGAACTACTTAAGGTACTACGTTCGTTGGATGTCATTGTGTACCCCAACATTGAATCAGATTAAGTAATCATTTTCTTCTATATAAATAAAAATTAAATGCTGTTCTTTTTTAAGCGCATCACTTGAGAACGACTGAACCGATTTGGCTAATATTTTTCTTTTTGTTCGTAATAGTCTGAATATGGTTTTTAAGGAAAGAAAAATTGAAAAATGGAAAATTCTGAAAAAACTGAAAGTGCCTTTTTTTGCCTATGTGATTTCTGCTACTATTTGCGTAATACTATCAACATCATTTGACAGCTGATTGTTTATTTTCAGTGGAATTGTGAAAGAATTTATGGAAATTTGGACAGGACAACGTCTGTAGGGTCAACTAGTAACGAATAAAACACGTCAGTGAATTTAGCAGTCTGGACTTGGCGGTCTGAGGTAGACTAGTGGGTAAAAAATTTAGCAGTCAGTTCGACAATATTTATAATAGATATTATAGCGCTCAAAAATATAAATAATATATAATAATATAATAATAAATAGACAATAGAAAATAAATATTTCACTTTCACGTATAAAAAGAGTGCAGAACTGTATCGTGTAAGAAACAAGAACCAAGAAGGATAAGCCAGAGCCTAAATTTGTACACATCGCTACTCACTGTAAGTGTTCAGGGAAGCATTCCAAAATCTCTAAGCTGAGTTTGATTTGCTCCAAGTTGGCGACGTTGTTTGCGTAGACGCAATCCATGGCCAGCTGCGTCATCATGTCTTCGGGGATGAGTAGAACGCTAGGATCCTCAGCGCGCACTAGGTGCTCAAAATACTGAAACAATTACAAACACTACGTTTGCACACCTTACTAGATATGAAAATAGCTGAAATTTCAATAATTATTTTATAAGGAAAACTACCGAGTCAGCTACGATAGTTTACATTTAGCATCAACTAAAATATTAAATGTGGGAGATCGAGTTTAGCACAGAAAGATAAAAATACACTTAGTTCAAGAAAAAACTTGGTCAATCTGGCAGACACATTGAACTATATATAAAAAGGTAGAATTTGCAAAGAAAAATAAATAGTTTCAGCCAGAAAGACATGACCATGGCATGCCTAGTATCATGACATGGCTAAATCAAGGACGAAACTGTTCAGGTTAATTTGGAAAAGGTTTTTGCCGTAATAAAGAAGTCGTAAAGAAGAAATTCGGATGATATAACATTGAGAGAACATCGGAAAAAGTTCAGTGGCACGCTATATTTCCTTCCAAGAATATGCTAATAGAGCAACATCCCGGGGCCACCAGACATCACTTATTTTCTGATGAACAAAATATGTAAGATTGAGCAGTGTTAGTATGTACTATGATCGTATGACTACTTGCTACCTTGGCCTACTTTTATTTTAAAAAAAATGGAAGTTTACTCGTAACTTGAAACATGGAATACAATCTTTGTACCAGCTTCCTCTTGCTCGGGATACGATAAACTTTCATCGATTTCAGACATAACTTTATTGGTAATCACGGCGAAAAGTGTTGTCGTTGAAAATTAATAAAATCTCGATTATTGAGAGGTCAATATAACTGTAATATATGTCTCACTCACTCTCATGCACATGGATAATACCCTATCGATTATACTCATAGTGGCATTAAAATTGGGTCATGGGGATGTTTAGCTCCTTGGATCGGTCTGTCTGCTTAAAAAACGTTATAAAATAGTTGTTTGGCTAACATATATAAAAATGGAACTACACGTAAGTTAGATTAAGTAATGTTTTTGTCAGCTTTAAAGCGTCTGTAAGGTAAAACTGCCGACGGGAAGTGTCTGGGAGTATTGATGACAGATGTTTAACAATATTGTGTTACATATACGTAAAAATAGACTATCAGAATTTAAGTGAGATGAGTAACGTTTTTACGTACCTTGATTACCTGGTACCTGGAAAATAGCCGTCTGACCAAACTAGCAAGTAGTACTATCACTACTTAATAAACAGTACTTAATCTTACACATTTTGTTCATCAGAAAATAAGTGATATCTGGGATGTTGGACTATAAGGATTTATTTGAAGTAAAGAAAGTAGTCAGGAACGATACTGCAGTTGAGTTATGACTGGATTATTTACCGCAGTCTCTGAAAGCTGCAGAAGATCCAGTAGAACCTATCTCATAATGGTTGAGATATCCTCAATACTTGTAAGAATTTGTATGTCATTACCAAGAAAATAGGTAAATACAAATAAGGAAAAAGTACAACCGTGAAATTAACAAAAGGTTTGAATAATATTTAAAAAAAAAAAACGCATCGTTTGCAAACGTGGCGGTCAATAGAGTGTATTGTGATTGTGATCCTTGTCTCTATTACTTTATTCGTCTGAATCTGAACAGATGAGTAATGTTACCTTCAGAGCCAATGTTAAGTCTTCTTGACTTAATTTCACTAGGTAGTCTTGCAGCAGTTGACTTTCTTGCTCATTTTCTTGTAAGTTCTTCTTGGATTGTTCTCGCCTGATGAACGGAAGTAAAAGGGAGCACAAGTCATCCACAAAAGTCGCATCCGTTGTCTGAAAATATAATTAATATTGTTATATTTTTGAACTCTTGGAAATCGTAGTTTCAAAACAGTACTTGCTAGTATAGGAAATTCGAAAGGGAATGGATCATCTAATAACGCAGAGTCAGAAAAAAATTCTGGTCAGTGGAAAATCGGAAAAATATACCGATTTCAACCTGAACTCCGAACAGTGGAAAAATTAAATTTCTATTAACTTTACTAAAATATTTAAATAATAAAAATAAAATAATAATTAATTAATAAAGTAGAATATAAAGATGGACATGGCATTAAATGTTTGTTTAACATTTCATAGAGTATATTGTTCCTTTAATTATCCTAATTCTATCAATAACATTTAAAAAAACACATTTGAGATCCTGATAGTTAACTTTATCGAGACATATAATATTTTATAAGAAAAAATGACCTTCTCAGTAACGCAGAGTTGCCAAGTTGATATTTTAAATACCCAGATCGACATCAAGAAATCTGTAAATCCATAGAACAAAAATCTGTTAGTGATCCGATTATTCGTTAGGAATCCGCCTTGTCGGAACGATTTAAGTTAACACTTAATTCTCCTTGTTCATCACCCACTTTCTCCAATCCTCGCATTAAAGTCACCCCCCATTATTACCTTTTTCCTTGCTTTCTACCCTTTCATCAACTTCCCTGCATATCTCTTCTATTCCTTGGGCAATGTATATCGTTACGAAATACCACACCTCTTCCTTTATTTTTACCTTTCTTTCTTGCATGCATTTCGTTCTTTCCCCAGCTTCCACTTACACCACTCCTCTTCTCACTTACGTGATTAATAACCCGCTTCGCTCTCCCTCGTGTCTTGTTCTTTTCACCTTCCATGCACTTCCATCTAAACTCCTTTGGCATTCTTTTCTTCAGTCTTCATCTTTTCTTCTTCCAACCATGTTTCCACAAGCTCAATTATGTCCATTTCCCTTATGTATTCCCAAAAATCATTGAACTTGTTCTTTACCTCTACCAAATTCCAGAATCCCTCCTTCTCTACCCCCTCGACTCCTTCTCATACTTCATTCCTCCCTTTACCACCATCTTATACTTCCTTCTTCGAAATCACTCCTTCTGCAATTCCTTCTTCTTTTCTATCAATATAAATAAAATACTCTCATTCCATATTTTCCTATCCTTTAGGAACCTTCACTTCCTTTTTCTCCTCCTCCCTCCCTCTCAACTACCAATGGCTTTTTTTTTCTTTATACATTAGGTCATCTTCTATATATCTCTCCGCCCCTTAAGTATTCTCTTCATTACCATTGTTTCCTTTTTTGTTCTTTTGATTCACATTTTGCTGTTATTATCTCTTTTTATTTTCCTTACTGCATTCGCGTCTGTTATCTTTAATTCCTCTTTAGCTCTCTAACTAACCATTCCTCTACTTCTTTCTTGAGTTCTGACTTTACTTGCTTTCATACCTCAAATCATTATATTAACTCTTTTTTATATTCGCCTGGCCATTTCTTGCTCCTTCTATTTCCGCTCCTTCTTTTCCTCTTCTCCGATCACCCTCAACTCTTCCTCCATTGTTTTAATTTTTTTTTTTCATATCCTTCATTTTTTCTTTTAGCTCCTTTAGTTCCATTTCTATCACTCTCCTGACCCTGCTCTTTATTTTCCTCCGAATCCATTCTAGTTCTCATTTTGTCTATAGGCATCTTTTTTTCTTATCAATCCAAACTGAACACTATATATTATCCCACACTATTAATAGACACAAACGTAGAAATTCTTTTGTTACTATATAAACAGGTTATATATCATTCCGAGATTTACCACTTTTTTCAGCTTAAATGATCGGGATAAAAGTGGTCTCTGTTCCCCGTACACTGTATAAATACACTTCTAATTATCACCAAACGACATTATTATTAAATTCAAAGTCAACTAATATTAGTATTAGAAAAATTTGAGATACGTTTCACATCACGTCAATCTTGAACTAAACTACCAATGATCAAAAATATTATAAATTACAAAAAAATTCTACTTAATAGATAACTTTTATGTAAAACTATTTATATAATATTTACTTTTGTTCAAGACTTGATGATTTAAATGATGTGTAATCATCTAAGTTATCTTTAACAAATAACGAATGACAAATACGAGAACATACCGCTTCCATCAGCCACTCGCATTTCTGCAGGTCCGAACTTTGCTGCAACATCGTCAGATCGACTGCCACATTCTTCACTTCGTACACTAAACAATCCAGAGTGCAAAGGTCGTAGTACAGCGACTCTACATCCTGAACAAAGGTAAATAGTCATATGTCAATAATTCAACCTCAAGATTTTAATGAAATTCTCCGTTCTAAACGAATGAGACCTGCACGTTCTTCTCCTTCGCTAAGCCAATAAGAAGGAGTGCGTAGTCCACGAGGCCGGTCTTTGACTCGATGTCACGTGCGCGGTGTTTGTACCACTCGGACACCTTGTGGGCGTCAATTTCCCCGCAGAACTTGAACAACTCCGGCTGCTCCTCGTACAACCACGTGGGTGAATCATCGTCCGGTGAGTTCAAGTCCTCACATATTTCTCTACAAATAAATCGAATTGCTTTAACGATGGATTTCCTTAGTGGAAACAATAGACAAGTGGAGAATGCGAGTTCAGGATTGTAAGTGAAAAGAAGAGAATTTGTTGACAGGAGGCTGAGAATGTGGATGGCGGAGGTAGAAAAAGAAAAGGAGAAGAAGCACTGAATAAAAAGCGAAAGTGGAGGAAACGTATAGAAATTATCATCGGGAGAGGAGTTTTATTATATCATAGAAATCGTCAAAAACATTAATAATATTTTCTTGTAAACAAATGTATTAGCGACATAGCATTAGGTATTCCTTGTGCATTCATATATGCTCCATAATGTGAGATTAATATGCTGTATATGTACCAAATATACATGAAAAAATATGGTAGTACATACTATGTATATACAGCAAAGATTAAAAATGCACTTTGCATTTGCTCATATATATGACATACAGTAGGTCTTACATTACAACAGTATATACATAGGATATGCAATATACATGAATGCATATACCTTGAATATAGTATGTATATCCAAATGTGTTCTATCTTGGATATCTATCAAGCAGCATATGGAAGAAAATTTACATTCTTTTTGTGGAAAGAACACCACGAAAGTAGACGGAAATTTCGCGAGGATCTTCGATTCACAATGTCGGAGCTTTCTCCAAAGTTCTCGCAAATTTCTCGAACTGTTTTGTATGAGGTTGTCACCAAAAAACTAGCGTACCGGAAATTATGTGCTCGGTGGATATCAAAACTGTGCTGATGGTCGAGTTTTGTGGAGAAGAAATTTGCAAGTTGAAAAAACACTATAACTGTTAATAAATTTATGCAATATTCATATTTGTATATTAATATCTTGCTTTTATTTTAATTAATGTTAGATTTAAGATTTCTTTGTTTCAATTCATTGATATTTTATACCTAGTTGGTTTGTATACACTACTCTCTGTGGACAAACGATAATATTTCTTCTATAAACATCTTTTGCTTCATGAGACACTTCTAATGGGTTTCGACACTAAGCGTTTGTTCCCAATTCGTTCTTATCGCTTCAAACCTCGAACGTGCAAGACGCTTAACATTTTGGTGCATATACATATAATAACAAATACACATATTTTTATTTACCACCTAAACCGCGAGTTACATTTGCCTAGTGTCGTAACTAGTATTCATATTAACTAAAGTATAAAATTAATTAGTGTAGTTTAAAATAAATGTAATCTAAAAAAGTTCTGATGTTTTGCTGTGTCTTTGCATATAAATAAAAAATTGCTATTAAGTAATTAATTGCTAAAAGGTCCTCTTCGCAATTAAATTGTGCGCGCACTAAGTTATTAAAAGGAACTGAGCGACATTGTTGTTCGAGAATTTGGAAACCGCCGACAGATCATAGATACGCCGTAGTCAGCTTATAGATCTCTATAAGGTCCAGACTCCGCACCAATAACAGTGCTTGACATTAACTCCGTACTATGTTAAAAAATAGTAGAAAGCTGTAATCTTAAGGGGCGCTTAATAAAATATTTTTATGTATGTGTGTGTTTTATTTATGGGAAAACTTCTTACAAGACTTAAAAAAATATATCAATCACAAAGATATAGCAGTCCATAAATAAACAGGGAGTGCGAGATAAATGAAAGCTGATAAAAAACAAATGTGATACACCATGCACTTTTAAAGTATTAATATTACATACCTGAACATGTTTTTTTCACACCAGTCTTCTTCTCGGAGATTCTTCTGATTTATATCGATTACATCATCATTTAAGTCGCATTCAGGCAGAATGGAACTGGAAAAGAATGAAGGAAATTATATAATAAAAACTCTCATACTACTTCCAGAGCTCATAATTTCAGTCGGCCGCCAAAATCACATGATTTAACAGCAACTGATTATTAGGCTGTTTTACCCTCATTTAGAACTTTATTAAAACAAGACATTTATAAAATAATAATTGCAAAATATTAGATCTAAGTAAATGTGACCATTAAACAGCATTAAAACTAAACTTCGCATAACACATTTGAATCCCCACATTTGAACGTTTCCTACACTTTCGCTTTTATTCCATGCTTCTTCTCCTTTTCTTTTTCTCCCTCCTTCTTTTCCGTACCTTCGCCATCCACCTCCTACCTTCCCAGTCTCCTCTCAACAAATCCTCTTCTTTTCACTTACAATCCTGAACTCGCTTTCTCCCCAGTTCTATCCTGATAACTGATATAACTACTCCAACTATAATTCCATTCGGTCGACGTCGGATTTTTTCAGGTTCTACGATTACCCTCGGACTTTCGAATAATAACCATTAGCCAAATATAAAAATTTCAAATTTTGGAATTTGACACAAAAACAATTCCCAATAAAATAGTACCTAGCTCCTATACGGTTTTTATGTTATTATCTACTAAAGAATTATTTTCAGTTTTAAATAAAGGGTAACTTAATAATTTTTACAACTATGTACAATTTAAGTTAAAAATAAATAATTATTTAATATTATTGTAATTAATCTTGTAGGTATGTTATATAATTTTGTTATTTATATTTATAAATGAAATTAGGTTTATATTTTCTATATCAAAATTCATAAAATTAAAAATTGATGAAATGAAAAATTAAAAAATCAAAATAAATTTTGATCTAAAATAAAAAAAATTATAATTCTAAATATAATTGAAAAAATTACTAAAAATATTAATTTAGAAGAAAAAGAAAATATTTCATTTGATGCTTATCTAGTTGTATCGTTATATAAATAAACTAGAGTGTAATTAGTGTAGTTTAATAATTTGAAAATGACCTCTAATTAATGTCAAATTGATATTAATTTACCCACATTTACCGTTTCTGACGGCTTTTATTTAATTATTTTTGTAAATAATTACTACGACAATTTTCTTTTTTAAATAGTTTCAAAAAATAATTTTCTATATACGAAATCTATTTTGAAAACCGTGTCATGTTTTTCATAGTTAAAAGTTATGATATATACGGAAATTGCTATTGCTACTTTTAAGCAGGAAAAAAACTATGAAGCCTATGAAGCATGTATTTATGTATTCTAACTATTTTTATAGATCTTTAAAATTTCACGTTATTTTCATCATATCATATACAAATAAATAGCTGGTGGAAGACACAACAAAACCCAACACCCACCTGTATTCATTAGGGTTTAATGTTTCTGGCAAGTTTGATAACAAAGTTAGCCAATGGACATCGAGGCTACTCTTGTAGTTAGTAAAAGCAATGTTCAGTGCCTTCCAGTTACCATTCCGGGCCCACTTCAAGGCACTCTGCAGCACAGTCTTGGTCCTGAACTCCTCGTACACCGAACTGTTATAGTCTAAATTTGTACTAATAATTGTCTGAAAAAGTATTTTCTTTATAATGAATTTGTTCTATTAAGAAACATACAAAATAAATATACTTACTTCATAAGTTGACAATCTATCGAGATATTTAAGCAGAATTTGACGAAATCTCAACAACTCCTTCTGATTTTCTGTTAAATTCTTTGTATTTATTTTATCTAATAATTCTTCATCGTAGTTAATTGTACTATCTAAAACTTCTTGATCGCTTTCATTTATTTCGCTATCTACAGATTTCATTGGCGTATCCTCCGTCTCTGTAAAAAGTCACAGTAATAAGAAAACAATAGATTTCGTAATATTGTATTTTAAAGCACTTTTGTCATAAATCAAGGTTATAAAATTTACGACAAACCCTTAGAAATGTTACCAGTCATATAAAAATTGGAATTTAACTAGAAAATAAAGCAATATTCATTTTCAAAACTTATTTTTGCGGTTCTAACTCATTAAAAATCAGTGAAAGAAATAAGTAAATATGTTATTCATCTAACTAATTGCAGCTTTAGATTTTGATTCGCTTTTATAGTTACTTACATAAAACGATTTAAACATAAAAAACATGTTTTTTTTTGATAATACTTAACCTGCTGTATGGTATTACCACCTATATTTCGCAAGACAAAATGGCCACCTTAATAAATCTTTTTAATTTTAATAATAATATTGGTTACCCCTGATTCGCAGTCAAATCAAATAACATGTGGATATTGCAAAATGATCTCAAATTATTGTTGATATTCAGAGCTATTCTGAAAAAAATTCCATTAGAAATGGGCTATTCTGAACTGACTCTGATAGAAATTCTCCGTAGGAATCTTATAATTGGACATAAACATAAATTGTAAATTATGAAGTGCAGCAGGTTAGTGGTACTCACACCTTGCTGGACTACAAATTTAAATGTAAATGCACCTAGTTTGTACTGTTAAACAAGAAAAGTGCAAAAGAGATGCAGTATTAGACTGTCAAAGGTATAGCAGCTGTTGAGTCAACCCATAATGTTTTAATATAATGTCCTCATATAAAACGAAAAATAAATTACTTTGCTTATATATTCATTTTCCTGTGTGACGCCATCAACTACTATGATAACAACGAATATTACGTAATAAAACAAATTTCAAATAGATATATACCCGTCAATTTTATGATATTTAATAAAAAAAACCAATATACGTTTGTTATCTAATATTTCAATAATGAGTTAAAAAATCGACCCCTAAGAAATGAGTTCGCAACCCTATCTATTCAAGGTGTTTTTGATTGACATGAATTGTTACCAACCATAAAGTTAACGGCTTTAAAATAATGCGTGTTGCATTACATTTGAGAGCTTTATGTACTTCTTAGAATCAACCCATTATGCGAATTTATTTCTCAAAATGGACGACATCTTCGAATCCTGATTGACATATGTTTTAAGAGCGAACCCTACTCTACAATAATCACTGTCTATTGACAATATTTGCTGTTCTATAAGTTTACCTTTATTAGCTTCCACCAGGACGGTCAAACTGCAAGCCTTAAGACCAAACAAGAGCAAGTCTCTGGCAGCATCCATAGTGTCGGGGACCCTGCTTATGCATTGACGCAACACCCACCATTTCTTACTTATCTTACTCTGCAATAATAACAAGTACATTTATTAGACAACCTGAATTTGTCTAGCACAAATATTTCAACCGAAGTCTATTTCCTGATACATACCAAATAATTTTTAATCGTATGGGTTGATACTCTGGCATTTCGCCATTGTCTTTGATAAACTAAATCACAGTCCAAGTTGTAAGATTTAGCCAACACTAGAGCTTCAACGTATTCACCATTGTCAATCTAGAATAATTAAAATTATCTTAAATAAGCAAATATAAATCTATTAAGACCATTTAATAAAGCACTTTCCACTTAGAAATTATTAAATTCTGTGATGAGATTTTTATTATTATTGTCTAATGAAAGAAAAACAAAAATTCAATAAGGCAAATAAAAATTCGCTACGGATAATGTTAAAATATAATAACAATAAAAATTAACAAACATGAAACTTTCAATTAACCTAACAATGATTCTTATGTCTTTCTAGCACGTCTCTTTTTTTTTCATAGAAGGGAAGCGTGTAGAAGTCTCACGTTACGTCATAGTTAACATATTTAGGTAAAATTTGATCCCTTTAATACTTGAAGGGTAAAAACTACTATTTTAATTGTTAATATCTTCTATAAAATTGCGACTTATTAAAAAATAATTGGATTTTTAAGATCATGATAGCCTTATCTATTTAAGTTATACTTTTATAGAAATAATGACATGGTTCAGCACCCCATTGATAATTAATCACTTTTATATTAATGAATGAAGTATATCTCTGTCAATCTTCATTGAATACTAATATAATAGCACAATGATATACCGTGGTAAACGACCCGTGGTTTCATACCTTTCTTAAGTATAATTCTTCAGGCGTCGTGCTATTCAAGGCCAACAAGCGGTAAGTACGTTTTAGTAGTCGCATGCGTGGCAACTCCGGGCGAAACCTGCAATGCAAAAGAATGTAATAGTTTTGAAAGTAGAATCAGTAACTGTACTCAGTAATGATATGAACTATAACTATACTAAAGAATAAACAGTTATTCTCAAATACTTCTTCGAGCGAGATGAGAGTTTGAAAGAATCACATTAAATGTTCTTATGTTAAATTTTTGTAATTTCAACAGACAAAAAGTAAAATGTCTTTTTAACTTTGACTAAAACATAGTATCTGATAACAAATTTCATGTTTTGATGAGATAAAATAATATTGCCAAGTCAAGCCAATTCAATTGTATCAAATACACAAAGTAATTCAAAATCTCCTATACTCGATTTTCATGTCGTTGTGACTTCTCAATATATATATTAACATATTACATTTTAACATTAATATATTAACACCCAACTATTATCAAAAATATTTAGTAACGTGGTATATAATAAAAGTTTTCCAAATATAGAGCATTTGTTTAAGACAAATTTTACAATAATACTATATACAGATGCCTCCATTAATTAAGATGAAAATATAGCTGGATTTGATATTTATGATTTTATAGTAAATTTAAACTAAACATCAAAGTATGTTCTTACGCTACTGCAAAATTAGCTATATTAAAAGCGTTAAAAACTTATAGATAGATTAATAATGACGACAGGAAGAAATCAAATTATAGAAATACAAAATACAAAATTGAACTCACTTGTAAGTTGAATTAAAAGTACTCATTGCAAAATTCCAGTTCACCTTTTCAAACATTTAATTAGCTACATTTAATAATTATTGATAGTTTACAAAGATCTAGACTTAACATTCAAATAAAACATGTGTTTAAAATATTCCAAGTGAATAGTACATATTTTTAAGTGATTCTAAATTAATAAGTGAATTATTTAAATTTGTAGACAGTTCAAGTTAAATCAAAATCAAATCAGTTGCATAACAATTATATTTTAAATACAATAAATGCTACAAAATTCAATAAAACCAATATCTAAATTACATAAATGCAACTTACCTCTCCATATCGGTTATTAGGTACAAAGCATTCCTCATTATACTTAAAGCCGAGTTCACAACCAACGCTTGTGAATCTATTTCACTATTCTCGGGGATATCATCTTGCTCATCATCAGTGTCAGGGTCCTTTAAATTGAACAATCATTGCAATTAATTGCGAAAACGATTTTTTAATTGGGTTGAGAACCATCTTCTAATTTTAATAAAATTCTATATATGAAGTCATTTATTAATTTCCTTTCCTCAAAATTTAACAAGTCGTGAAAATAGTATACCAACATATAAGCCAGCACCCATTAGGAAAAGAACATATTTAGATAGAAACTGCAAAACGAAAAATATTAAAAAACAAAATAATATAAATGATAATAAAATAGAAACTATACAGAATGAGAAAGAACAAAGTTTCATTAATTATATTACAAATTCTACACCTAGAACTTATAATACAAGGAACAATTACAGAAAAAATGAAAAAGATAATGACGAGGAACAAACAGAAAATAATTCTCACAGGTCCATAAAAGTACCAAAAATTCAATACAACCCTGAATTATTAGTATCACAAAATTTTAGTGAAAATAAAAATGATGACAGAAATAAATTCATGACGGATTCAAATAAATTTTCTATATTTGAAAATATAGAAAGAGGAAGAAAAAAATAGCGAAATTATAAAAATAATATAATACAGGAGCATACATATTAGAGTAACATATAAAATTATAATTATTAAATAGCGTTTATTTGTAAATAAGCTTTTCTAGAAATTGATATTATACAGTGGAACGGACGGAAATTAATTAGTGAACTATTGAAATATTTATAAATTTGTAAAATTAAATTATAAATTATAAAAGATGTATTTAAAAAATGTTTGTTGGTGGCTATGACGAAAGAAAGTCAAGGCAAATAAGTGAATAAATAAAAAAAAAAAATAATAATTAGTCACAATATTATAGAAGGTATTAACAATAAGAATAGGAATTTTTCTGTTTCAGTTGTTCCTGGACAATATAAAAGGAAATTTTAACGTATTCGTGTCGTGAACCAAACACTATTGCCAACTCTTTACTGCAACAGATACTTATGTTTTTTCTACAATACCTGAAGAACATGTAGTAAATAATATTAAATGCCGATACAAAAAGTGATTAATGATTATTAATTATCTATAAATACAGTTATTTCATACTGTTGTAGAAATATACATTGATCAAAATGTCAAATGACTATATTTACAGCAAATTTACAAAGATTGCGAGCAACACAATAAGATTGGCATTAAGAAGTTATCAACATTAGGAAAATAACTATTAACGGTGCAGCTATCATCTGTTAAACCAACGCATGTGTATTAGATGCCTAGACTAGCGCAGAAATAGTTGCACACCGAACAACAAACCATTACCATAGCCAACAATTGCAATATCTTTTCATAAATAATATTCATATATTGCAATTTCATAAATATATTTCATAATATTGCAATACAATTTTCTGACTTGTAATAAAATGCAAAAATCAAAAAAGATTTAAAACCAGAAGCTGTTCCCAACCTATTTTATTATATCTTACTTACAAACTCTGAATCACGACGATTAGGAGCCGATATGATGGTGTCGCATTCCAAAGCTAAAAATCCTCGTTCGTTGAATAGCTGGGTGACCTGTAGTTGAAAGCATTAGTATAAAAGCTGTCTCACAATGATTTGAATATAGTAATCAACATAAAAATATAAATATTATTCAAAAGTCATTAATAAAGTAATTGAATGAAAAATACAAAAAACTTTATACCTGTGGTTGGCCAGACAGAAATTCTGGTTTATCGCCAAGCAAGTTTCTTAGATCCGTTATTGAATTAACACTAACCGCACCGTTGTATCGAACTAAGATGACAGCCTGAAACAAGTCAAAAAATTAAATATGTTCTATTTTTGAGAAAAGCTGCTAGACTGTACAATGCAAAATATAGTCTATTCTGCCATTGAAATATTGGGTTTTAAAATTTATCATGTTACACAGTGAAAGACTATAAGTATCCTATCTTATCTATGTATTTATTTACTAATTAGGTATTTATAGATACAGATATATTTACCGATTCTGACCACCAGTTGATGTCGATAGGCACGTTCGGTGACATTTTAGTTAGTTGAATTCCTTGGTACATTTTTTTATTTTCCAGCAAAGGGCTCTTCAAATCAAACTCCGGTTGGTCCACTAGCTGCCACATGTTAACCAATCTAGTAATATTGAAAACATGTTATAAGATTTGCATATGTACAGGGGGTGCATGTTATATTATCTGC
Source organism: Panorpa germanica (assembly GCA_963678705.1). Taxonomy (NCBI): domain Eukaryota; kingdom Metazoa; phylum Arthropoda; class Insecta; order Mecoptera; family Panorpidae; genus Panorpa; species Panorpa germanica. The sequence goes on from OY783205.1 coordinate 4,025,247, forward strand.
AAATAAGACAAATGAAAAAACTTATATACCTTAATGTTGGCATATTCCAGGTGGAAACAGAACCGCACGAGTGAAGACAGGCTACAAGTTTACCACAAGGAGAAATTTCTACTTTGAAAATAACGCTCTGTAAAAATTCAATATGATTGACTATTTGTGGCGTAATATAGAAATATTAGAAAACAAAAATTGAAATATATTAATTGTTACATCATCCGTGTTCTTCCAACTAGTCCACGATTTCTGTTGTATAGCTCTCTGTTCTTCCGAATCCATGGATAGTTTGTAAAACGGAGAATCATTCAATAATCGCCATGTTGACAAACCAGCACTGCTGCCTAATTTCTAAATAACAACGAAAAGAGACAATTAATTTAGTATATAATTATTTTCGTTTGAAATACCTTGCCATAAAAATAAAATATGATTATATCTACTTACTCTGAGATGATCACGTCCATATCCCCCATTTCCCCGCCCACTAACAATTAAAACAGGATGTGATGGATGCAACCCCGCAGAAGAGACGCCTCCTTTATAGTACGACTCGAAGCTAAATCTATGGTTTAATTGGCATCCATCAGGAGACACCAGGTAGCTGCGTAGATTCCCACTGTAGTCGATTAAAAGAACTTCCGAAGACCTACATATTTAAACTCAAATAGGTATAATCTAACGTAAAATAGTTGAATCATCATGCATGGTAAGCTTAAGGTAATCCCATTCTCTAATAATACTTTGCGTCCATTGGGAAACTGTTTCAATGCTTGCTATTAACTTATTGTTTTTGATTAAATTTTATTTATTCACCATTTATGTCCTTTCAATCTACTTTGTACAAATAATATGGCTGCAATCGCATGAGTTGTGTCCATGCACAATGTTCCTGTCGTTTGTTTACAATCCTGAAAAAATAAAATAACTCCCAATTTAAGTAACACAGTGAATAAACCTGTAACACAGTGAATAAACCTGATAAAACGAACAGAAAAAATAAAATTAAAGTGAGTTCTGAAATTTATAAAAGAAATGAGACCAATATGAACATTTTTTGTTCTCAAATACTACGAAAAATAATAAGTAACTTTTGAAAAGATAACAGTCACATGTAAAGAAATCAATAAATTTATGTTGGATCAATATTATTTAACAAATATACTTACCGGTGCTATATTAAAAACATTGCTAGCTAGAAGATTATAAAAACCGACAGCACCATTACTACTAGCAATAGCTAGTAGACCACAATCTGGACTCCAGGCTAGCTTCCTCCATTGTGGCCAAGGATCTCTGGGAACTAAATATTTATTAACTTTGACAAAGCTCTTAATAGAGTAGTGATCATTATTGTGCATTCAATTTGGCATATCAGTTAATACTGACGTGATGCTTTTCCTACAACAGCACAATACTCATCCTTAGAAATTCTAATTTCTAAAAGAGTATCTTGTAACACTGCTACAACCTTTCCTCCTTCTCCAGCCGCAAATTGCCATGGTAAACCACATCCAATCTGTCTAGAATTTTATTGGAAAAAATCAATATTAGAATCAGAATCTGTTAAACTTTAGTTATAAAATAGTTAATGTCATACTCAGATATATGTTCAGTAAGAGTAAGTTTCTGATAAAATAGCCCTATTATTCTTTGTAATATTGTTCTTGAAGGTGCTGGTGGCCTATAATCACCTCTCTGTAATAATAAATTTCTTACGTGTAAAGTATCATAACCTCAAATTATGTTTACAAATAAAATCTTACTGTCAACTCCGGATCTTGTTGCCATTCTGAATAAACTAATAGTTCATACAATATACTATCATCTCGGGAAACTGTATTTAGTGTTTTCATTTCAATTTATATCTATGTAACATTTATATAACATACAATTCAAATAATTCCAGCATATCAATTTTTGTTTGACAGAACACATATGTTTTGACGTTGCAGGTTGCAAAAGGATGCATTCAGTAACTCAAGTAAGTACAAAATATGTACTATATGATCTATGGATATTATTAATAGAAATTAAGTGAAATTTGTATAAAAATTCAAAAGAAAAATTAATTATTAATTAATAACTATTGAAGTTTATTAATTATTCTATAACTGTCATTGAACGCTTCCTCCTTTACATAAATTAGGCGCCATATGTACTTGTTGACAACAGATTTTAAGGTTATGGTTACTAGCAATAGATTTTATGTAATTATTTGAATAACATATTAAGAATTTTAAATTATTTTATTTCAATGTAAAATGATCCCAACTGGAGAATTTATAAACGTATGTTATAAATGTCCTTTATTATTATTTATTTTTATGATTCAATTTTCTAACGATGTTAAACATCGTACATACGAGTATATATATATATATATATATATATATATATATATTTTATACGCTTTCTATATATTCTACAGATTATAAAGAAAATCGTTTTAAGATTTTTCTGAATTGTAAATAAAATTATTGTAAAAGATCTCTACATCGTATCCCGCTAAACACAACGTATATTTAAGTTAATGCATGTGGATCAAGAGTGTTGTGGGGGTAGAAAAATATCTTTTAACGCGGGTCAAAAGACCGGCAACAGCCCGAACTTCTTCCAACATGAACGTTGGACACATGACATTGGACACCACTTAGTTCCAGCATCGACCACACGATGCGTCCAACATTCGTAGCATCATTAGAAACCGGCTTAACACTGACCAAGTTACGACTTGTTTACGTTGGGTTTTAGTGTCTTAAACTTCCCGTGTAGTGCGACGTTGTCAATTCACGATCTTCTAATCGAAAATAACCAAAAGTAGCTCACTTTCATCATATTTTATAAAAGAACGAATACCGCTAGTTGTAATTTTCATTGCACAACAATATATGTCATATTCTCAATGAATGATTCTAAGTCTTTCAAAAAATCGTAAGAAAATTACTATCGCTATATGACAAAATCCGTTTCAACATAGGTCGGTGTTAAAAATGCAAATTTTAACTGCTAATGTCTAAAAATTTAGTACGACGAGGAGTAATAAAACTTTTTTACGTGTAAAATACATTAATAAATTTTCAAGAGGTTTTTCATATTTTAAAGTATGCACTGTCGACTGCCGATGCTTGATTTTACGAGCTGAATCTGGCATTTAAAATTTAAACATAAAATTGACACAAAACAGACATAAAAACAGAAAATGACGAACATCATGCTATACGTAGTAGAGATATGTGAATGGAAAGAACAAAAGAAATCCAGGAAAGAAAAGTGAAATAGGTATAAACGACGCAGTTGGGCGAGAGCATTGATGCTTGGCTCTGACTACTGTGTTTTTGGGTTCGATCCCCGGGCCAGAGTTATATTTTCTGGGTTTGATAAAATAAGATTTAATTGGTTGAAAAAAAATGATCACAAAAAGAAAAATTCGAGAACGAAAATAGAAAAAGGAAAAAAATGAAAAGGAAAGAAGAAGAAAAGAACAGCTTTAGAAGAGATAGTTAAGGCATTTCCTGTGTCATATCGAGATGCTGAAATAGGAAAAGAATGAGGATCTTGAACGTTGAATGAGGAGGTGATTGATGAAGCACCAACTTTGAAATGGAATAAGGAAAGAAGCTAATACATAGAAAAAAGAATTATATTATATTGTATAAGTTATATGTTATAAGAAAAATGTAGATAAAATGTAATATTGATTTAAAAGTGCTAATAACTACCAATAGTTGATGCACTGAAAAATAAATATTAAAAAAAAAAAAATCGGGTATTAGAGCACGCCGGGATATATGGTAATAGAGGAAGTGAAAAGGGCCAAATAATAATCTATAACAATACACGCTCCTTGTAAATTTGATGAAATGTCTCCTATTCCTATGTTTCCTATTTCTCTCGTACTCTATGAAGTGATATAAGTTTTATACGTGTTGCAGTTTATATTAATTTCACTTAAATTTCATTATGAAAACACTTCAAGCAAACAGAATTGGGTTGTAAAGGTTTTTGTGGGTCGAATGTTTATTTCTTTACAGAAATATTTAATAATTTATGTATATATTGACATTTTTGTATCATTAAATATCCAAAAATTGAGGGATATCGATCTTTTCACGTCAAAGCGGACACTTATAATGGGCTTGTGTCCTCATTTTTTAGTGTCCGATTTTTCAATTGTTGATTGAAATTAATGTTAATAAATGTGTATTGGCGTATCTGTTTTATTAAATATCTAAATATTGACGGAGATATAGCAATTAAAAGTTTGAATTGTTATTTTAACGCTAGAAATGGTCGGCCATATTTGTATGACGTGTATGCATTTTAACGTCAGTTATTTGTTGAGTAGGTCAGTGCTGTGGTAATGTTCTGTAGCTGTTGGTAGTCTAATAATCAAGACAAATCAAAAAATAATAAGTTTTTATTTTATTTAACACCTGTTAAGACAGACATAATATTGAAATTTTTATTGTTCCTTGAAATTGATGTAAATAATATTTGATATTTTGATATATAAATACATATAGCAGAGATTTATGATCTGTAAGGTTGGTAACCTTACACAAGGATTGTGATGTCACATGCACTTGGAATGTGTACAACGTTGAATCCGTTTAATAATTAAGGTTAATAATGAGGTTCTAGTAACCAACTTTATCAATATTTAGTACACTTTTATAGAAATTTAGACAAAGGACACAAGCCCATTGATAATTCCGATTTTTAGTGGCTCTGGCGAACGTTAGGGCCCATGGGAGTGATTTGGCAATAGTAAATGTTAGGTTTTAATAATATTCTATAAAACATATATAAAAACCAGCCATACTTCTTTTTACGTTTCATGGCAATTTTATAATTGTTGATTGGAACTGATGTTACTAAATGTATATTGGCATTTTTATTACGTTGGTGAACTACGCAGTCGATTCAGACTAGTGTAATCAAAATTAATTCGGTATTAAATCGAACTTTAAATTACATGGCTAATCAGAACATTTAAGTTATTATTCAAATGATATTAGACTGTAGAAGTATTAAGTAACTTAAATATTATTATATAATATATAAATTTACCAATTATTGTCTTATATTGATGTTTTAATATAGGAAAGTAAAATGCAAACGCAACATTGTTCGAAAACATTTATTCAAAATTTATTTCAAGAAACAGATTAACTAATATGTTTTCTAAACAATAACAACATTTTAGCCATAACAAATACTTATTTTGTTCTGAAATTGTATACGTGGTATACACTTGGCAGGTTACAATTTTTGAATTAAATAAGTTGCCGGCCATATTTATGACGTAAGCTGATATCAGATTTTCCTTTCATTGCATGTTCGTACGTCACAGTCGAAAATCAACATTCATTCACCATTATACTTTACTATGTCCTCAAAAGATGTTTTGCGTATTGTAATTTGTTTGATTTGTGATCAAACGAATGAACGTATCCAACATCGCTGAATCGGTTCACTAATGAATTCATTCGGCACTTTTGGTTCATTTTGTGTTTAGATGATACATTTCAAATAGAAGATGCCGAATGAATGGCAGAAATGAGCAAAAAGTGAACCGTCTGATATCAGTTTAACGTGTCGCATTATTAAGGTATAGGTTGTCATATAAGCTATTTGTTATATTATAAGAGTTCTGTGTTATCTATGCTATCTCTTTTACACTCTGTTGTTTTAAAGGAGATGGCAACGTTACGGACGTGACGTTACATGTATTGGAATTTTCTATAACGTTTAACGTTAAATGCGTCGTTAATATATTTTGACAATATTTTTCATTATTTGCAGATTTTGCACAAGGTGATCAAGTCAAGTGAAGAAAATGGCGACCGTGTGTTGCTGTCTGAAGAAAATCGACACATCATGAGAAACCTGCTGCAGCAAATAAAGAGAGTTCTAATGCTGGAAGCACACGCGTTAGATTTCCAAGTGAAATTTGGCAAAAGTGTCCTCAACATGACAGAAGCGCTGCCCCTGGAAGTCGTGTGGTGGCTGCAGTCTGTGCAGCTGATTTATTTGAACACCTACATCTACTAGTGAGTTATTATTTGAAGTACAGAAACACCTCGCTAATCCGGCCGAATTATCGAATTTCAATATTAGTTTTGATAGGAATGCTACAGTTAAATCTGTAGCTAAAAACTTGACGATTGATACATATATTTTATGTGCGCAATTCGACTGCGTGGTTAATGCGACCATCTCTTTTTTAATCAAAATACAATGGGCTTGTGTCCTCATTTTTTTGTGGTCGATTTTTCAATTGTTGATTGAAATTGATGTTAATAAATGTGTATTGGCGTGTCTATTTTATTAAATATCTAAAAAATGACGGAGATATAGCAATTAAAAGTTTGAATTGTAGTTTTAGCGCTAGAAATGGTCGGCCATATTTGTATGACGTGACATGCATTTTAATGTCAGTTATTTGTTGAGTAGGTCTGTGCTGTGGTAATGTTCTGTAGCTGTTGGTAGTCAAATAATCAAGTCAAATCAAAGAATAATAAGTTTTTATTTCATTTAACCCTGTTACTGCAGACATAATATTGAAATTTGATTGTTCCTTGAAATAGCTGTAAATAATATTTGATATTTTGATATATAAATACATATAGCAGAGATTTATGATCTGTAAGGTTGGTAACCTTACACAAGGACTGTGATGTCACATGCACTTGGAATGTGTACAACGTTGAATCCCTTTAATAATTAAAGAGACAAAATGACTTTTTAAATTGTTAATATCTCCTAACATATAAGGAGTTATTAAAAAATAATTGAACATTTGAGGTTCTAGTAACCCACTTTATAAATATGTAGTACACTTTTATAGAAATTAAGACATAGGACACAAGCCCATTGCAATAGATAATTATTAATAGAGAAATGCGGCTTGCCTATCAGAATATGGCCGCAAGTATTTTTAATTAAAATTTAATTAACTAATATTTTTTAAACAATTTCGTTCACTTGTTTTAATTTGTTTTAAAGAGAGATATGTATGTCAGTGAAGTACGCAGTCGATTCGCACTAGTGCTGTCCATCAAAATTAATTCAATATGAAATTGAACTGTAAATTACATGGCTAATCAGTATCTTTAAACAGAGGCGGCTTTAGCGATTGCGGGCCTCGCTTATTCTTTGTATAATTTATGTAAATTGTAAGTAAGTATTTTTGATGATAATTGACGAGAAATAAAATTTTATATTGAAAGTTTTATAATAGTTAACAAACACAAACGCCACACATATTAATGGTGATAAACTAAGTAATAGTGATTCTAGTGGGATTTCTAAAGAGCGATGCGCGAGATTCATTAACATATATAGTAATGAATTTTTGTACTTGGGTTGTTGTGCGAGAATGCGAGGTTCCTACAAGAGCGAGGTCTCGGGCGGTTACCCTGCTTGCCACCCCATAAGGCCGCCTCTGCCTTTAATGTAATATTCCAATGATATTAGATTGTAGAAGTATTAAGTAACTTAAATATCATTCTATAATATATCAATTTACCAATTAGTGCCTTGCATTGAAGTTTTAATATTGCGTATTAAGACGATATAACCGAAAAAGTAATTCGTCATGCTAGCTAAAATGGGGCTTAAAGAAAAACAAAGTGTACCAAATTTAATTGAAGGATTGAAGTCCTCGGCTTACGCGGGTAATTAGTTCCAATGCTTACCGCGTAAATCTAATAATAATACATTTTAACTAATTACCTATGTCTTAATTTCTAGAAAAGTGTACTATATATTGATAAAGTGGGTTACTAGAACCTCAAATGTTCAATTATTTTTTAATAACACTTTATATGTTAAGAGATATTAACAATTAAAAAAGTCATTTTGTCTCTTTAATTATTAAAGGGGTTCAACGTTGTAGAACATTCCAAGACAATACGACCGTTATGTTGCTATCTCTTTTATACAAAAACTTTTGGACACAATTGAAAAATCAACCTCTAAAAAATGAGTACACAAGCCCATTAAAAGTGGTAGTTCTTAATTCTATGAAGAAAATGTAGACGTGTAATAAATACAGTACATGCACCAGAAGTGAAACTTCTTTACTTTTTTTTAGCTAATTCACACACTTTCACAACTGGCTTCAAATGGATTTTGTAACGATTTTTTTCTCAATGATTACATACGAAAATAATGTAGTACTTCTGTTATATTTAAGTGAAACATTTTACTTGAATCATACATAAAATAAGTAAAAAACTGTATTTATATTTTGAGTTTGAGCAGGATGTCTTCTATTCATTTCAGCAACTTCGACGAGAGCAGCAATTTTGCCGAACAAATCGTGGATCTTCTTTGCGTCAATGACTTCACACCGGAAGACGATGAGCCGTCTATTGAGATCAGCCCGTCGCGGGTCATTGCGAGGGATATGCTCATCGAGCTGTGGATCGCCTCCGAAGGTTGGTGGGTTTTTTGGTATAGGTGCGTAAATGGGCTTGTGTCCTTTATCTTAATTTCTATAAAAGTGTACTATATATTGATAAAGTAGGTTACTAGAACCACAAATTAGGAGATATTAACAATTAAAAAAGTCATTGCCTCTTTAATTATTAAAGGGATTCAACATTGTACAACATTCCAAATGCATGTGACCTCACAATCACTAGATACCATCTCTTATATACAACAGAGCGTAAAAGAGATATATTATTGACAGAACTCTGACAAGTTTACAGGTTACCAACCTTACAGCTCATAAATCTCTGCTGTATGTATTTAAATATCAAAATATCAAATATTATTTACAGCTATTCAAGGAACAATAACATTTCAATATTGTGTCTGCCTTAGCAGGGTTAAATAAAATAAACTCTTATTATTCTTTGACTTGACTTGATTATTTCGACTACCAACAGCTACAAAACATTACCACAGCACTGACCTACTCAACAAACAACTGACGTTAAAATGCAGTTCACGTCATACAAATGGCCGACCATCTCACAGCGCTAAAACTACAATTCAAATTTTTATTTGCTATATATCCGTCAACATTTAGATATTTAATAAAATAGACACGCCAATACACATTTATTAACATCAATTTCAATCAACAATTGAAAAATCTTATTTGTTTGAAGTCGTTTGAATTATAGTTTTAGCGCCAGAAATGGTCGGCCATATTTGCATGACGTGAAATGCATTTTAACGTCAATTATTTGTAGAGTAGGTCAGTGCTGTGGTAATGTTCTGTAGCTGTTGGTAGTCAAATAATCAAGTCAAATCAGAGAATAATAAGTTTTTATTTTATTTAACCCTGGTAAGGCAGACATAATATTAAAATTTTATTGTTCCTTGAAATAGCTGTAAATAATATTTGATAGTTTGATATATAAATACATATAGCAGAGATATATGAGCTGTAAGGTTGGTAACCTTACACAAGGATTGTGATGTCACATGCACTTGGAATGTGTACAACGTTGAATCCCTTTAATAATTAAAGAGAAAAATGACTTTTTTAATTGTTAATATCTCTTAACATATAAGGAGTTATTAAAAAATAATTGGACATTTGAGGTTCTAGTAACCCACTTGTAGAAATTAAGACATAGGACACAAGCCCATTGACTAGAAATAAAATTTTATATTAGAAGTTTTATAAAAGTTAAGAGGCACAAGAACGACAAATATTAAGATATACGCAGTGATTCTGTGGTATTTCTAAAGAGCGAGGCCCGAGATTCAAATACATATATAGTAATGAATTTTTGTACTTGGGTTGTTGCGCGAGAATGCGAGACCTCGGGCGGTTGCCTGCATGCCACCCCCTAAGGCCGCCTCTATGTGGGTAGAATATAAAGTCTATCGACATAACAGCATACACTACAAAAAGATAGCTACACAATGTGCTTCTCTCCCTTATCCACCATACTTTCCACCTTTCTTTTTTTGTTATCTATCCCTTTTTATCGTTTTCTTTACTTTTTCGTTTATCCTTATCCTATTTCTTTACTCTGGTCTATTCCACTTGGCCTTCTGCTTCCTCTCTTGTTCTTGTCGCATTGCTCCTCCAATATATTTCCGCATTCGCCCCTTCTAGTTACTTACCGCTAAACACATTTACATGAATTTTACGTTTAATTTACTTAAAATGCTTAGACAATGTTATGTAAATATAAAGTCAAATTATATAAGAAACTTCTTTGTTTTAAATTTACGTTTTCAGACTTAAATAAAACATTTTATGCAAGATTACATAATGCTACATACTCGTATTAAAGTAATATGTAGAAGAAGAATATAAATTTATCTGTTTTGTTTGTATTTTTCTTTTTTCTTTTGGATAGTATGTAATTAAGTAATAGTATGTAAAATAATATATAGTCATAATTTCAAAAAACAACGCAAATCGGGGCGCTCCTGTAGTTACAATATCCTAAATTTAAACTAAATAATGTATTATTTCATTGAAAACCCAATTTCCGTTTAATAACGATTTTTTTATTTTTATTTAATGGATACAATAATATCGTTCATTTTTACAGACAATTTAATTGAAATCCTTCAGTTAGAGTATAACTCGTAACTAGATTATTAGGGCGCCTCTAAATTACGGGCGGCGTTAAATATGAAAATGGTCACTTGGGCCACCTTGTTTATGACGCTGATAGTCACGTTTCCAGTTCTCTCTACACCGATCTTGGCACTGATATCAATCTGCAGGCCAGGGACGACTTTGCTGATCATATTATCGATGGCGCTTTGTAGCTGTGTCGTTGTTGGTTGAATCACAGTGGTGTCCGACACTGCCGCTGGTCCCTGCAATATCACGTTCACGTTTATCTTCACATCGTTGTCAATGATCTCAGCGTTGAGGGTAACATTGAGGTCAGAGTTGACAACAGCGGGTCCTGCAACTTCGGTTCCATCAACGTCAACTTGAACCCCAACTGTTAGATTCACGGCTTTGGTGGTAGAGCCTGCAACGTCAGCTAATGGCGCACCCTGAAAATAGAATAGAAGAATAATTTTCCTGAAACGCCAAATATTCATTACGAGCCATGAAAACATATGGAGTTGTGATAATGCGACTAGATTGTCTTAACGAATTTTTTAGCGTTTGTCTGTATTTGCTGAACCCATGGTTGCTTGTGTTCAGCTGAAAAAATTAGGTATATTCTGTAACAGATATCAATCATTTCTCTCTTCTCACTCTCAATCATTTACGCTATTGGATTAAACAATTCCATTTAGAAAATCTCGTCTTCTAATCCCGTATTAACGGGTTTTAATGTTTAGAAATTTATATTAAAACGTATAAAGAACCTACTCTTCAAATTAAACATTTTTAAACTACAATCTGTGAGATGTGCTCAATAAGATCCCATTTTTGTATAACCTTTTCACACAGTCTTTCTACGACAGAGACAAGACTTTCCGATACAGTCTTATTTAAAAGATTAAACAATATTTATTATTGCTCATAAGAAATGTATATAATTTGAGTGTTTTCTTCTCACCTGAATTGCGCTGTAGAAAAGTGCCAACGTCAGCACTAATAGATTCATTGGTGTCTTCATCTTGGATGGTTTACTTCAAGTAGCTGATAACAACTGATACTTATTATTATCGAGTCCACGTCAGTACCCGAAATTCGAGAGCTCGTAAAACACTTGTATTTGAATAACAAGCAAATGTTAATCTGTCAGGTTTTTTTTTTAAATTATACTCAAAAAATATTAATATATGTTATAAATCGTAATAATTCCAGTTCTCTAGTCGCTTATCTTATATTTTCGTCAATCATAAATCTTTTTATTGATTTAAATATATTCATATTGAAGTGACATTAATTTCATCTAAAACATATCGCTGTTTAATTTGGCAGTCCAATGCAGCGCCAGGTCAGATTATAAACTAGTTCTGTACTAGAAATGAGGAGGAGGAGAACAGTGAAATGAAGAATGGAAGAAGCAAAAGTAGTGGGATTGGCTTTACTTAAGAAGGAAGAGAAGGTTTTAAGGTAAGAAGATCTGACGGAGAAAGGAAGCAAATGAATGGTGGGATTGGGAATGAAGGAAGCAAAAAAGTAAATTAAAGAATAATCTTACGAGATGGAATACGAAGAATATGGGAAGAGCAAGAAAATGTAAAGCGTTTTTCAACAAATGTGGTTATTTTAAGGCAATAGAAAATGCAATACTTTCATGAAAACTAGTGATAACTTTATTTTAATCTAAAGTACAAACTCTGAGGTTAGTTATACACAATATCTTGCAAATGTCATCGAAATATCGCATTTTTCTATTGGTTTAAATTGATCGCTCTTGTTGAAAGATCCTATAAACGAGAAACAGCAGATATACCATATAAGGAAAAAATAGATCAAATGAATAGAGAAATCAAAATGGAGAGCAACGGGTGAGAGCTTTTAGAAAGAAAGGCAGAAGAGAGAGTGAAAGTTTGTAGGAGGATAAGTATGGAACAGTGAGCGAATCATTTTAGGACTATTGTAGGAAAAGAGAAAGAACTTATGGCAATAGATAAATGCAAGTATAAATGGCAGAAGTTTTGTAATAAATAAGGAAATTAGAGAGGAATAAGGCGATAAGAAGAGTTGGAATTAATAACAAAGCATGGAGCGTGGGAGATGGCAATAAATAGGACATGGATAAGGGGTTCCAAGAGAGTTGCAGAGAGAGTGTCCAATATATAGAATTGGGCAATGTATAAAAAACTAAACGAGGTCACGCTACTAAATGCGGGGCACTAAGTATAATGCGGAATTTATTCTAGAGAACTCTTAAGAAAACAAGGTGGACTAGGAAGTGTACAGGAAGAAACTTTGTGACATAATGGATAAAAGTGGAATTGAGGAATAAATTACGGAAGCAATTAAAGATATGCAGAGATCGAAGTATTGATAATTAAAAATGCTGTGATTTCGATTTCTTTTTATTTAAAAACTTTAGTATATCGTAAAATCATTTCAAATTAAAAAAAAATATTATTGTTCGACGTAGCTTTCTTTAACACAGATAATGGCATCGAGTCTGTCCGAAAAAGCTTCACACGCTTCATGAATGTGGTCTGATACTATTTTGTCCCATTCTCGGCTAAGAGCATTCTTTAAGGTGTCGACCGTCTTATATTTTTAGTTGATACTTTGGCCCCCAGAATAGACTATATGGAAAAATCCATTGTGTTTAAATCCGGGTCTATGTCTTAACTAGAAACTCAAATGTTCAATTATTTTTTAATAACTCCTTGAATGTTAAAAGTCATTTTTTCTCTTTAATTATTAAAGTATTCAACGTTGTACAACATTTCAAAACATGTAACCTTAACCGCTATGTTGCTACCTCTTTTATACAACAGAGCGTAAAAGAGATATATTCTTGACAGAACTCTGAAAAGTTTACAGGTTACCAACCTTACAGCTCATAAATCTCTGCTATGTGTATTTATATATCAAAATATCAAATATTATTTACAGGTATTTCGAGGAACAATAAAATTTCAATATTATGTCTGCCGTTACAGTGTTAAATAAAATAAACACTTATTATTCTTTGACTTGACTTGATTATTTCGACTACCAACAGCTACAAAACATTACCACAGCACTGACCTACTCAACAAATAACTGACGTTAAAATGCATTTCACCTCATACAAATATGGCCGACCATTTCTAGCGCTAAAACTACAATTCAAACTTTTAATTGCTATATCTTCGTCAACATTTAGATATTTAATAAAATAGACACGCCAATACACATTTATGAACATCAATTTCAATCAACAATTGAAAAATCGACCACTAAAAAATGAGGACACAAGCCCATTGTTGTGAAGGAATGAAGCTGAGATCATTACCCCTGTATATTGATATACTTGTAATATAAAACTCAATGGGCTTGTGTCCTCATTTTTTAGTGGTCGATTTTTCAATTGTTGATTGAAATTGATATTAATAAATATGTATTGGCGTGTCTATTTTATTAAATATCTAAATATTGACGGAGATATAGCAAATAAAGCAATAAAAGTTTGAATTGTAGTTTTAGCGCTAGAAATGGTCGGCCATATTTGTATGACGTGAAATGCATTTTAACGTCAGTTATTTGTTGAGTAGGTCAGTGCTGTGGTAATATTTTGTAACTGTTGGTAGTCAAATAATCAAGTCAAGTCAAAGAATAATAAGTTTTTATTTAATTTAACCCTCCAAAGGCAGACATAATATAGAAATTTGATTGTTCCTTGAAATAACTGTAAATAATAATTGATATTTTGATATATAAATACATATAGCAGAGATTTATTAGCTGTAAGGTTGGTAACCTTACACATGGATTGTGATGTCACATCCACTTGGAATGTGTACAACGTTGAATCCCTTTAATAATTAAAGAGACAAAATGACTTTTTCAATTGTTAATATCTCTTAACATATAAGGAGTTATTAAAAAATAATTGAACATTTGAGGTTCTAGTAACCCACTTTATTAATATATAGTACACTTTTATAGAAATGAAGACATAGGACACAAGCCCATTGCGGAAGCGTCTTTCCCTTCGAAATAGAGACTCACTTTTTCAAAATGTATTGCGAATTATTATTTTTAAAAAGAGTTTCAAAATTTAACTGATTATTATGCTTTAGATGATGTTTCGTTATTCTTAATTACTTGTTTCTTAAAAAAATAAAAGAAAAGAAAAATAAAGAAAAATAATAAAAACCTATTTTATACGGTTGCTTTTTTTAAAATAATTTTTATTCGGTGTTTTTTAAAAAATAATAAAATTGTAATATCTTGAAAATGGTGTTCTTTTGGCTAATATTTTTATAGACAAGTAGCTAATCCTCCCCTACAACCCATTAAAGGGATCGTGATATTTTACCGGAAACCCTGTATACTACATTATATTAACCAGAGATGTGCGTTTTTCAAATACATATTCTCAAAATGCAAATACAAAATAGTAAATACCTATTTTCTATTTCGTATTTAAATATCTTTTAAGAGTATAGAATTTTATATTTTATTTGAAAACTTTTACAAACCTATTTCCTATTTGGAAAATACAAAATCCTTTTTTCATTTTTTGTTTTTAAATGTAAGCTTAAAACCCCACCAACATTAGCACCATCTATGGTCTAAAAGTGTCTGCACAATTGTCTTAATAATTCTAATTTAAAATGACAAATGTGCCTATTGTTTTATTATCAATCATGTTACCCCCACCATAAGACATCTGATTTTCGTTTACCTAAATTTGTTTATCATATTTTCTCGTTCATTATTTGTTTTACTGCAAGACAATCACTCTACTGCACTCCACTACATTTCTTACTTCAAGTTCAAAGTATTTTATTGATAAATGAATTTTTAGTACAATTTGTTATACATTTCTTATGTCTAATTTAAATATACCTAGCAGTAGCTATCATTATTTTGATTTGAAAGTGTCTATTTGTAAGTGGAGTCGGATGAGGAGTAATATTGGATTGTTTGTGCAAAAAAGGGGAAAAGCACTTCTTTTAAATGGTCTTAAAACTAATTATATACGAAAATATATATTATTTTACCTACTATCCCCAAATGCGACATCCAACGTTTATATATTTCCATTCATAAATTGACATTATTTAGACATGAGTGTACGACATAAACATGCGACTCTAATAAACTTTTGTTATTTTTTAAAATTCTAGGTAGTATTTTTATGAAATAAAAATGTTTCAAAACGAAGTCGGTCTTTATCAAACAGAATTCTCATAATTATTAATATAAAATAACATTTATATTAGTAACATAAAGAGTAGTCTATTTTCTCAAAAGTATTTTTAAAATACGTGTTTTGTATTTAAATACTAACATGAAATTTATTTTTTATTTTGTATTTGAAATAGGAAAATAACGAGGTATTTGCATTTTGTATTTAAATGCTTTTGAAAAGTATTTGTGCACATCTCTAATATTAACTTATATTTTAATCAAAAATTTAAAAAAACTACTAAAAAATTCAAAAGCTCATTCAATTCTTTACACTCATAAAGCTTGGACCCCGCTGATCGGTTTCTTACTTTGAGGACTCTTGATGTAATATATTTAAAAAAATAATTTGTTTCATTTTTTTTAAGGTAATAAATTTTGGTGAATTTTTGTTAAATGTTACGTAATTGTTGCTAACTGTATAGAACAAAACAGTTAATTTCGTCACAACATGTGTTTTTGCAGCTGTGCAACAAGTATTACAAAATAATGATTAAAGTTTAATTTTAGATCGGCTGATATTTACACAGCTTACATGTTTCGGAGAATACAAAAAATTATGAATTTTCTATATTTCAAAACTTGCTTATAAATTATTATATGTATTATATTATTTAGCGCCTTCATATTTATTGCTATGCAACTAAAGTAACCAACTAACTTATTTAAACAGAATTTGTTATTCCTATGATTTGAATTTCTCAATCCAAATATTAGTAAACATTTTTTATTATTATAGGTCCTACTATAACATTTTCTAAAGAGAGTTTTTCGAAATGGGCAGTTACTAGTCACGAATTGGTGGACTCAATTATCAAGCAGTGCGTAAGCCGACTCTTGGAATCCGACAGTAAGCCCTGCAACTATTTAAAAGACATCCGAGCTACTGGAAAACTATCTGGTAGATATAAATAAAATATTTGCTTTTATTAAATATATTTTTATTGCGATCTGTCACATTGACATTTAACAATAGGTTTGCAAATAAAATTCAACATGCTCGGTATGTGTCCAGAGGCACATCTTTATCTATTAATTATTTCATTTAATGGGCTTGTGTCCTCATTTTTTAGTGTCCTTTATTTAGGTTCATCTTTCTATCGCACATAAATAATTAATCAAACAGAAATAATACAATTGAGAAAGCGCATTTCATAGATTTGGATTTAATTACTTTTAGAGAGTATTTTAAGAAAGATAAACCTGCATCATTTGCGCCTTATTCTCCGCAACAAGCCTAGCAGTGCAATGGACGCAATTCTTCAACAAGCCAATTGGACATGCAAGAATAGTCATTTGAATTTTGTTAGCATTCTTACAGAAGTAAGTAATAACTAATAAATTTTCTATTCTAAAATAATGTTACCTTATTACTGATAGGTCGCATAATGGTAACGGCAAAGTTTTTCAAAATGCATTTTCAAAAACGAAATTAACATTAAATTACATAAGTTTCATTAATGTAAATATATACAGATGCATCCAATGATTTAGAAAGAAATAAAGCAGGATTTGCTATATATGAACAAATAAATTTAAGATATGATAAATTTAAATTAAATAACAAAGTTTGCTCTTACACTGGAGAAAAATTAGCAATATTAAAAGCATTGAAAATTAATGAAAATATCAACAATAATAAAATTATAATAATAACGAATTCTTTAAGTGTTTTAAAAAATTTAAATTCTAATGATAACAAATCAAATAATGATATTTTGACATGCAAAATTAAGGAACTGTATTTCAATATAATAAATAAAAATAATACCATAAAATTTATGTGGATACCAGGACATTGTGGAATAAGAGGAAATGAAATGGCGGACAAATTGGCACAGGAATCAATAAATTTGGAAATTGAGATGAAAGTGAAATTACCTTCATATGAAATTTTTAATATAATCAAAAAATTAAACTTCAATTTGAGAAACACAGATTTCATTAACAATAGTCAGTTAAAAGGAAGAGATTATTATAAGTTGCATCCAAATTTAAGTAAGGAGAGACGGTTTAGAAATGAGTCCCGCAAAATGATATCAACTATAATCAGAATCAAAAGTAATCATTGTAAAACTCCAGCTCACCAGTACAAAATTAATATTAAATCCGACGATAGATGTCAATGTGGTGAAGAAGGAACTTTGGATCATATTATGTTTGAATGCATAAATTATAGTATAGAAAGATCAAAATTGAATAGTGATATATTAGATGTGATTAAAACTTTTCCTATTAATACTAAATTTTTGCTAAGTGATTCCAAATGAATTAGTGAATTATTGAAATATTTAGAAATTTGTAAAATTTAAAAAGAAATTTGTAAATTATAAAAGATGTATAAAAATGTTTGATGGTGGCTATGACGAAAGAAAGTCAAGGCAAATAAGTAAATGAATATTAAAAAAAAAATCATTAATGCAAATATTAATTATTACATCTATTTCTTTATAATAATTGTAGATTTTCTGCAACATACAAAACCCGATGCAACAAATTCTAGAAGTGCTTGACGAAGATGTCATATCCTGGGAATCTTTCCTGACGGCGATTTCCGTTTGTTTGAAAGTTCACCCTGACAGCGCACTACTGTTGAAAGGTAAAAGTTTTGTCGTCGTTTGATTTATCTTTACCGTATCACAATAATTAAACTATACCAAATAACTGAAAGTTCAATTGCAGCAACTATAGATGACATTATACCAAAGGCTTTGATTGCCAGCAGTTCGGACAAGCTAATCACAGCCTTCCTCATGGCCAGACAAGCCTGCCACGAAAGCGCAAACAAATTTGAGTCATACGGTTCATGGTACTATTATCTTTCATTTTTAAAATTAATTGTGAAATACGAAACTAGTTTTGCCAATGTTGGAGTGTTTCTAGGTCTTTATGTAGATTACTGTGTTACAATAGTTGACTAAGATGCAGGCGTAAAACGTATCTTAGAAGCACACTGCTTTTAGTTACTTTTACGTCTGATTGATAGTCAACAATTGTATCATGTATTAAAAATGCAGAATATTCTGGTACAGATTAAGACGCTTTCAAAATATTTTTTTAAATGTTTTCATTTCAACAAAAGTGTGATATTTAATCAAATAAATATTCAATGTTAAAATAAGTTTTTTACTCTATGTAGGAATATACGAAATACTTTTTCGGATTTTTATATATCTGCACAGGTTCAAAACGTGATTAAATATGTAAAATACATGTTTTTATCGTTCATACTTTAACGTAAAGTGATTTTTTTTTAAGAATAATTCACGGGCTTCTTAGGACCACGGTCCTTTTTTCGCCCTTCTTAATTCATTTTGTTAACATTTTACATATTTACATTTCATTTATTATTACATTTAAACTTTTAAACCCGCTATCCTAAAGTGATTTATCTAAGGTATTCCCATCAAAATTCAATAATTCTGCACAGCCGTGACCCCGACTCATACGGTTTGCCAAATTAATCCTATATTATAATGTTCGTATGGTGGCTCGAAAATGGCTCCGCGCATTTTTTTGAAAATTGTCTATTTTGTAAAGAAAAAAATTCTAAGACTTTTGGCATCCTCGAATTTTGGAAAAACTAAACATTTTTTTTTACTTTTTGCTCTATAACATTCAATTCGTAAAAGGTAGAAAGTAGAAATTTGGCATGTGTATTACTGTGTTCAATGCTAACATTTTTTGAAAATTAGAAATCGAAGAATTGGAAGCAGGGGCGTTTAGAAAATTTAGAAAACTCTAATTTCGGATTACTTAATAATAAAATATCTTATTAAAAAATTAAAATTCAAAAATTTTATTTGTAGGCACGGTGCCGGTTTTTGCTGAGGGTAAAAATTGGGCTAGAAAGTTGAAATTTTATATCATCAAAAAAAAATCCCAAATTTTTAAAGAAAATTGGTCAAATAACGAATGAATTGAAAATATTTTATATTTTGGTTGATTTTGGTGAAAAAAAAAATTTTTTTAGTCAGTTTATATGAAAAATTATTTGATGTTAAATGTAAAATTTATATAGAACGAGTTAAATATTTCAATTGAAAAATGGAATTAAATTTTGAAATGAAATTCAATTCACATACAAAAGACAGTCGTCGCTTGTGACGGGGGTAAACTCTAGTGAGCTTATTATATTTTTATATAAGTTTACAACTTCATTTTTATGTTATCTCATATTAAGTTATAAATATGTAAAACAATAATTTGACATTCGGTATATTCTCCAAACAGGTACTCTAAACAATTTGGCCCCGATTCTACCAGCAAGACAGCAACTAAGAAGGAAGTCTTTAATTTTTTTATTAAGTTTTTGACTGACTTAATACCATATGAGCCGGAATTGTGCCTTCAGGTAAAATACAATAAATTAAAAGAAATCTAATGATTAACAATATGCAGGGGTGGCTTAATGCATCCGGGTCCCGCATCGCTCACTGTTTTTTAAAATGAAAATGTTTCAATTTCTCTGTTTTGTGTTTTTATTTAGGTATACAAATATATGTTATTATTTAAATTTTGTTAAAAATATTAACAATGCCGTTATTGAAAGACAATACTTTATTTAACCGGGAAAAATTATTGCCGACATTTTCATAATAAATTGGCAACTGGCAATTGTTACCAGATACTTTTAATTTATACAATTTTATTATCAACAAGAAAAAACCATTTAAAATCAGTTCTTTTAGGAAAATAGGTCTCTTTGGTTTCGCATACCAATTTATATTTTATGTTATAATAATATAATTATTGATAATAATTATTATTTATTTATTTATAGTAAATAGTATTATATCAATTTGTCCAATGTAATAAATAGCAAAATGCAATCAATTGTACGAAAGGCCCCCCAAGTTAACTGTGTACCAAGCCCCTCGTTTTTTGGTATCGACTTGGACAGTATGTTATAATATGAATCATGTAGAGAAAGACATTTTAACTTATCACCTGAATTTTGTTGTCATGCCATTAGGTGCACATTGCTAAATCATTAGCCACGCCACCGCGCTGTATGTCCATGGTGAAGGAGTTCAAAGACGTCGCAAGGAGCAGAACTAGTGACTTCAAAATTAAGCAGGAGGCCAAAATACATCACCAAATGGACGAAGATGAAATCATGATCATTGATTAAGTTTTTATTAATTCCCTTAATTGTATTCTACTTAATAAGCCTGTTTTGTTAATTGTAGTTTTAGTTACGTATAAGTATTGAAATATTACACAGTATCAGAGATATTACAATCTTTTTACTTATTTAAAACACAAAATTTTCTTGTGTAAAACGTTCTTATAAAGAAATTATTAAAATAAATGATTTACACATATAACATATGCAGCTGTTCAAATATTCAACTAGTTTTTTAATTTTTCCGAAAAATGCATCAAACTGTCACATCCATCTTTCAGCAATTTCAATGGGCTTCTGTCCTATGTCTTAATTTCTATAAAACTGTACTATATTGATAAAGTGGGTTACTAGAACCTCAAATGTTCAATTATTTTTTAATAACACCTTATATGTTAAGAGATATTAACAATTAAAAAAGTCATTTTGTCTCTTTAATTATTAAAGGTATCAACGTTGTACACATTCCAAATGCATGTGACATCACAACCGCTGCCAACCTTATAGCTCATAAATCTCTGCTATATGTATTTATATATCAAATATTATTTACAGCTATTGCGAGGAACAATGCAATTTCAATATTATGTCTGCCGTAACAGGGTTAAATAAAATAAAAACTTATTATTCTTTGACTTGACTTGATTATTTCGACTACCAACAGCTACAAAACATTACCACAGCACTGAGCTACTCAACAAATAACTGACGTTAAAATTTCACGTCATAAAAATATGACCGACCATTTCTAGCGCTAAAACTACAATTCAAACTTTTAATTGCTATACCTCCGTCAACATTTAGATATTTAATAAAATAAACACGCCAATACACATTTATTAACATCAATTTCAATCAACAATTGAAAGCCCATTGCGACATAAAAGAAAATTGGTTTCATCATCATTTGGGTATTTGTGTATTAATAGAATTAATAAAAGTACATTAATAAAATCTTGGAAATTAGGCGCTTAATAAAAACTACTGCAATACTACAAACTTTTATTATAATGAAGCGGCATGTATCAAAGACATCTCCAACCTTATCTTTTTTGCCTATTATTAAATAGATGGCGCACAGGAAATAATTAATTGCAAATATAATTGGGTTGTGAACCATAACTGAATTTCATAGAAGATTAACCCTTTAAAATTAAAATGCTAAAAATTTACTTCAGTTTACGATATCATTGCTTCCACTTCATTCACAAGCCCATTAAATACTGTTTACCTAATATATACTCGTAGTTCATTAATAATTATGCGTACCACTTGAAGACCCGCTGAACAGTTACGTGCATCTAAGTTTTATCTAACATAACAAATATAACGTTACATTTACGTTAATACAACGATCTGACAAATTTTTGGATAATAAAACTACACTTTTGTGGATTATATTACTCATAAAGATTTTTAAGAACGCTTTTTTAACAATTACACAATCTTAACAAGACCTTTTTAAGGATGAACTGCTTCTGGAATAGCGGTAAAATAATAAATTTCGACTCTTCTAAATTAAATGTTAATAGGTTCCGTATAAGTAAGAAAATACATTAATGGAAGGTAACATCTACATTTTATGTTTTACGGCGATATTTGCACAACTAACATTTGGCCTAAAATTGAAAATATCCTCTTAATAAATGACAAGTCAAAACTGCTACTAAAAATAAATATTTATTCAAACTTACAGTTACATATTTTAGTAGCAATATTAATATTAACAAATATAAACATCCAATTTGGACAAAAACTAGTAAATATTATTAATATTATAATATGAAAATAACTTATGGCTATCGTATCAGTTAGAAAATCCTTTTGAACAAAATTTTAGACAAAATGAATACAACTATAAGGAATTATTTGTGTATTTAAAAGAAAAAACACAACAAAAAAAAAATGTTGTGAAAAATTAATTCATTCAATGTGATACTCAATAAAAAAAAGTGGTTTTATAAATAAAAAAAGAAATAAAATGAAAACAGTCTAAACATCAACTAATATAATTCGATTCTAAAAAAAGTCTAAAAAATTTCGCTAGAGAAAAATAATTTACAAAAATGATTAGTTTTTTTAAATTTAGGCGTTGTAGTGTTGTGTTCTATCTAATCATGCTAAAAATACTTGAGGATGTTTATCAAACTATAATCACAAGTTGCAGATTCCATTTTGAACATGAGTTGATTGCATCCTTAGAAAACAATAGTACCTGTAACAATAGAAGTGTTTTATTATCTATAAAATTATATTAAACGACTAAAATAACTATCTCGACTATACAGGGGCGTAACTAGGCTTACCAGGGCCCCTGAGCTAAGGGAACCCCAAGACAGGAGGTCAAACTTAAATCAATGAAACGAAATCGATAATTTCTATGACCTTATTAGATATAAAAATGTCTTCTTCTTCTTCTTCAGTGGCTCGACAGCCCCGGGTGGGCCCTGGCCTTCTCAAGAATTTTCTTCCAGGTCTCTCTTTTTTAGGCCATGGTCTTCCAATTGATCACTCTCAGAGCGGCGAAACCCCTGAGGTTGGGTCGGCCCCTAGTTCTTGTTCCAGTGGGCTTGGCCAGGAATATTTTCCGTGTTGAACATTCACTGTTCATTCTAATAATGTGGCCAGCCCATTTGATTCTTTGGATTTTTATGTATTTCACAGCATCGGGTTCCCTAAAGGCAAGGTAGAGTTCTAGATTTGAGCGTCTGTGCCAAACACCATCGACTTGTGTTCCTCCAAAAATAGCTCTTAGTATCCGCCGCTCAAAGATACCCAAAGCATTTTCATCTTTTTGTGTCGTTGTCCAAGTTTCTGATGAATATGTTAGTATAGGTCTGATTAGACATTTATAAATCAATAGTTTAGTTTTCCTTTTAATTAGATTTGATTTTAAATACTTCTTTAATCTGTAAAAGCATCTATTGGCAGCATTGATTCTTCTCTGTATTTCAGATGTAATATTGTTGTTAATGTTAACCTCAGAGCCTAGATATGTAAAGCTATCAACTTTTGCGAGTTTATATGTACCAATTTTATATGTACCAGATATAAAAATGTGCTTCTTCTAATATTTTCCATTTCAAATGCTTATTTCAAGTTATATCGAATGTATAGTCAAAAATGTAAAATATCTTCTTTGGATGTATGGGAATTTTAGTTTATAGTGAATAGAATGCATAAATCGAATATCTATAAACTATTTTATTGGAAACAATTTTTTGAAGCGTTTAAGGAAGACTCCAAAAAAATATGTTTCATTATTTACCGAAGCGGTCAATTTGCGTCCTTGCCCCGGGGTCCCTAAATGCCAAGTTACGCCACTGCAACTATACAAAGTTTAACAAAACAAATTCTCAGAGAAAACAATTGAACATCATGGCTGGGAACCGACTACTGCCCTTCAGTCAAACAAAAGTTATCTCTTTGTAAGCGATTTTACCTAATATACCACGTTTTGGAACCTTTTGGCGAAGTAGCATCCTATCAAAACATCTTAGGAATACCTTTTTATAGATTACAACATTTTAAGAAGTTATCAAGCTTTCAAAATAGCTATAAAGTAATAAAAGGAGATCAGATTATAAATGACTAGGTTTTACTCAAGTAAAATATTACATGAATGTAACGTAGCATCCATGTTTTGTGTTTTACGGATTACTAATTGCATGCAATTTAAGTACGCTGCGCAGTGGGTTAAGGCAGTATTCTACTGTAGAATTTTGAAAAAATCGAAATTTTTTTTTTTTCATATTTTCAAAGTTTAGATATTCAAAAATATGTCATTAAAAGGATTTTTCAAAATTCCTATTATTTCATGAGTTATAGCCATATAATGATATATAGTTATATATATTATTATATGAGTTATAAAACTTTGAAAGCGTTTTTCTGGGAACTACTTTTTTCGAGCTGGCGGTAATGATATCTCAAGTTCTAATGAACTGATTCACTTCAAATTTGAAGAGGATGTTCCCTATACGTCGCTTCATCGCGTGAACCACGCCCAAAACTATAACTTCTCATTTAGTATTTTTTTAAAATTCGGAATTGTTAGAAAAAGATAAAAAAAAATAATTTTTTTTTTAAAATGCCGCCATTTTGAAAAAAAAAAATTCTTTAGCTTATCCAAGGTTCATGCGATAGCAGCATCTATAATAATTAAGAATCCGTCTGTTTTTTATGTTTCAGAACACCAGGAGGGTTGGAATCATGCACGCCAGGACACCATCTTTTTTTTTGACCACTCACTTTGACTGCATATAACTTTGTCAATTTTAATTATTTTTTTTTAATAATTTTTTTATGTAATAATAAAACATCAATAAACAAATAATAAAAAAATTGATTGTAAAAATATTTTTTGTTTGCTTCGTACAGCGCTTCAAAAACCGGGCGAAATTCATGCCTCTACAGTAGAATACTGCCTTAAAGCGAATCATTTGTAAGCGACTTCATTCTGTTTTTGATATTTGTTTTTACTTGCGTAGTTTTTGACAATTATTGACAATGTAAGATTGTTTAATATGGGTCGTCTACACTGCTGCGACTCCAACATGCGACATCCAACATTTATTGGAAAAAGTTGTACAACAAACCGGTGTAACATCTAACTTCACGAATTTATTCAACCAGTTTTGTATGTTTAGAAAAGAAGCAATGAATTAAATAATAAAAGTCAGATTAATTCTTCACATTTGGGTTCATGTTCACAGAAAGAGAAGTATTTTTTATTTATTTAATTTTTTCAAGCGACAGTCTCATCTACCATGTATTTATCATACAAATAATATGATCGCATGTTGGAGTCACACTTGTCTGTACCAGGTCTTATACTTACACTACGATTGGCTCGTGTTGAACTTCGTATGTATAATAGAAGTTTTCCGAATAGGAACTGTTTCTGGTGTGGGAATAGCATCTCCCGTCGTTGTTTTATTAGCTAGAGCTTGTTTTCCTGCTGGTCCCATTTTCTGTTTCGCCATTTGGTAATCCCCAGAGTCAAAATATTTTTGCTGCTTCAATAATTTAATTTTAATAGAACTTATTTTTATATCATATATTATAAATAAAATATTAACTTTAGTAATACATACTCCCTTCGCCAAACGTTTCTTTAGGAATGCACTATGACCACCAGGTCCACCTCCTGGACCTCCACGAGGGCCCTGTCCTGCTCCTGGGAATTTTGCTTTCAATTTAGCTTCTTCAAGCTTTTCCACATCATGCGATGTTAACTATAAAGATAATTTCTTTGTAATCATTTACTTGACCGTATTTTACATACAAAACATAATTACTATGCAAAACTTACATCTTGATTTCCTTCTTCGGAAACTATATCAGGGGTAACAGGTTCACTCATGTTTAACAAAATGAATAAACAGTCTGAAAAAGATATAAAGAATATGGTTCTATAGAAAATCCTTATCTTATTTATCTCACATCAAATCTTCGATTAATTATTTTAAAATAGCTATTCATCAGCCTTTCATAAACGTAATAGAATGTCGTAGTTTTTGAGTACCAATTGAATTAGGTCAAAACTGACAGCAGTAAGCAAACAAATGGCGGACGAGTATTTTTTACTCCAAAAAGAATCAAGTTATCAATCTAAATATAATTATTCTTCAAATGCATAAAATATTAAGATATAATAGATTCTTAAAAATTACTAAATCAAAATTATTAAAAAGAAATTGCCTTACAAAAATGCTAAGAACGTGAATATCACACAAGCAAGAACAAAACTTCAGAAAACAGATTGAAATTAGAATCTTTATGTTGGCTGGCGGTTGGTGTGCAGGTATTTGAAATATGTCGATTATCAAGTTGTTAACATAATAAAAATAATTTATTGAAATATTTTGTTTTATCACTGATTTCATTTTTTACACAAAATATACATATATTAAAGTATTTTTTCAAAAGAATTTTACTTTAATATAGATAATATCTCTTGAGATTATATGAAATTAAATTTTTGATCTGAAAAACTGGTTCACCAATAGGTAGTATTGTATTATTTGGGTGGTACTTCATTTTACATTATCTGACATTATCGAAGTATCGAAGTATCTGTATTATCTCTGTATCGAAGCTGCAATGTTTTCTTTAAACGCACTCTGTTCACCAGCTTCACCAAATTTTATTAAATCCTAGAAGTTCTTTATTTTGCCGAATTTGTCGAACTGTAGGAGTTCCAGGAGCTCGAGAAGTTTGTCAGATTCAGTCCAGACGTCACTCGGCACCAATTGGTACATTATGAATGACAAAAATTAATATATATATTTATATATATAAAATAAACAAAATAGTGCTACATATGAAAAATAGTTGATATTTCTTTGTTTGGGTATTAAAATGTTTCCGTCTGGTGCTTTGAGGTTCAGAATAGTAATTATACTTTTAATAATATTTTTAGTATGGCAAATAATAAGAATGTTTCCAAATTTATCTTACTACACATCAGAGGTAACTATTGATAATTATTTAATCTATTTAATATTATCACATTAACACATTATCATATAATCAATAAATTAAACTTTTACAGAAAACTTTAGATAACCCACCAGGTACACCTGTTCTAGTTGCTGTATTTTATGAAGCTTTATGTCCAGATTCTAAGTCTTTTGTACTTAAACAGTTAGTTCCAGCTTATAAAGCGGCTCCAGAATTAATAGATTATCAACTAGTGCCTTATGGAAAAGCTAAGGTAATATATGAGATAGTATGGGGATCAATACATTCTTTGAAAAGTGTTTTTAGCATGACTTGTAATATAAAATTTTATTATTTTGATTGTTTAGACCATAATTAATCCAGAAACAGGAGTTATAACGTTTGAATGTCAACATGGTCCCACAGAGTGCCAAGCTAATACCATCCACGCTTGTGCTATCAATTTAGTTACCGACCTCAATCTAAGATTAAGACTCATTGCTTGTATGATCGAAGACAACATCCTCCCTGACGAAGCGTTACGAACTGTAAGCGAACAAACTATGCATAAAAACGATGATTTTGTACAAAATGCTTTACATAAATATATTTTCAGTGCACTAAGCAGTTAGGTATTTCTCCAGACGAAATTGCGCAATGTTCTGTGAGTGAGCAAGGATCTAAACTCCTTAAAGACCACGGTGATGCTACAAATGCGCTCCAACCACCGGTTTCTTTTATTCCAACAATTACACTGGATGGGTCCCAATGGTCACAGTCAGCAATATTAAAGAATTTATTGGCAGAAGTTTGTCGTATTGAAAAAGGCCGTGGTGGAAAAGTTCCACCACCGTGTCTTTAAACATTTATTTTTATGGTTGAAATTTAATTGTATAAAAATTTAACTAACATTTGGAACTACTGTGAATTGTTGTATTTAACATATTAGAATTATTTAAATACCAATAATTTTCTTATAAAAGAATAATTTTATAAATGAATTTATTTTTGTAACTTATATTTTTGTCCTAATAAGCATCTGATCTTGAACTTCATAACATTGATTTTTTCATTAGGTATATTAATAATAGCTTCCACGCTGGTTGGGTTAAATTTATTTTTTTAATAAATATTAGATTTTATTTATAAACAAAATATACAGTATTGAGAGCTTCCCATATGTTTTCATCCTTAGTGGAAGATGTAAATTGTAATACGGAGGTCTACGAAGTAAAAGTAAAAAAAAAAGAAACAATCAAATTTGTGAAAAGTTTTAAGACTGTATTATAGTGTATAAAAGTTACTTTATGCTGCGCTAATAAATAAACAAATTAGTCGGACAATGAATACTTAAGATTTAAGAAAAGCAATAAACTAAATGTATTTTCTGGAATGTTTTTCATAGCTTTTGTACATAACAGTTTGTGATTCATATAATTTAATAATAAATTTGTAAAATACAAAGTTATTTATAATTTACATAGAAACAAATATATTTATCAAAGAAACAGTTTTTCTATATACCGTAATTTAATAAATGTATTAAAGCATATCATAAAATGAAAAATAGTTAATAAAATAAAGTATAATCTAAACCTGTATATTATATAAACAGATATTGAAATGAACATTTTTAATTTAATTTATTTATAAACACTTTATAGGGTTTCAATATTATTCAGTATGTGTAATAGAGTATTTCAGGTTTGTTACTATGTATTATGAACTTGAAATATGTAAACAGATATATGAGAAGTATAAATACCATACGTACAATTACATTTATTTTATATACAATTGTTTTAAAT
The DNA here is from genome assembly GCA_963678705.1 of Panorpa germanica. NCBI lineage: Eukaryota > Metazoa > Arthropoda > Insecta > Mecoptera > Panorpidae > Panorpa > Panorpa germanica. The sequence continues at coordinate 4,054,390 of OY783205.1, forward strand.
TCTATAGTAATTAGATAAGAGTATATGGTGTCTATTTATACTTAACATGTTTTTTTTTCAAATTGTTATCTACAATCTATTTGTACCATTATTTATTTAGTTCACCTACGAGTTATTGTTACGATAAGAAATAGATGTAGTTTAGATATATTTATCGGTGTAACTTCCATTTTAGGTACAAGTAAATGTCTTGTTACAGAAAAATTGTTTTATTAGTATCTATATTGTTTAATTTTAATAGCGATTGAGCTGCTGCTGGTAACAGTTTTACCTTTTACTTAAAAACTAAATTAATTGGCATAGCGAACATCATATACAAAGGAACTTGAAATTGGTACATACCTAAATTAGTAATTTATAAAGTTGATTTTATTTCTCATATATAAGAACTATAGTTCAGCTGTAAAATATTCACAAGCAAATTATAATAAAGAATTAGAAGAACAGCAGTATATAAAAATAACGAAGTTATATTTCCAATAATTATATTACACTGAATTCGTAGTTCAAATATAAATGATCATATATACATTACGCAAAACAATAAATATAAGCTTACTTTTTAACGACTATTACTCTAATAAATTCAAGTTACTAAAACTCAAGCAGCTATAAAATCCGGCGCGAACTTGTCTACCACCAAAGAAGCGTCCATTTAAGTCGACGACAGCTAAAAATAAGAAGATATATAAACAACAATCAAATATATAAATTATATCAAAATATTGTATAATAATGGTATATAAAATGCATACCTTTGATTGCACTTTCAATTCGTTTAAACTCAACGAATATTCTTACTGCTTCCTCGGGTTGTGCACCAGGAAGCTCGTGTATCATTACTTTTACGACTTCCCCGTATTTTGTGTTACATTCGTCCATCACCTCTGGTTCTAAATCATTATCTACATCGCCAGGGCCTACCATATTCTAAAAATGTAATCAAAAATATATTTTATGAATTAAGCAATCGGAGATTTGATAGATTTATAAGATAATACTTGCATGCTTTTTTGCAAAAAATAATACCATATTAAATTAAAGTGTTAATATCTAAAATATTCATTACTTTCAAACAATAATTATGATAAAAATAATAGTTTTCTAGATAATTTCAAAAATACTAAAATTAACTAACTCTTAACAAAACCACTTTGCTTGGAGATTTCATGATTTCTGTAATGGTGGGTTCCGGTTTTGGTGGAAATAAAGATGCTGGTGGTGGTGGCATTGCAATTGGTGAAGGGGGGCCCATAGATGGAGGACTATTGTCATATTCAACTACGGAACTAAGCATTGGAGGTGGCATTGCGATTTCCTTTTCATGGATAATTCTTCCACCACGCTTAGACGTTTTCTCAACTTGTAAAGCCACGGACATACCCTGTTGTTGTTTACCAAGACCTTGCCCTTCCTGGAAACAACATTTATGCATTACGTATATTAAACATCATTCAACAAAGATAAGTCGATACAATTAAAAAATATTTCACACCTTAAAACCATATTTTGCCATAATTTTGGCTGCTACAGAACTCGCTCCGTAAGGAGCTCCGTAATTCGGTTTTTCAATCATAGGTGAAGAAGAAATTGGACTTAATGTCGATGGCTCTAAAAGGCTTGGAGGCGGTGCAATCGCAGCACCAATTCCTCGAGGAACTTCTCTATGCGGGGGAGATTCATCTTCAGATTCTCTGCGGCCACCAAATCCACTTCGGGGAGTCGAAGGCTCCTCAGGTTCCTCAAATCTGAAGTTATGAAAAGTATAATATAAAAAATTTCTGACAAAGAGAGTATTTGATTTTAATTATAATAAAAAATCTCATACCGGCTTTTTCGATGTGCTTCTCGTCTTTCTCTATCACGCTCTCTCTCTTCATACCTGTGTTCATTTTCTCTTTCCCTTACTTCTCGAAGTTCTAGTATATAAAATCGTTATAAGATAAAATAAAATACGCTTAGTTTTATATTCTTTACAATTATACATATCAGAAGCAGCTCGGCAGAAAAATGATTTATAGATTTCTTAATGGTACAAAATAAGATGTTGATAATTACCTTTAACCACTTTCTCATATTCATTTGGAAGCAATGGATTATATTCATCTATGATTTCTATATTATACTCAAGGTTTAATTGAGAGGTAATTTGTGGTATTGGAATTTGAGGTTCTTGGCATATAATAGGTAATAATTTCGGCTTACTCTCCGAGGTACTTGGATATATATCATCATCATTCTTACGAGATTTCAAGTCAATGACAGGAGCAAGTACCTGAAATAACAAACAAACAATAATATTTTGACAACTGACAGACAAGGCAAAGTTTAAGTCACAAATGAAATATACTTTGGCGGCTTTTCTTAAATTATCACGACGGGGTTGCGTTGTTGTTGCTTTTTTAAGTTGTAATTGAGATTGAAGCAGTTTTATTCCTGAAGACCAGCCAGCTACTTTTTCTGCACGTTCTCTTGTATCAAAATCATCATACAACGACATTTTATAATCCTTCTAAGTAGAAAAATATAATAATAATGTCAATTAAGGTTAGTTTTAATCTTTTTATGATTCCTTGTACTTATTAGTAAAATGAAGTATTTTTACATTTCTTTGAATTATTAAATATATGACAGTAGTACTTACTTTATTTTTATGCCTACTTATAATAAAAAAAATGACAAACTAATATTTAATAACAAGAAAACAACTAACTTAACCTCAAAAAATTACATTAAATTGTGTGTCAAATAATCGACACAAGATCGCAAGATGGAGCTAGCGATGCCTTTTGAACTGATATATTTTAAATAGTTATATCTGGTTATATCCATTATCTAGACGAAATAGAGTTATATTTTATTTTATAGGTGTTGTAATTATTAATACCACAAACAGTACTACATAAAATATATTATGAAATAAATAAAACCTATTTACAATAATTATTTCGCTTCAATAGTAGTGGTTGTAATTACTAGATGGAGCCGAAGTTACATTAACACGCGTATTATTTAAATTAATAACAGCTACCATAAATCTGTTTAATTTAATTATTTTTAAATAAAATATTTATGCATCAAGAAAATAATTTAAAATATCAGCATTATATAATAGTAAAATAAATAATACTGATAAAATCGTACAACTTTAATATTTATATTATGGTTTTTCTTACGTTGAAAACTTTTAGTTAAATTAATTTCATACATTTGTTGAATACGATTAAGATTAGGAATAGCTACAGATTTGTTAGCGATATAATAGCTCAAAAATAACTTTGCTGCACATATATAGTATAGTTTGTAGTAAGATTAATACTCAAATTGACTATGACCTCTAAGCCTAAATTTTGCGATGTTACTGTACAGGAGGAGAAAAATTTTCACCTTGCAAGTGAAAATAAAAATGATAAATCGTATTAAATGTGGTAAAAGTGTAACAGCTCTTAAATGCTTTATAATGCCATTATGTAGTAATTTAATTCCCGTACAATTAAATTTAATCAAAGTAAATAACTTTGTGAAAAGTAATAACTTAATCAAAGTAAACATTTGGTGAAATAGGATTGCTCACTCGTACATTTCAAAATATTAACGTTTTACAAATTGGTTACACAAAAAATCAATTGTAGGTCGCTTTAACTTTTTCAAAGTGAAATAAAATCTGATATCTGTAGTATAAGCACCTCGTTAACAGTTCAAACTCGCTTTTAGTTCAAATTGACTCCCTACCTGTCACATATTTTGTGTAAACAAATGTTTGTTTTGCGCAAGTCATCAATTTTCTCCAGTCAGAATTCGGTTTCTGTTTTCTTCTGTAACTTAAATGCTGTATTTTAAACTATTAAATGGTGTTATGTGGGCCGCCGGTCCTGTTAGATATTTTAATTTAGACTAAGAACATACTTAATGTTACATTAAGCTTACCTATATTAAAAAAATAAGATTTGACTTACGTACATGTTTCGCTTATAATATTTCATGAGGTTCCATAGTGTAGCGGTTATCACGTCTGCTTTACACGCAGAAGGTCGCCGGTTCGATCCCGGCTGGAACCACTTTTTTTCTATATTTTAATTTCATAATAAGCCAATTTTCTTAATTATTAAATTACTCGCGCACCATTGCACTCTTCGGATTGGTCTCTCTTCTTACAAAAGTTCTTGAAAGTAGTATGTTAAGCAACATATATAAAATTTAGAGTTACTACTAAGACGTAGTAATTTTTTTAGTAAGGTTCAGAGGGCCTCAATGTGTTTATTAGGGCCAACCACTTAAGGCTTTGCACCTTGCTGTCAAGCACCTTGTATAAGACAATATTTCTACTCGTTTATTTTTATCATAAATCACTAACTATGTTATGTTCACAGGAAGATTAGATTCAAATTTTTGTGGTGCATGACGTGAAACATTACTCATAAGTTTAAAAAAATCTCTGAAGTTTATTGAAATTCAAACTTCATGTGGAAGACCATGCGGTAAAAAATTGTCTATGCATGGCAATGTATGTTTCCAAACGCAATATAATTGCCGAATTGCTTTTGTCTGGGTTTGCTTACAGAATCATAAATTTATTAGTCAGTGGTGTAGTTCACATATACGAGGCGTAAAAAGTAGATAGGGAATATTTAGTAAGAGGTCGTTGGTGACAGTTCTTGAATAATTAAATTGAAAAAAAGTAAATAACACAATAACGTTACCATACCACATCACATGTTCGTTGTGTTGCCATGAATTCAGGCGTGTTACCCTCTAAATAGAATGTTTACTTTGATTTTTTTTAATTTTAATTATTACTGCTAAATACTAAATATCTAGTACGCAGACTGAAAAAGAAGGTACCTCAGGACCTACTAGCCAAATAAACAGAATCTAGGATCTATTAAAATTGAGGGATGAGTCGATGGGCATATCCCGCGCAAGACATTTTATTTTGACATACCTATCACTGAATGTCCTATAGGCAGGACAGATTGTAATAATCTTTAGTAATAAAAAAAAAATTATTACTGCGATTTGAACTACTACATTACATCTGGCATTAATTGTAGTATAATAATTGTGTGTGCTTCATCAAATTGGAATTATCTTTTTTTTTGTAATTTCAAATACTCTAAAATCTTAGGTTATTAGTGTTGCTATTATATCAGGCGTAGGTAGTATTATGTTTATAAAAATATTGTAAATATTATAATGTTCCAAGTGTTTATTTATATTCTTATATGTTTATATGTTTGGTTCAAATTTTGTATGGCATCTCGAAAACGGCTCCAGGGAAGTTTTTGAAAATTTCCTATTTCGTAAAGAAAAAAATTCTAAGACTTTTGGCGTCCCCAGATTTTTCCCTGAATTTCCTGGAAACCCGTAATTTTGGAAAAACGAAAAAAAAAATTTTTACTTTTTCCTCTGTAACTTTTAATTCTTAAAAGATAGAAAGTTGAAATTTTGCATGTGTATTAAGGTATTCAATGCTGACATTTCTCAAAAATTAGAAATTCAAAAATTGAAAAAGGGGGGGTTGAAGAAATTCGGGGGCCCGGTATGGAACTTTGGAGAAAGTTCATATTCTGGATTCTAAAATAATTAAGTATATTATTAATAAAAAAAAATTCAAAATTTCAAAATTTTATTTGGGGGCACGGGGGGCAGTATTTGCCGAGAGTAAAAATTGTGCTAGAAAGTTGAAATTTTGTATATAGGCTAACCTTGGTAACTTATTTACGAATCGAAAAAAAAAATCCCAAATTTTGAAAAAAAGTTGGTCAAATAACGCATAAATTGAAAATATTTTTTATTTTGATAAAAAAAATATATTTTTTTAGTTAATTTATATGTGTCAGTATATGTGCGCGAGTTTATTTATTATTTCTATTTAAAAATAGAATTAAATATGAAATGTAATTACAAATTATTTATTGGATTCACATCATACACGACAAAAGGAAGTCGCATTGCGACGGGGGTAAACTCTAGGGATCTTATATGTTTGGTAGTAAATTTTGTATGGCAGCGGCAAAACGGCTCTGTCAATGTTTCGGAAAATTGCCTATTTCGTAGAGAAAAAAATTCTAAGACTTTTGGCGTCCCCGGATTTTAATTCGTAATTACATTTCAATTAATTAATTATAGAAAGTTCATATTCTGGATTCTAGAGTAATTAAGTTTATTATTAATAGAAGAAAATTCAGAATTTAAAAATTTTATTTGGTGGCACGGAGGGCAGTATTTTTCGAGTGTAAAAATTGTGCTAGAAAGTTGAAATTTTGTATATAGGCTAACCTTAATAACTTATTTACTAATCGAAAAAAAATCCAGAATTTTGAAAAAAAGTTGGTCAAATATATTGTGTTTTATATTTTGATATAAAAAATATATTTTCTTAGTCAGTTTGTATGAAAAATTAATTGTTATTATATGTAAAATTAATATAAGACGAGTTTATTTATTATTTCAATTTAAAAATGGAATTAAATTTTGACATGAAATTCAAGCCACACATAAAAAACAGACGTCGCTTGCGACGGGGGCAAAAGCTAGTTGTAAATATAAAACGTAAATAATGGCATTGTGTTCTCATTTTTTAGTGGTTGATTTTTCAATTGTTGATTGAAATTGAGTTAATAAATGTGTATTAGCGTGTATATTTTATTAAATATCTAAATGTTGATGGAGATATAGCAATTAAAAATTTGAATTATGGTTTTAGCGCTAGAAATGGTCGGCCATATTTGTATGACGTTAAATGCATTTTAACGTCAGTCATTTGTTGAGTAGGTCAGTGCTGTGGTAATGTTTTGTAGCTGTTGGTACTCGAACTAATCAAGTCAAGTCAAAGAATAATAAGTTTTTATTTTATTTAACCCTGTTACGGCACACATAATATTGGATTTTTATTGTTCCTTGAAATACCTGTAAATAATATTTGATATTTTGATATATAAATACATATAGCAGAGATTTATGAGCTGTAAGGTTGGTAAACTGCAAACTTGCCAGAGTTTTATATTGAATATGCTATCTCTTTTACGCTCTGTTAAATAAAAGACAAAGAAAAGCAACTAGCGGCTGTGATGTCACAAGTATTTGGAATGCGTACAACGTTGAATCCCTTTAATGTTTAAAGAGGAAAAATTACTTTTTTAATTGTTAATATCTTTTAACATATAAGGACTTATTAAAAAATAATTGGACATTTGAGGTTCTAGTAACCCACTTTATCAATACATAGTACACTTTTATCACAATCTATTGTATCTATTAGTTACTATAACAAATTATAAATAATATTTTAGCAATACAATGCAGTGTTACTTATATTTGCCATAAGTTAATGTTGTGTGGTCATGAGACCAGATTTTTGGTTTCGTGAGTAGCTGATTGATTGATTATATGAAAATATTTAACAGAAAATGTAATTTCTTTCGCTGCGAAGCATTAACATTTGGCAGTGGATCGGGGCAGCATAGCTGCTGTCATAACTGTTTTGGAACTACGCTAATTATGCCCCCCGCGTACTCCTTCACCTCCTGGGTACCTGACGCCTGACAAGCAGAAAAACAGTAATGCAGCCCATTCGCACTGAACCGCGAATTCAGTCATGCGATGGGCAGGGGCGCATAACTTAATTATTAAACATATTTATTTACTTTATTTTAAATTTATACAATTTAAACATTGTCCGCTCTATCCCCCCAGTAGTTATTAATAGTTTCATCCAGTCAATTATAACTAGATAAAATAGATTTTACTTGAGATCCGAAAATAGACCCCCAAAAACAGTGAAATAAACATAAGAACCGCCATAGGTCTCTATTAATCTTGGGAATCATCAATTAATTACGTCACATGCAGTGGGAGGAGAGGGTCTGGAAATTGGATTAATGAGGGGAGGGGTTCGAAGCTTTGTGACGTCATATGCAATCTAAAATATAAGAAGTAGTAAATATTAGGCAAAAAGGAGTGACACTGAAAAATAAACTAAAGGACCTAAAATACGTGATATCACACAAAGTGAGGGGGGCTGAGCATTGTCCGAAAAATGTGACGATGTGGGACAAGGTTGGGGGGCGATCAGAATAGAATAAATACGCTAGGGATGTAACGAATGTATGATTTTCTACATTCGTGAATGCGAATATCAGCTTTTTAAATATGACGCCAAAAGTAAGCAATTACTATCTCACATTTTGATTACTAAATGCTTTACTTTTCAGTAAAAATATCATTTAAAGTAGGTTAGTGTAATTAAAAATTTGAAAATTTACTTAGCTCCATTTTGTGTTTAAAAAGTTGAAAGTTTATTTTGGTTATTATAATAGAAAAGTTTATTTTGGTTATTAGAGTCTGTGGTTATTAGTAACTAAAATAAAAATATTGTAAACCGAATCAGTTGCATTGTTATTTTATAAATTATTTTCATTTTTCGTTGCCAAATATATTCGTAAAAATGCCGCATAATCTATTGCGAATGCGAATGCGAATATTCGTTACAGCCATAGAATACGCCGTTGAAAGTACAGTCAAACATAGTCAATTTGGAAAGTACTCAAACTTTGTGAAAGTCCAAAGTTGACAATTTTTTAACAAACAGACTGACTGCCATGCTCTTAAGACAGTCGTGTCTGTAGTGTCTTTAAGAAATTGGTGTCTCCAGGCCTCGTATTGTTTGCCGATTATCGAACTCCATTCTATACCGTTGTTCTTCTAATGTTCTCCAATACGCGGCGTTCATGTTGTCCGCCTCTGGAGCTTAGAGCAGAATCCGCGCCAACATGCAGTCAGCGACATGCTCCGACACCTTTGCTTAAGTTTTTGCATCTTTTTACATAATCTTCATCTCCTATTTTATTTTTAGCTCTCCTTTTTAATAGTTTGCTTATGCTGTTTACTTATTCTTAACAAAAACAAAAAGAGCAGCGCGACTCCACGACGCGGTCGTGACATGTCGCTCTCATTTAATAATCTCATAACCTATTTCATATGACACTTGCGAAATGAAGTGACGTGTTTACTGAAATTATTAAATTAACGAAACGGGTAACGAAGGTTGAAGATAAAATTATTGAAGATTTTTAAATTGATCATCAATAACTTGAATTTCAGCTAAAAGTTTAGCTTTTTTGACGCCAAATATTTTTTTTCATTAGTAAGCATTGTTAGCGTTGTTATTTCATTATTTCATTTTGAATTTTAAATGAAATATAATATACTATTTATGAAATAGTTGCCGCAATCAAATTCCCTGGTATTTATTGAAACATTACGTGTTATTTCATATTTATTTTATCGCTAATGATTAAGTTAAAAATCGTATAGAAGTAGTGACGCTTTTGAGAATAATCTTGAGTTGTATCCAAAAATAAAGTAAAATTTTTGTCCGGTTGACTATATTTTTCATAGTTTCCAGTTAGTTAAATCGAAACTGAATCAAGACATCAAGCCTGCCTTAAGACAAATGTGTCTGCCATGAGACAGTCGTGAGATTTTTAATTTAAATTAAAAATCTCTCCAACAATTGTTGGATTTAGGAAAATCGGTTATATTTAATATTTCAAATATTCAACACGTGTTATAACTAAAATATGGTTAAAATATGGAAAACGGAGAATAAACCCATTGAATGAGAGGAAGGCTCCATCTGCCCCATATTCAGAAAAGGAGACCAACTTGAATGTAGCAACTATAGGGGCATCACACTCCTCAACACGGCATATAAAATTTTCTCAAACCTGATCTTTGCAAGACTTCAACCATATACTGAAAAGGTAATCGGAAGTTACCAATGTGGATTCAGAGCCCAAAAATCTACTGTAGACCAAATCCATAGTCTGAGACAAATCCTAGAAAAAACTAAAGAATACAACATTAAAACTATCCATCTATTTATCGACTTTAAAGCTGCTTACGACAGCATTAAAAGAGACAAGTTGATTATGGCAATGACTGAGTTTAAAATATTTTAAAACTTGTCAACTTTGCTAAAGCCACATTAAGCAACATACGATGCAATGTTGAAATCCAAAACCATCTTTCAGAGCCATTCACAACAGAAAGAGGCCTACTTCAGGGAGACTCGCTTGCCTGCTTGCTCTTCAATCTTGCATTGGAGAAATGCATCCAAATTGCGGATTAGATCGAAGAGGCACTCTATGGAACAGGTGAATACAATTATTGGCCTATGCAGACGATATAGACATCATTGGAAGATCTGAGAGGGCAGTGAGAGAGGCCTTCCAAGCCCTAAAAATCTCTACTACAAACATGGGCCTCACTATTAATGAAGACAAAACAAAGTTTCTGGAAGTACTGTCTTCGACTGTGAACTACACCCCTTTTTGCACAAACGGTCACACCTTTGAAAAGGTTAACAAATTCAAATACCTCGGAACAATTATTCACGATCAAAACAAGCTGAATGCCGAAATTAACAGCAGAATCAAATCAGCTAATAAATGTTTCTTGGGACTAAAAAAACAATTAAGGTCCAAATTTATGCTATCAGCAGAAAATCTAAACTGAGGCTATACAAGACACTTATACTTCCTGTGCTGCTGTATGCTAGCGAAACCTGGACATTAAGCCTAGACACCCAGCGAGCTCTGGAAACTTTTGAAAGAAAAGTATTAAGAACTATATTCGGGCCGAATAGAAGCCGCTCATCCAGCCCGCCGATTTACGTCCGAATTCGCCGTCGCTTAAATACGGTGCCATACTGCGACAGGCCTAAATGAACTACGCGGCCGACGCCACATTAAGCAGCACCACGTGGTCTCGTAATTTTGAGTGGAACCGCGGATATCCCATGGGACCGGTGCGGTAGCGGGACGGACTGTAAAGTTACTGTAACTGTAACCAGCTATAATCTTGAATTTGAAGGAAATAGATCTAGAACAACTAGTTCTCGACTGTAGTGTAGTGATGATCCGATACCTCGCCCCACCCCTCGTTCCGTACAGAAATAAAAATGTCTGTACCCCCGATCCCCCCGTTCAATGGATCCCAGGAACCCGCAGCACCCACATCGAAGGCGCCACCCACGCTAAGATACTTGGAAATCCAAATAACTCGACGACTGGAATCGGAGGTCGAAAGCAGAGAATAAGTTTCGCTGTGTGTTGTTCTTTGTTATTTTGACTAGAATGGACAAGACAACGAGTTCGAACCTGGGACCCAATTCCTGAGTCATGCGAATAATGGTCGTGATCGAACAGATATGATTTATTTGAGTGAAACATTTTACGAATCACTTTTAAACGAGTATTTCTGTACTATAATAATAATTAATTATAAAATTTAGGAATAGAGCAGGAGTGGAAAAATTCAATATGATGTGGTCTTATTGGCAAAAATGAAGTGAAAGGATGAACAATTTTCAATTTACAGTCTTCGGTGTGTGGACGTCGTTGGTGGTGGAAAGCCCAATGTCCGCGAGGAGTGTTGACTCTTATTTCGAGACTGAGGGTGGACTATACGCAGGAGGGGTATTAAATCTTCCAATGCAGAGGAACGGAAGCCTGCAGAAATAAATTACATATTTTTTTAATTATATTATTAATTGTTTGCCTTTCGGCTTTACAATCTAAATTAATATTTCTATTATAATTTATATAGAGTTATGGTAGAAAACGTAGTGGTGTTGCCAACGAATATGCAGGAACTGCTGAGATATCCAAGGTGGGCGCTGTGTTTGAAAGTGTGGGATGTATGTAATAATAAATAAAATGTAGATATGCAGTTAAAGAAAGAAATGCGAAAAAAAACTAGTCCTAGAAAGCCTGGTAAATTATCAATAAAAAAAAATAAAAAAACTAGCCAACTCTGATCCTTAACTCTGATCCTTTGTAGCATATTTGGTAATGATTGACAATCATTTATAATTTTTTAATCAAAAAACCTTATTTACCATGACATAGACCTCAGCCAGCTGAAATCAATGGTATATCTAATTTTGATTTTGGTCACCTCATATATAAAATTACTACTCTCCCATTCATTGTATAAATTTCTATAAATACAAGGATTTTTAAAAAAGAAATAATATTTCAAATTTGTCTGTTTTTTTGATGGCGTTATGTCCGCTACACGTTAAAGTTATAAACTGTTATATCCTATTGTGCGTTATTTATCCCACTTTCGTTGTCGCCTCCGAATCTTGTGTTTAAGTTTTGTTTTTCTCTATATCAATATCTGAAAACTGTAAATTATTCGTACATTTGTTAATTCACGTTATAGTCAATTTACACGTTCATGTTCATGCTCAGTCCATGTGTCCGTTGGTTCGGTTTGTTTACAAACCCGTCAATCAAAGGCTGCAATAAACTGTAAACGGCGTTGACGTCACGCTGTTACGTGACGTCATGAATCGTCGAAGATCAGAGCGTCAGGGTGTTCTTGTGCTCTGAATAATAACAATAAAAGCTGAGTGGAAATTTCCTGCTAACATCTTTACTGTATATCGTACTTTAAAACTAAATTTAAAACTTAAAATACTTTATTAATTAATTTTTTTTTTTTAATTCTACATAAATTGGGTTTGTGTCGTATACCTTAATTTCTATAAAAGTGTACTATATATTGATAAAGTGGATTACTAGAACCTCAAATGTCCAATTATTTTTTAATAACTCCTTATATGTTAAGAGATATTAACAATTAAAAAAGTCATTTTTTCTCTTTAATTATTAAAGGGATTCAACGTTGTACACATTCCAAGTGCATGTGACATCATAATCCTTGTGTAAGGTTACCAACCTTACAGCTAATAAATCTCTGGTATATGTATTTATATATCAAAATATCAAATATTATTTACAGCTATTTCAAGGAACAATAAAATTTCAATATTATGTCTGACTTAGCAGGGTTTAATAAAATAAAAACTTATTATTCTTTGACTTGACTTGATTATTTCGACTACCAACAGCTACAGAACATTACCACAGCGCTGACCTACTCAACAAATAACTGACGTCAAAATGCATTTCACGTCATAAAAATATGGCCGACCATTTCTAGCGCTAAAACTACAATTCAAACTTTTAATTGCTATATCTCCGTCAATATTTAGATATTTAATAAAATAGACACGCCAATACACATTTATTAACATCAATTTCAATCAACAATTGAAAAATAGACCACTAACAAATGAGAACACAAGCCCATTATATAATACGTGTTGCCACACCGATGTGTCGAACAACCGACGTGTCTCTTAATTAATTTTGCATGAATAATTAGGTTAATACCTACGTAGAAAATGTAACGCAATGCAACATTGTAATTAGTTTGTAGTAAGCTAGCAGGTGTAAAACTGCAATAAACAACAATTTACAATATGAGAAGTATAAAATGAATCTTGGAATTAGTTTGACAATGTCATTGTCAATGAAGAAGTAGAAAAATACATTATAATTAGCTTGTGACAAGCTAGCAAATTTGAAATTGCTCTACCAGACAATTTCCTACTCTTAGTTTTCTCCTTGTTGCACTGATACGTTACTGAAAATATTACTTTGCTTACTATTATTAAAATATAACTGCATTGCGAAGCTAAAATGGAAAATTATTCTATTACAATTATGCCAGATAGTTGTTGAAAATGCAGTGATATAAAAAATGTATATTGGTGTTTTTATTTTATTAAATATCCGGAAATTGAGCGATATATATACGGTTTAAAGTTTGAATTTCGTTTTACCGCTAATATTTCTTGACGTCACAAAGTTGGTAGAACATAATAAGAAATCGAATTTATTTTTCGTTGTACACCACCTCATTATGTGAAAACATTATAGCTGCCGCAACAGCTGCTAGGACTGTGACGTTTGATTCTGCATCTCTTTTACATATGTATTGTTTAAAAGCGACGACAAGGGTAGGTAAATGGCAGTAGGGAAGAAGGTACGGAATAAATGACGTCTATCAGTCGTCTAAAAGCAACAAAAATGACTGTTTTAATCGTTAATAACTTTTATAATATTGTGAATTGAATAAAAATAATTGGATATTTGAGGATTTGATAGTCAAATTTATCAATTTGCAATGCAGGTTTATTTAACTAAGTCATGGTTCACAAGACAATAAATAGAAATTTATCCAGTAAACATTGCGTGTCAACAAGACATTAAACAATGCGGTAGTTTACAACTGATATAACACGATAAAATCAAAAGGAAGATGTTATTATTCTTCAATAGAACACCAGTAAAATACATGCTCAGGCGGTCTTTGGGGGTGGCAAGCAGGGCAATTGCCCGGGGCCTCGCTCTTGTAGGGGCCCCGCATTCTTGCGCAACAACCCAAGTAGAAAAATTCATTACTATATATGTATTTGAATCTCGGGCCTCGTTCTTTAGGAATCCCACTAGAATCACTGCGTATATCTTTTAAGGCATTCATGTACCTTAGTTTATCATCATTAATAATTATCGTCTTTGTGCATGTTATAAAATTTTATTACTCAATTATCAATTATCATCAAAAATACCTACTTACAATTTACATAAATTATAGAAAGAACAAGTGCCTGTGCAAATATCTGCTGCCTCGCAATGGTGAAAAGCCGCCCCTGAATACAAGTACATAGTAATTGGAAATTTTAGTGCAGGCGTTGGAGGTTAGTGGACTTATATGAGTTCTAGCTGTCTTATATATCAATAATATGAATATTGCCAGTTGAAAATTTGCCGCACTTTCTTTTTATCCTCCATGTAAAAATTACTATGAGAAATCGTATATCAGTGGCTGTAAAGCGTTGGAATTTTATTTTTTAGGAGTACTAATTAGGTTTAAGGGATAAAATATTGTAAAAAATAAGTATTAAGTTAAATAATATACAAAAATAATGCAAAAAAGTATAAAAAAAAACAATCAAAAATGTTGATTTTGATAACAACTAAGAAACGTCTCACAAAAAAATTGTTGCCTAAACATTTAGTTTTATTTAACCGTTTTACGATTATGTACTATACATTTACACAATGAAACACAATTTATATTCAATTTTTTGCAATTACATGCCTCGGTATGACAATTTGTCTTGTATTTACAACGTTTGATTAAGGATTCCGGTTTTTTGTACTAACCCTGTTTATTCTTGCAATTAATTATGTGAATTTATAATTTGAAGTTATTACTTCAATTAAATTTAAAATTGAATTTATTTAATAATCAGTTAATAATGGGATTGTGAACCATGACTTAATTTCTATAAAACTATACGAGGTGCAGCTATTTTTTTTACGAGACTAATGCTGATACAGACGAACTACGCGCCAAAGTTGTATAACCGACTGTTGCGCAGCGTGAACCTTACTTTTTCAAGGATGTTTCGAACAAGAGGTGTCCCATAACGACCAACTATTTACACGGTTAGAAACCCCCTTTTTGTGTACGTACATTTTTTGAGAACGGTCGTTCGCCGTCTATTTCGACTTGATTATCGATTTCGGAATAATTGGTGAGGCGCCAAGGAGCCCAGACCTTACTCCTTGCAATTCTTTTCTTTGGGGCTACCTTAAATAAACGTATACGATAATGCCCCACAAACTTTAGTGGAATTGAGTCTACTATACAGATAATAACTTTACCTGGAGATATATCAATTTATGATGCAGAGCTGGTAGCTGTCAAAGAAGCTATTTCAACAATTGAGAACAACAAATGGTAGAAAGCTGTAATATGCATAGATTCAAAAGCAGTGGTGAAAGCATTGGGAAAGAATGGGATTATCAGAAAAGCGGGAAATATATTTTATACAGTAAGAAGAAATTTTAATAGAATAAAGATGAAAGGATTCGATTTACCGTTAGTGTGGATTCCAGCTCACAAAGGAATCACAGGAAATGAAAAAGCAAACGACGCCGCACAACAAGCAGCTAGAACAGTAGCAAGTGGAGAAATTCAATATGAAGTGGACTTATTAGCAAAGAGCAAAAATGAAGAGAGGTGGCAGGGTATGTGGAATAATTCAGAGAAAGGAAGAGAATTATTCAGTTTACAGTGTTCGGTGTGCGGACGTCGTTGGTGGTGGAAAGCCCAAGGTCCGAGAAGAGTGTTATCACTTATCTCGAGACTGAGGGTAGACCATACAGGGGCATTGGCACAACTGAAAAGAAATCAATTGGTGTAAGAATACACGTGCAATTGTGGAGAAGGAGTAGCAGATCCAGAGCATTTGATCTTCCAATGTAGAGAAACGGAGGCCTGCAGAAATAATTTGTACAGAGTTTTGGTGAAAAATGGAGTGGTGTTGCCAACGAGTATGGAGGAAATACTAAAATATCCGAGGTGGCAGTGTGCTTAGTCATAGACACGTTATGGCATAAAGCGGGTTTAAAAGTTTAGATAGTAATACTAATAATGAAATGTAAATAGATGAAATGTAAATAAAATGAAGTAAGAAGGGCGAAAAAAGAACCGTGGCCCTAAGAAGCCCGTGAAGTATTAATAAAAAAAAAAAGATTGAACTATTAGATTGAATAAGAGGTGATAGATGAAGATATAGGCAATAAGGAAGGAGAAGCAGGAAATCGCGTGAATAAAGGAGGAGTAGGGGACATGCAGAGAGAGGATCAAGAAAAGAAGAAACAGAAAGTACTATTCGAAGTAGTAATAGTCTTGAATAGTTTAAGTTTAGTTTTTTAACTTTGAATTTATATGATATGCATTAAGAAATATAATAATGTAGATTGTAAAGCCGAAAGGCACACAATTAATATAATTAAATAATAATATTAGATTGAATAAGAAATGAACTATCGAACTTATGAACTATCGAACTTACTCGTCATACTAAAACGATTCGTTTTGTTCAATTTCGTCAGAATATTCGTAATTACATAAAATGCATTGTAAATATAATGCTCCTCATTAACAAAATAATTAAATTCTTGCCTCTCTCTATTGAAATCTCTTATTAAATGTACAGCAGTAAAGCTTACCAATATGAACATATCACAGGAATGTTCCAACATAGTTCGGATTAGGCTCCTGAGTTCCACCCATGAGTTGCCCCCTCCCTCTCATCCCTTTCTTCTCAACTTCCAACGATGTCCACCCGCATGCCGATTCAAATTGCATGCTCGAAGTAAACGCAGCATTCCTCATCAAAATAACGCTGTTCCTCTCCCCCACACTCCGCGCACAGGGTTTTATAGTAGTGCTATTTTTACTATCCAGTTTGTATATGAAAAAAGCTGTAATTTCAATAAGAAACAACTTTCACTGTGCGTTATTATGACACTATTTATAAAAATGCTTTGAAGAATCATTTCAATATGTAGTCACTTTTTACAACTAGGTATTAATTGAAATTAAAAATCAAATGAATGCAAATTCGTACTTTTATTAAAAGAAGAGATTCCATTTTATCCAGTGCAAATTTGTTACAAGCTTATCACTGATTTATAGCTCAAGAGCACAGGTCCGCCAGACTAACGCCATTTTATATAGGCTGAAATTTTTTCAGCGGAAGTACACTACAGTAGGTAACAACTATGGCTACTATGAACCTTGACTCGTGGTTGCTTTGCCAGGTAACAGGTAGCAAAGGTGTATAAATTGGTGAAAAATGGCGTCATAGTATAAAGCCAGTAAACAATTTGGTGAAGTGCCCTATTTAGTGACGTTTCTATCACTATTTCACTTCAATTATAGTTCGTATCAACTTTATCTTCATTTGTATTCTGACAGGTGGAGTAATTTCGCCATCTGTAGCCGATAAAGTACACATTTTATATGAAAAAATGTGAGAAACTGAACTATAAATGAACTCTTTTATGACAAAAAATCATGATGCATCTTTAATATGATGTCAAAGTGACTCCAAAATGTTTACTGGGAAGCCAGATTTTTTTATATGTTTTTCGGAGGACTGTTATAAATCACGTACATCAATGCCAGATCAGTGGGTGGGAGGAAACGTCCCGCCATACCACTTTAAAATTTAATAAAATGTGTTAAAATTACGTTATAGTATAAAATCTATTTTTTTTATATGTTACTTGGGCTTCTATTTAAAGATATTTCCCAAATCGCCAGACCAATTCGATGTGCTTAAAATCCTGCCAGACCTAGTTGAAAGTCGGCTGTAGGTGTGAGCGCTGAGGTAATATACATATACGCGAGTGCGAGAGAGATAGTTACTTATGTTTAAGGTCTTTGCTGTCATATCATTTCCCGACAATTGTTCAGGATTAGGATTTATAAGTAATCCGGATTAATACATAATTTTAATTAAAAATATTTTTAGTAATATGTGACAGAGGCTAATGTCTAGGATTTATTTATAGAACAGATAAACCAATAACAGAGCGATCCTTCAAATTCAAATTTAGAGCTTTTATCTCAGATTCTGTCATACATTGTAAATTTATCCCAGATTATTTTTTAGTTTTAGTATTTACCATTCTATCCAGTCCAAATTTATGTTAGACCCCATTTAATTCAATGTAAATCTATCACAGTCCGGTACAAATTTGTTACAGATTGGTTTGAGGTTCCTTCGTTGATGTGGGACACGTACAATTGCCCATTTTCTTCATAGCATAACACACTTTTATAGTTCAAATTACGAGAGTTTGACGGCGACTCATACTTAAAACAAGTTGTGGAGTATAAGCTGCCGATATAACTAAAAAGCACTGACTCGCATATTTTTCTATAATGTATATAGAAACGATTAAGATAAAATTCATTATCGTATTATAGATTTATACCGCTCTTATAACCTCTTTTAAGTATAAGTCATCGCCGAACTATCGTGATTTGGACTATATTTGAGTTTCTAAATATATCTTTAATGCTAGAAATGTATATGGTATGTACCGATAAAGTACTATCTATCAGGATTTCAAAGTAGTTTCAAAGTAACTATCAGGATTTCAAATGCGATTTTTTAAAGATATAAGTAATATATGAGACATATGCACTTGCTGCAGATTCAGAAATGGTTAAAAGAATGAAGATTAAAAGTTAATGAAACAAAACGTAACATTTCCATTACAACTTTATTCATAAGGTTTTCATTTGGACATACGACTAACCTAGAGAGCACAGCTCTGGAAAAAACGGGAGCAGTTAAAACGTAAACCTATTGGCTCTTCGGCAGGATACAACAAACTATTTTTATAACAGATAATACTAAAACCCATATGGGCATAGAACTATAGGTAAAGCAAGGTCTTCTAACATAGAAATCTTACAACGTTTTCAAAATAAACTGCTCAAACAAATACTGGCGTATACACCAAGATCTTTGTATGCCTTAAGTAAAGGACGAAATTAAAGTCATCAACAAGAAATATCTACGAGATTACGAAATTATCCAAATGAATCAGCTGTACAAATTTACTACCACAAACCTTATCAACAACTTAGCATAGAAGTTATTTGTTTAATAGCATAATACTCCTATTCTTATATAATATCTATATCGTATTATGTAAATTATGCATTGAATAAAAAAAATATATATATATATATATATGTGGTACACAAGAGTACTATCCCAATTCTGATGTGGAAAACAATACCCAATTCGCTAATCTGATGTGGAATCAAGGTACTCTTGTTTAATTTAGGGCAAATGTCAATTCAATTAATATTCAACTATGTAATATCTTAGTTTCTTGTCAGGATGATAAAGATTCACATACATTTGTTTAATACATTTATTTAATAAAATAATAGCGATGATAATAATACAATAAGGTTACAATATAAACGTTGGTATTTACTTTACAAATACAGAACAATGAATGAACAAACCATCTTAAGTTCTAGTTAATATATACTCAGTCCTACATTAGTTTTCAGCTAGACTTAATAGGTTTATTTTTGTTACTTTTGAGAATGCGTTTAGTTAATTTCGGTAAGCACATTCCCTCACGTATTCAATCAGTGGTTTAAAGTTTCACACATTTTAATTGCTTTATTGCTCGATTTATTTTTACGATCCCATATATAAAAATAGTGATTTGGAGAACCAAAATAATGAAAGAGGCAAATCTCTACAAAATATTACAGAAATGTTAAATGTCATGTCCATCTTAACACGGATATAAGATATACGGAAACTACATTACTCCATTCAGAACCGCTTAACTTTGATTTAGAACAATTTTTAGTTTATTGGATATTTTGAATTTGTATCGATGTAGGTGACGGTTATTTAAATTTAACTAATCCACAAAGAAATTGTCGGAGTTATCACTATTTAATATTTGAATCAGTTTAATTTTTTGTCCGACGCAGGTGTAATAATAATAATTGCTCCAAAATTCACCCACACCAAGAACACAGCAGCTAGCGGGGCATCCTGACGCGACGCAGCATCTCAATCTGATGCTCCAACGGCGCGTGGCGTCCGCGGGAACGAACCCACAATAAGATTTTCTAGCCCGTTCGCAAACTCCCGCTATTAGAACTGTTAGAAGCAGTGGCGGAACAGAAACACTCATGTAATATTGTACTTACGTACATGACGGACCGCCAATGCAAAAAGTTTATCTCTCGGTGATACGAAATATAGGAGGGATAAACATACTTGATTTTCTTTTTTTCAAATAAATTTTCAAATAGTTTAAAAAAAATTTTTTTTGTAAATAATTGTAACAGCAAATACTTTTTCGTATTAACTGACTAAAGAAATATATTTTATCCAACAAAGTATAAAATATTTTCAATTTATTTGTAATTTGACTAACTTTTTTTCAAAATGTGAGATTTCTTTTTCAATTTGTACATTAGGTACCAAAGTTAGCTTATATACAAAATTTCAGCTTTCTAGCACAATTTTTACCCTCGGTGCCACTAAATATGATATTCCATTATTACAAAATCCAAAATTCGAGCTATCTCAATAGTTTTCTACCGGACTCAATAATTTTCTCAACAACCCTTTTATAAAATTTTGAATTTCTAAATTTTGAAATATGTGCGAAATTTCACCTTTCTATTTTTTACATTCAAAAAGTCCGGAGACACCAAAAGTCTTAGAAATGTGACCTGAGGAGGGAAGGTTCAGAAGCGTTGTGACGTCACATTAAATATATTAAAAAATTGTAAATAAAAAGGTAATTGATGAAAAAAATAAAGAAATAAAAAATTCCGTAGGAGGCAATATAAATAAAATTGTATTAATTCAAATGTGTAGTAAATCAAATATTAAAAAACAACAACATAATTTCCTGAAGAACTTACAAATTGCCGTGAGATCAAATAATAAAACAAAGGGATCATAACTGAGAACAGCAGGAAATTTGTGTGACGTAATTTATGGATGGCTTATTATATTTTGACCTGCAGAATTTACAAAAAAATTTCTATTTAAATATGCTCCCCATTTTTTGGCATTTAAAGTACGGCACTGACTACGGTTTTTAACACCCAAAGTTTCAATTTTCCTGCTATAATATTTTGATTATTTTAAGTTTTCGGTGTCGTTTTTAGCTCCAGGTGGAGGTGGCGAACGCGGCGGTGGGGCGGGGGCGTGAGCGAGAGCTCATAGACGACTCGTACCAACCTAAAAAGTCTATAAGAACCCAATGCGTCTCCAAGAGTCTTCAGTTACCAGAAGTTTGTTAACTCAGTGATTCGGTTTAAAAATTCATTCAAAATGGTAAATATACTATTTGACCTTACGCCCCCTACTGGTTTAATACATATCGTTACGACGGTCGTTGTTTTACGGAAATTGTGGTCCGATTTCGCATCGAAAAAGTGACGCGAATTCTGTACAGCAACTTCTGTTGTATTTCCTGTTATTTATAATTGTTCTTAAGAAAATAAACCTTGCTTTAAATAACTTATCTGACCTTGTAATAAATTCACGCAGTGTACAGTTCATAGGTGTAGTTAGTGTAGATTAGTGACTAAATTCAGTTTACAACGAGTATTTGTAACATATTTTATAACCTTTCAACAATTCGGTGGTTTTTATCAGTCGAAAAGTGAATAATGTAAAAATTATACTCTGCTCTCCTGTTTTTATGTGTTTCTTATGTAATAATTTACTATAATTGATTCATTTTATTATTTAACTTTTAGAAAAGTATTGATAAAAATTGATTATGGGGTTAAAATATATTTTTTAAATTTTTGATTGAAATAATGGTTAATATGTGATTATTGATGTTTTTATTTTTTCTAAATATTCAAAAGCTGGCGAAGATATAGCTATTTAAAATTTGAATTTCTGTTTTATCTCTTGTATTGGTCCTGCGTATGACGTCACAGAATAAATAAGTAATCGAGATTCTTTTTCTTTGTTCACAATCTAAATCAATATAAAACTTGATGGGATGCACGACCCAGGCTGTAACTGACGAATTGACAAAAACTCAATCTGTTGTATAAAAAAGATGACAATTCATAGATGAGAAGAGATGAGGAATCGAATGTAACATCCATACCAACAATTTCTCTAAATCTCGTCCGAATCTAATACGATTCTAATGCGATTCGGTTCAATCCGTTCGAATCTAATACGAATCTTGTCAACATTGTTTGTAGGGATCACACACAAACATATTTCTTTTAACATTTCCATTTTAATGATAGTGATTATTAATGCTTCCTATAGTATTGCGACTTATTAAACAATAATTGGACATATGAGGTTCTGATCTGATCTTATCTGCACTGTGTAGTATTGATTGATACAGTTGGCTATCTGAACCTTATAAGTCCAATTATTTTTATTTAATTCGCAATATTATAGAAAATATTATAAGGACTGAAAGTCATTCTTGACTCTTTAATAATTAAAGGGTAAAATTTTACAGTCAATATAAAAAATGACAGTCTCATTCCTACTAGCATTGTCCTAGCTGTTGAACAGAGATGCAGAATCAAACGTCACAATGCTTATTTTATTTTGTAATACTCGTACTTTGCTATGTCAAAAATATGAAGCGGTAAAACGAAATTCAAACTTGAAACAGTATACTCGTATCTCCGTCAATGTTTGGATATTTAATAAAAATCTAAACTCCAAACGTAGTTCACAACCAAATTACATGAAACCGCCATGTTGGTATTTAACTTTGTTGATGTCACTATACTACCAATATAACATCAAATAAATTTGTACACATGAATTTGTATACATTTCTGTATACATACGTTTCTGGGGACATTTCAGAATATTACACCTTCACCAGATTTGTGAATTTCGGAAATTTTAAAAAGCAAGCTGTGTAAAGCCTCATTCTTATTCACTGTTTTGATATTTAATTTAATATTTTAATCTAGATTTCATATTCGTGTTTTCATTTGAGTTTAGTTAATTTAGTTGGTGCGCATGCGTCGTTCGGTATATACATTTTGACAGTTTCGACGAAATTGAATGTTGATTGATTAAAATGCTGTTTTTAATAACAATTAGTAATAGAAATTGTTCTTATTTCTTTATTTTTGACAAACTGACATTGAAATTCTTTTACAAACAAATCCCAGCATTTCGTCAGGTTTGACATTTTGAAGGTTAAAATATAATATAGTTTTTTTAATTTAAAAACATTGGGCCTTTTAAGATTCTAAAGAAAAAGAAAACGTAAATTAAATTCCAAATGACTTAAATTAAATACAGAATTTAAACAGTAAGTGAGAATGATACTTTACTTTGTATAAAGTTTTAAAGGTCAAATAAGTAATTCCAATTCAGTAAACTTGTGATCTCTAGATTTAGCAAATATCATCTACAAGTGAATTAACTACTAACAAAAATGAACACCCCTATTGTATTGTATTTTTTTAAGAGCGTCCGAATACTTTGGACGATTTTTCAAAGACTTAAATTTTCTAAACTAAGCTAGTTATGAAACTCATTTTGTAATTCATTTAAAGTTAGCTGACAATTTTGAGTAAACTCTAAAGCTGACTAATTTTTCCAGGAATAGTCCTTTGAACAATCGCCTAATGTTAACGTGCGCTCTTAAAATGTTCGCGTTAGGTGAACTCATTACTCTAACAATAAGTTCTTTCAGCACATACGAGCATGTTACTTCTCTACAAAAACTTTACATTTATATTTGACAGAACAGTAGCCCAAACCGTCCATGCGATGATGCCAGATAGCTATGTGTGTGCTCAAGGATAACTACTGTTTCATTACTCAAACTATTATAAAATATATTAGGAATTAAAATTGAAGTTTAAAGAGGCAAACATACGTAATTTTTAAAGTTCTCTGACGTCAGATTTTTATTCACATAAATATAATTACTACATGTGCAACGGTTTATACCTTGTCCAGCATAACTAACAACATGCGGTAAAATGATTTGATGTTTTTAATCGAAAAGTTAACGTTAAACATTTAATTTCCGGTTCTGTCGTCACGCAGGCGAAGCGTAATAAGTAATATATTTTATTTTACGTTGTTTATCAATTCTATAATATCAAAACTTTATGTGTTGTTTGAGATAACTGTAAACAAATTTTAACGTAAACATAGTATAATTATGCTATCTCTTTTGCACTCCTATGTATAAATGAGATGGCCATTGATTAGAGCGATAGAGGGTAGGTACGATGTCTTAATAACTCAATCCTGCACGATAGAATGTTCTAACGTAGAAGAAATTAATTATTCAACTTATAATTATTCGCATACAAATAATTGTAAGTTCATTTAATCGAAATTCAAAAATAATGAAAATATAAAATCTCAAAGAAAAAATGAAAACATTTAAATTAAGTGCAATTGACAATTATAATTGGAACCTCTCTGACTACTTGGTCCTGTTGTTTACATCGGGTTCAAGTAGTTGCTAGGGTGTATGTATTAAACGACTAATTAAAGAAACAAACCAAACAGTTACAGAACTAGATTTTAACCATCAAATTCCGCGTGTTGGTCTTACAGGATTCCGATGACGAGCAGAAGATGGCTATCATGCGCAAAGCCTTCCAAATGTTCGACACCTCCAAGTCAGGATTCATCGACACTCTCAAGATTTCCACCATCTTGAACACCATGGGACAGTTGTTCGATGATAGCGAACTCCAGGCCCTCATCGCTGAGAACGACCCAGAAGGTTGGACTACGCATTAATTAGTTACTAATTATAATAGATAGATTAGATTAAATTATTAGACAGAAAACACTTATCTTATTAGTGTCGAAGAGACGAGTTACAAGGTCAAAATACTAGAAAAAGAAAAAATATGATTTTCTTACCTTTCAATTGAGAAAATATCCAATTCCTAAGGGTGAAACTATTTACTTTTTTCATGATGTATCATGAATCAAACCGGGATTTAAATGGGCTTGTGTCCTCATTTTTTAGTGGTCGATTTTTCAATTGTTGATTGAATTGTCGATAATGATATTATCTAAAAGTTTAATTAACAATTTTTCGTTGTAACTTATTAACTTTAACTCTGTAGTACTATTGCAGTACAGTGTGTACATAACACCACTTAATTTAATATTTATTATTACTTGTAACTTTTAAATGTAAGAATCACAACAAATTTTTTGGTAATGTTATTATTTACAAAAAAGCTGCTTAAATATTATTTGTAAGACTTACGGTTTTCAAATATAAATGTAAATCCAGGCTTTACTCTTTACACGATGAAACAAACAAATTGCTGTCTTTCCAAAGTGCATGGTTGACCTCTTTTTAACGACGAATTTCTCCTACTAAATAATTATATATAAGTTCGATGTATTATAGCAGCGAACACTCGTTAAACAATTTATAAAATTGCTTAGCTTATCGAAGTCCAGCAGTCTGTAGTCGTCGCTGTTCTTTACTCTGACTTTTTTTTACATGGTTTAAAACATATGGGCTGTCTAAAATTATTCATACCAAAGTTTTTTTCCATACATAGATAGTGCTGTGTAGTAAACACATTTGAGGCCTCGTTACCATAAAAACTGCCAACATAATATTTAGTACGAATTGTTTCAAGGCATACAAGGTTGAATAGTTAAGGTTCTTATATTAAAGTCTTCTTAAAAGGAAGAGTTGTCCACAAACTGAAATTGTGTGTTAACCTTAGGTTCCGGCAAAGTAAACTTCGATGGTTTCTGCAACATCGCCGCTCACTTCCTTGAGGAAGAGGACGCTGAAGCCATGCAACAGGAGTTGAAGGAAGCCTTCAGGTTGTACGATCGTGAGGGTAACGGTTACATCACCACCAGCACTCTTAAGGAAATTCTAGGAGCTCTTGACGACAAACTCAGCTCCTCTGATTTAGATGGAATCATCGCTGAAATTGATACTGACGGTTCCGGAACTGTTGATTTCGATGGTTTGTATTTTCTAAACTTCTAAACAATAAAATTTAAAAGTTCTACTTTCCATTTTATTTTAGGATGGTACCTGTTAATGCATTTTTTATTAATTATAATTTTTGTTACAGAATTCATGGAGATGATGACTGGAGATTAAATATTTAACATCGTAGTAAATAGAAGATCATATTTACACATCGCGCACATATTTACACACACACAAATACACACATCCAGTAAACCACTGAACTCGATTTCTATCTGGCGGGGTTTTCGAAATCATTTACTTTTGATTTTGAAAAAGAATGCTTTTAGGAAATTTGGTTTTGGGTTTATTGGGACACTCACACACAAATACACACATGCACATAACTAATCTAATACACATACACACAATAAAAAAATATAAAGTTTAAATAATTATTTTTTATGTAAATCAAGTATTAATAATTAAATATATATTTTATTTTTAAATATATTTTTATTTATTGCAACATAAAGATTTGTTTTATTTTATAAGAAGTAATATCGTCAATTCCTTTTGGTTTTCCAATTAGTTTTTGGCAAACAAGTTTCAGACATTATGTGCAGACATTTTTTAAATCTCAGTAATATGTTAATAAAAAAAAGTAAGAAACACAATTTCGCTCAGTAAACAACTTTATTTATATAGATAGTAACATTTTTTCAATTTAACAATATAATTAAAATCACAGTTCCCATTTAAATAAAACATAAAAAATAGGATTGTGTATAAAATTAGTTTCAACAAAAATAATAATAATTAGCACAATTCTTTTAACAATTAACAACAAATAAAAATACAATATTTTATATAATATTTAAAAAAAAAACATCAAATTTGGTAACGCAACAAATAAATTAACAATTATATAAACAGACACGTTGCAGAAGTGCATTGATTATAAAATAGTTTGTAATTATTAGTATGCATAAATATAAAGATCAGTCCACATTATTATATATTTACGAAAATGATAGCAGAAAAATGCTAAATTAGTAAAATATGCCGTAAATACTCGTATATAAGATAAATATAAATTCAAAAAGTCTTATTAGAGTTTTGTAGAAAAATAGAATCAACTTTAATTTAATAAAACTGAATTTCATTTTGTAATAAATCATGTTTACACATTTTCTCTCTTAAGCCGTCCGCACATGGATCGAGTGATTGCAAACGCGAGTACATACCGAATCTGCCCGAACCGAATGAGAATGGAACTGTGTTGTGAGTGAGAGAACGCACACAGCCCGAATGAAACTAAACTAATTTAAAAGTAAATCCTTTATTCTGAAAACCCTAGAAAAGCGTGCGAATCTATTCAGAGTATTTATTCAGATGTTTGTTATAAAATTTCTGTCTCTTTTTAGAAAAAGCTCAAAAAACAGCGAGAATATTTTATTTAGCTAATCGTACAAAAAAATAAATGCAATATCTGAAATAGAACGCATTATCAACTCCGATAGAAATATTTCTACAGTGAATGAAGACATTCAGAAAAGTTGTGTTTCCGCAAAGCAATCTTATACTAAAGGGCAAACACCAGATTTTATAATTTTTAATAAAAATAGCACATGTTTAATGGAAACTAACCCAACTTTAAATAATAAAGAAATAGAGACAATTGATTTATCAGAATTCCCCGTTCAACAAATTCACGAAACTGTCCAGAAAGTGTTTTTGTAAGAGAGAGAGACAGAGAGAGAGAGAGTGTTTTTATAAATGTTAGTACCAGTTCAGAAATTAAGCCATTGTCATATGTTCAAAATACCGCTTGTTTTTCCAAAATTATTCCAACATCGTTTACTCCTAAATCAGATTTGTATTACTTATACCGCAAAAATTTGGCTTAGATAAATATATTTGCAAATTTTTTAACAACAAAAGCGTTCTTTCATTTAAGTACAATAGAATGAAACAAAATTTTTAAAATATTTACTTTCATACAAAAGCAGTCTGAGAATTTTCTGGCTGCGCTGAATATTTCTAATAGAGTTTATAGACATCTAAAAACGACAACAATGTGTCGATTCATGTTGAACAAAAAGGTGTTTTGTCATCTTAACGCGGATGAATTTCATAGAGAGAAAATTCGAGGCACAGTGCGCAATCGTTTTAAGAAACTTTTAATACAAGATAATCCAAAAAACGTACAATTAGATGAGTTATTTAAAACGCCCCGTGCATCATTACGAGCTGGTAATTATACAAGCCGATTTGTAAAATCAGTACTGACGCCAAGTCTGATTTGGAATTAAATAAAGATACTTTAGTCAACAAATTAGATTGTTGCTCAACCATCCTGGTCCAGCGTATGGATATGGAGATGCAATTGGATCTCTAGTCAGAAGATGAAATTAATTTTCAGCAATTTTAGCAATTTTATTGATATTCGACAGTTCTTCAATATGAAGGTTCTACAGTTACGTTACTTCAGTTTATAACTTGTTCCCATACTGGGGGTAATATTTCAATTAGAATGCAACAGTTTTTAAATATCGTAAAATCAGTTAATCGATATTATCGAAAGCCTTTGATCCACATAGACACTACCGATTTTAGTTTTGCTTTAAGAGCGGGGTCTGGGTTTTCACTTTCGAAAAATCGATTTTTTTTTGTTTTATCTTATTGTTTAACATTTCAAGAATATGTCCTCAAAATTTTAATCCGATCTAAGCAATATTCTTGAAGTTATTGTTTAATTAGTCTCGGGGCCTCGCTCTAACTCTAACAGCTACGGGCGGTTGGGATTGCAGTGCAGCTGTCGAGCAGGTATACAGGTTATTCATTGCTATTGTCCTGATCCCAGAGCCAGGTAACTAAAACCATATAGATATATTTTATATTTGTATGTTTACTATACACTACATTATTTAAAAAAAAGAAACGAGCTTCAGTTAGTGGTTAGACGTTCGACCGTGCACTTGTAATTTTATTTTTTCAAAAAATTTCCTGAGCAAAAATGCCGAGAGTAAGTAAAATTTCGCGAGAAGACCGTCAAAGTGGAACCTATTTGTGTCGATCAAAAAAAAGATCAAACCCGAAATAAAAAATAAAAGATGAGGCTACCACCAAAAGTGCTTCGGCGAAGAAAATAAAAGTAAATACGAGTGCTGCTGTACCGGAAGATGTTGAAAAACATTTTAGAATCATAGATTTTTTGCTTGTGTTTACAACCATCGCAAGTTTAGTAAAATGTGCTCAGTGTGATGGTTCAATCGAGTTTAAGAGCTGTAAAAAAGAAGGACTTGGCTTCCAAATCCAAGTCAAATGTACAAATTGTGATCCACGCTTTATACCGTCGAGTGAGAAAACTGGTCATCGCTATGAAATCAACACTCGTTTTGCCTTTGTAATGCGTACATTAGGTTTGGGTTTAGCAGGCTGCAATAAATTTTGCGGGTTCATGGACATAGCAAGTAGTTTTCTATCAAAACAATCTTATTTGGATCTCATGAAATCTATTTGCTGCAGCATCGAAACGACTGCTGAGAAATTTCTTGTCTCCGCCGCAGACGAAGAAAAACAGCTAACACGTGCAAATTCGGAGTTTGTGGTATCACTGAACTGCACTGAACTTTAGCTCAGTGCACTCCCTTCACCCTTCATTCCCTTCAAATGTTGAGTCGCCGAGCATCTCAGTTCACTATTCTAAAAATGGCGACTTATGGCGCCTAAAGCGACATTGAATCGCCGAGCATCTTAGTTCACTATTCCAATTGGGGGGCGCCACAAGCGACATTAAATCACATTGAATAATTGTACACTAAGTGAGAGTACCCTGGGCTACCGACTCTATTCATAAAACAGCATTTGTTATCTGATGGTCAACTTGAATTTCTGCGAGTTCCTTTCGGACTAACTAATGCACCGTCAGTCTTTCAGCGCACTATTAATAAAATACTAGGTACACTAAAAAACACGATTGCTTTTCCGTATCTGGACGATATTATTGTACCGTCTCACACTTTCGATGAAGGCTTAGATAGGCTCAAGCAAGTATTACAGATATTGAGGGAACATAATTTTACATTGAAGCTAGAAAAATGTTCATTCTTTGCCAAACAAATCGACTATCTGGGTCGACAAATCGATAAAACCGGTATTCGCCCCGGCGCGAATAAAGTCAAAGCTGTAATTTATTGGGTTGGCTAGTTACTTTTGGAAGTTCATACGTAACTTCGCCAGTTTAGTCGAACCTTTGACAAAGTTAACTGAAAGTAATAATAAATGGGAATGGACAATGAGTCATGAGGCGGCATTCACGTCAGTTAAGGAACTGCTGAGTGAAAAGCCCGTACTAGCTGTATTTGACTAACGCCTCCTAAATAACTGGTTAAATCAAAAAAATATTGGACCGTCTTTTCCCCAGATTTTGAAAAAGGTGATAATTGTAGAACAGCATCATTTTCTGCTCCTAAAAAGTTATATAAAATAGAAAATTTTTCCAGTGGTTGCTTTACTAATCAAACGCAAGATGCGTTAAGACAAACTACATACGGAATGTTAGAATTGTGTCGTTATTGCATAGACGAACAAAAATTTACATATATATTACCAGGTAAAATTCAAACAGATTTACTTGAAGATAGAAGCAATGACACCATTGCAATCGGTAGTTATTAGCGAAATGGATATAGTTAATGTAGAAGAATTATTACCTGTAATTACATATTTAGCGGGGTATTGTTGTCATGCTGTTTTAAAAAAAATTAAGTGTAGCAAGTGTAAAGAAATCTTAACAATTGATAAGACAATTTATTTACTACATCGGGAGGCCTACATCGTGGAGGCCTGATTTGTCCGACACCTTCTGTAGTCAATTTAGTGATGTACAATTATTTAATAGTTGAAAAGTTGTCTCGGGATATAGATTTTTTCTCTCTCCAAAATCAGAGAAAATATATAATAGATGTTACATGCAAAACTTTAGAAGTAAAAGAAATGATGTTAGAAGTAGGGATGTTAAAAAATAATCGATTTTTCTTTTAATCGATTATTATTTTCGTATAATCGATTTTTTATAATCGATTTTCAAAGCCATATTAATCGATGTTTAATTAATCGATTAATAAATTACGCGATTAAATCGATTCTCATAAATAGCACCATCTATGCGCCGAATGAAATAACTCAGAAGTTCTGAGTTATTATAGTTGTTGGTAACCAACAATAAACAATAAAGATGCCTTCTAACCGTAAAACACCTAAAAGCGGCTGGCGAAAGTACTTTATTAAATTTACAAATAATATATTTAACTATAATTTAAATTATTCTTGATACATTGCTACTGATAATAGTTATAAAATTTATTTCCAGGTAAAAGTATTAAAGAAAAACGTCCTTTACTGAAATCTGCAAATGTGACGAGGTCAGCAGATCTCAATCCAAAAGCAAGGCACTTCTATAGTATTGCAAAAAATTTAAAGAAATACGCAAGGAAATATTAAAAAATTGTGCGAAACTACGATTAAAAAAGTGTATGAGATATGCTAATACGCATAGCTATTTAAATAAAAATTTGAATAACACCACCTACGAATTTTTAATCTCGCAGTTGAAAATGCAAAAGAGAAATAATAATGGTAGGAGATACACCATGAATGACAAGATATTTGCATTATCTTTGTTAAAACAAGGTCCTAAAGCTTACAGATTTCTGAGGCAGATGTTTGCACTTCCATGTAGAAAAACATTAACTACGTTATTAAACAAAATTCCATTTGAATGTGGAATTAATACAGTAATAACGGAATCGTTAAAGAAATCTGTGGAGAGAATGCCTGAACTAAACAGATATTGCATATTAATGTTTGATGAAATGTCTCTAGATGCATCAATTACATATGATCCCAGAAGCGATAAAATTGATGGATTTGAAAATAATGGAGATGAGTTTGGAAAACCCATTTTTGCGGACCATGCGATGGTGTTTATGGCAAGGGGAATTAGGAAGAAATGGAAGCAACCAATTGCTTATTTCTTCACGAATGCTGGTATGGGTGCACCGCATTTAGTAAAAAACATAAAATTGATTGTTTCAAACTTAAAGGAATGTAGCCTTACTGTGGTAGCTACAGTTTCTGACCAATTTTCCATAAACACCAAAGCTATCAAAATGTTAAAAGAAGAGACTACAATAAATTGCGGACGCAAAGGCATAGAAAATAGAAGCTTAGGCTATATAACAAGTGAGTTGGAGATTATACATCTGTATGATCCACCTCACTTGCTAAAAGGCATTAGAAATATGCTGCTTGAAACCGACGTCGAATTTAAACTTAACGGCGACATCAATAGAATTGCCAGCTGGAATGATGTAGTAACATTTTATAATTTAGATGTCGGAGATTACGAACAGAAAATGTGCAACAAATTGACAGAATCCCATGTTATCAAAGGAAAAATTAATAAAATGAAAGTAAATAGAGCAGCGCAAGTTTTTTCACGAAGTGTATCTGCATGTATGAGAACATTAGTACGCTTAAGTAAGTGTTAAAAACTGTATTAAACCTACAATAACATTTATGGAGGAATAAATTTATGAATAAATTGTTATTTTTCAGATGCAAATAATTGTCCCAAAAGTTTTAATGATACTGCAGATTTTTTATTGTTTATCAATAAATTATTTGATAGCGTGAATGGGGCAGCAATTGAATCCCAAAAGAAAAACATGTTGAGGTGCGCTATTACTGCTAATTCCAAGCATTTAGAGTTTTGGAACAACGAAGCACTGCCAGTGTTAAGAACTTTAAAATATAAAGGAAAAAATTATGCTCCACCGTCAATGAAAAATTTTATTACAACCATTCAAGGATTAAGGTGTGTATAACAATATTAAATACATGGCTCTTCGCAGCATTAACATTTTGAATGTTATTAAATATAATTTATTTGTTTCAGATACATCTGGAAACAACTACAGCCAATTGGTTTTAAGTATCTTATTTTAAGGAATTTTAATCAAGATCCCCTGGAAAACTTTTTTGGCTGCATACGTAGCCATGGTGCAAGAAATATTAATCCAAATTGCAGAGCATTTAAGGCATCGTATAAAAGTTTGATAGTAAATAATTTTATGTCTCCGCATTCTCCTGGAGCAAATTGCGAGAAGGATACATGTTTTGCCTTAAATAATTTAAGAGAATTCATAGAAGATGGTGACGAAATAGCCGTGAAGCAACAAATGGTAGATGACAAATTGGAACTGCATCCAACTATCCACACATTTGCTCCGCCAAATAAAATTACTGAGCAAATTAATGCTTACATAGCGGGATATTTAGCGAAGGTACTATTAAAAAAAATTAAATGTTGCGAATGTCGCGGTAATTTGATATCAGCAAACTTATCGCGGCCAATCCTAATTCAGGAGAAAGCATATGGGCCTAAATGTTTAATAAATCCAAATCCTGTTTTTGTACATATTTTTACTAAATGTTGCCAAGTAGCACATTACTACTTACCATCATTATCAAATAAGGCAAACATATTGCAAAAACTATGCGATGAAATGATGAAAGTGCTTGTGAATAATAATGTTTTTACATGTAAGCAACATGATCTACAAGTAGAGTTTGTAAAATTATTTAGCAAACATTACCTACAAACGTGGGTTAAAAATGTAAATAAATCCCTAAGAGGTGAAAAAAAAACTCAAAAGATGAAATAAGTAATGCAGCTTATAAATATTATGAAAAATTTAAAAACAAAGCATCTAAAATAAAATGCATGAAACAATTAAAATAAAAGTTTATTGTAAATGTAATAAATATTTTTATGAAATAAATGTGTTGTACTAAAAATGGTGTAATTTATATCTTTATAATATATGTTTATGAGAACCAATATTTATTTAAAAAAAGCGGTTGTAAACCAGGATAAAATAGTAGCGCAGCAGCGGCGCCTTGCGACTGGTTTATCGTTAAAAAAAGTTCCCAAAATATAGCTGAGTTTCCATTCTATATATACTTTCTTTTCTATGCTTTTCATAGCGTCACTGAACAAATGAGTGCGGAAAAATACGTGACTTCCAGCAAAGCTATACCGATTAGCAAATGTTTGAGAGCTGTGTTAGATACAGTTACACCAACAAGTGATTTGGCAAAACAACTGAAACAGTCCTTACAATCAGAATTTAATAAAAGATTCGAAAACATCCAAAAAGTGCACCTTCTTTCAGTTGCAACGTTTTTGGATCCTAGATTTAAAAAAATTCATTTAGATGATGACCCTTTATCCTTATCGAAAACAATACATTATATCAAGACATATTTAAACTGTCATACTAAAAATGATGATAATTCGGGAGCAGCTAGTTCTGAAACATTAGTTCCATCGAAAGCAACGGTCAACGGACAAGATATCTGGCAGGCACATTATGAAAAAATAAAGGCATTGGCATGTAACTCGTCAATGGTTAACAATACCGAATTGGACTTATACTTTGCGGTACCGCTATCGAATCTTATGGTAGATCCTCTCAATGTCTGGCAGAGCTCCGAAGGGACTACTCCTAAGTTAACCGAATTGGCGCTGAAGCATCTCTCTGTGATGGCCACTTCTACTCCATCCGAAAGATTATTTTCCAAAGCGGGAAATATGGTCAGGAAAACACGAAACCGTATTTTAGGAAAGAGATTATCAAAATTATTGTTTTTAAACTGCTTACCGGAAAAATTATGGGAATAATATTATTCTAATTAAATGTATCATTTTTTAGCATCATGTGACAACATGTTAACGTTGTCATTTAGCTTTTTTTACTTATCGTTTAATTTTATTTTAATACTACTCTTACATAAAACGAGAGTGAAAATTAGTGCCAATAATTATTTATCATTTTGTTGAGGTGCTCATTTAATTTATATTATAATAAAACGTTTAATGATACTGAGAATTTGTATCAATAATGATTTTTGGTTTTATTATTCCTTACCTTGAAAGTTTAAAAGAACATTAATTGCTATGATTTTTAGTTTTGAATTGTTTATTTTTTTATTCATATTATTTTATTTCATTTTTAATCTGATTAATTGTTAAAATGAATCTCTTAGGTTTATTATTGGAATATGAAAAGCATGGAGGATTTTAAATAACAGAAAAAAAATCGATTTTTTCGAAAAAATCGATTATTTATTTTCATTAAAATCGATTATTGACAAATCGATTAATATTTAATAAAATGAAATCGATTTTTATTAAATCGATTCTTTTCCATTCATCTCACATCCCTACCACAAATACTAGTAACGGGAGTGGAGAATATGTATAAGGGCGCGCATACAAGCATAGCGCTAGGTGATACAATCGTCAAAATGAACATCTTGAAAGGGGTTAAACAGGGGGATCCCCTGTCGCCTCTGCTTTTTAATACGGTATTGGATGCGGTGTAACCCTATTAGCTTTCCGCCATATCTCACTTACAAATCCGACAGGACCGCACTGGGAGGCGGCACAGCTATCCTTATACTTCCCAATATCACACACAATGCAATCCACATCCCTAATACCGGATATGTAGAAAATACCGCAATTGAAGTAACTATTGACCACCAAACCACTACTGTAATTAGCGCATACTTCCCACCAAGTCAATCCTTACAACACTCTAACCTATCCCCATTGTTTACTATCGACCGCGTAATTGTCGGTGGAGATTTAAACGCAAAACACGAAGCCTGGAACTCTCGCTGGACTAGTACTAGAGGGAGAACCTTGCAAAGGTTTGCGCAAATTAACTCTATCGACATTATAGGACCTGATAGTTACACAATATACCCCTATAATCCCCGCTTAATCCCGATATCATTGATATATTCCTTTTTAAAAACATTTTTAACCATAAAGAGATAGACACTAGAACGGATCTCTCTTCCGATCACCGCGCAGTCATCCTCCAGTTCGACACACATATTAACTTCAACCCAGTATGCATATCATTATATATCCTTTAATCTTACTTGTGTTTTCTAGGTTATTTAGGACAATCGTTCTAGAATTATACATATGCATATTAACTAGATGTAATACAAATTTGAGGAACGCACGAATACGTTAAGACTTTTCTTTATATTTTATTTGAAACAGAAACTGCCGGGTAACTACTAATGCTTTATTATTTTATAGTACAATGTTTGTTTTTATGGGTCGCTCTAACATAATATCTGTTTCAGGTTTCAAGTATCAATCCAACAAAGGTGTTGTATCTGGGTTTCAAGATTTAGCAGATGGCAATGTTTCATTAAAGTTTGCGGATCATGCTTTAGTTTTTATGCTAACAGATTTAAGAAATGGAAGATGCCATTAGCGTATTACTTTTGTGAAAGTAATACAAAATCAATAAACCTAGTGAAAATACTAAAAGAAGTAGTGAACAGCGTTATTTCAACAGGACAGGAACCAGAAGTCCTTATTTGTGACCAGGCCTCGACCAATGTATCTGCAATTAAAATCATAAAAGCAGAAAGCAATAATGTTGATAATAACCATATTTTAATTAGTGGGCAATTGAAAAGGCAAAGAAGATCACAAAATCGAAGCTAGCTCCGTGGCAGAAAATCGATGCGTTGAAAGCATTTATCTTCCTTACATTAAATTTCTAAATGAGGACAAATGCTTTCCCCAAATCGAACTATGAGAAGCTAGACCGGATTCTACGTGCCGAGTAAAAAACAGATTGTTCCTAGACGCGTATATCTATGGAGAGAAAAAAGTGACAGACAGTGACTTCTCTCTGATAGACAACTCTTTTAAATTAATCACAGGAAGCCCAGTGGACCTTCTATGCAGTACAAGTGTCCCTTCTAACGAAAAAACAAACCATAATTGAAGATGATAGTCGCCATCTTGTAATGAAGAAAGTACGGGCGGAATAGAAAAAGGATGAAGCAGCTACGATGTTGACGCACGCCAATCAGGGGAACACCATGAGATGCATGGGGTGGGGCTCCACATTTCCAGCCAACGGTTCATCAAGACTGGGGAATATACTAGTTTCAACGCATGGAAGTTCATGCACCGTGCACGACTAAATTTACTTCTACTTTCACTGTAAGTATACCAACGAAACGCGGTAGGACAACCGCCAATAGCAGAGAGGGACAAGTTGTGCAGATACTGCGATGAGTCGAAGGGACTCACAGAAACGCTGCCGCATATCCTAAACCATTGCTTCACGCAGTCTGGTATGGAAATTATGGAAAGACACAACATGGTCAATAGGATAAAGAAAGCAGCGGAAAGAAGATTTTCTATCTTTTCAGAAGACCAGAGAGTTGGGACATAAAACTTACGCCCAGACCTTATTATCGTCAAAGGGCAGTCAGCTTACATCATTAATATGAAAATACCCTTTGAGAACCAGGTAGCTTTTTTTGAAGCTGAAAGAGAAAGAGAAATTGGTACAATTTGAAGATATCCGGCAGCAACTATGCCACAGATTTGCTTCCGTCGAAG
This sequence comes from Panorpa germanica, assembly GCA_963678705.1. Lineage (NCBI taxonomy): Eukaryota > Metazoa > Arthropoda > Insecta > Mecoptera > Panorpidae > Panorpa > Panorpa germanica. Next base: position 4,092,124 of record OY783205.1, read on the forward strand.
TGGTACCGTCGAATTGGAGCTTTAGACCATGGAACCTCAAAAACAACAAATTCATGAAATCCTTATGCTCCAAGAAGTACGCTAAAGATTTCAAGAAGATGGCGGTTGCAAATGTAATAGATACAGCCCGGGGAATCTACACGCACCACGTGAATAAAGACGGCAACCGTATAAGCATAGATAATAACAGTGCGATTGACTCCAATGTTACAGGACGCTCTAGAACCTAATAATATTGTACACGCAAAATTTAATCAAGCTTTCCTAAAAATTCTCAATGCACGGTAATAGCTACATTTAGTATATGTATTCATGAAATAATTGCCTTGAATTGTCTAATTATTAGATTACATTTTTATATTAGAAAACAATTGCTATAAAAAAAAGTGTAAAGCGTTCCTTGCGTTCACGTGATTCATAGGAATTGTATCTGGCAGTGGTGCTATGGTAACAACACGTGTAGAATGTGTGGTGAACGTATTTTAAAAGAAATCAGTTTTACCAATAAATACAGCAACATATTTATCAAATGCAATGGCAGTAACGACGACATCTTTGTTACTGTTACACCTTTTTAAAGTATTAAGCGTCTGGTTCATTTCCCGGTATTTTGTTCATACGTCCTGACAGGATGACGCAGGAACTGCCTAATGATTTATTTTATTTTTTAGAAAAACAAATTCATATTTATTGTTGTGCAGTAAATTTTAAGTTATTAACATTAGTGAAGTGAACTTGCTACGTGAATAATTGCCAATTATTGAGAAATTTATTATTTGTTGGTTAATAATGAGTTCACCACGTAGTTCACCATTTTCACGACGCCGTGAACGTTCTGAATGTTCCACGACAATGGAAGACATGCAGGCGAAGATAATGCGGTTAGAGACTCTCATGATGAAGAATGATAGGAATTTTGTGATAGGAACAAATGACTTATCTATCCCTACGTTCGATCCACAAGGGGAACAGTTAATTGAAGAGTGGCTGTCCAAAATTGACAAATTAAAGAACCTTAATGAGTGGTCTGAAGCGACTACTATTCAGGTGGCAATAAGTCGGCTGAAGGGTTCGGGGCGCTCATGGTACGACTCCAGCGACTTCTTCATGATGAAGAATGATAGGAATTTTGTGATAGGAACAAATGACTTATCTATCCCTACGTTCGATCCACAAGGGGAACAGTTAATTGAAGAGTGGCTGTCCAAAATTGACAAATTAAAGAACCTTAATGAGTGGTCTGAAGCGACTACTATTCAGGTGGCAATAAGTCGGCTGAAGGGTTCGGGGCGCTCATGGTACGACTCCAGCGACTTCTTCATGATGAAGAATGATAGGAATTTTGTGATAGGAACAAATGACTTATCTATCCCTACGTTCGATCCACAAGGGGAACAGTTAATTGAAGAGTGGCTGTCCAAAATTGACAAATTAAAGAACCTTAATGAGTGGTCTGAAGCGACTACTATTCAGGTGGCAATAAGTCGGCTGAAGGGTTCGGCGCGCTCATGGTACGACTCCAGCGACTTCTTCATGATGAAGAATGATAGGAATTTTGTGATAGGAACAAATGACTTATCTATCCCTACGTTCGATCCACAAGGGGAACAGTTAATTGAAGAGTGGCTGTCCAAAATTGACAAATTAAAGAACCTTAATGAGTGGTCTGAAGCGACTACTATTCAGGTGGCAATAAGTCGGCTGAAGGGTTCGGCGCGCTCATGGTACGACTCCAGCGACTTCTTCATGATGAAGAATGATAGGAATTTTGTGATAGGAACAAATGACTTATCTATCCCTACGTTCGATCCACAAGGGGAACAGTTAATTGAAGAGTGGCTGTCCAAAATTGACAAATTAAAGAACCTTAATGAGTGGTCTGAAGCGACTACTATTCAGGTGGCAATAAGTCGGCTGAAGGGTTCGGCGCGCTCATGGTACGACTCCAGCGACTTCTCGTATACGAGTTGGCAAGACGTAAGGGCCGTACTCACCAGACAATACGACCGACCAAAGCCCTACACACGCTGGGTAACGGACGCCCACAACCTCAAGACGAAGCCCGGACAAAATTTGGGCGACTATTATCTTCAGAAGACTTCTATGTGGCAGCGTCTGCAGTTCGACATGGCAGATGAATGCGTCATCGACCTCGTCATAGGCGGCATCACGGATTCAGCAATAGCGTTGTCGGCGCGTTCAGCACAATGCAAGACGGCCGGACAGCTATACACATATCTGTTACAGTTAGATATTTGCCTCTAACATTGAAAAAACTTAAGACTTAAAGGAAACTTTCTATTTAGTGAGCGTTTGAAAATCCTGGATCTGGATTCCTTGAAGATAGGTTACAATGAAACAATTCTTGATGAACTTCAATACAACTTGGTTGGAAGTTTAGTGGAACTATTACCTAACTTACGGACACTTACGCTTCCAGTGTCTCAATTGATGTCATTCCAGTCACTAAGACAATTAACAAAACTAACAACTCTTCAATTTCATGTACCGGCTATAGAAATTGACAACGTATCCGCAACTTATTGCCTATCCGCAACTTATTTAAGGCAGTTGCTCGGCGATTGCAATATTTTAAGAAATCTTCAAAACTTGGAGAATAAGTAAATAAATGCATAATTAAAATTTGAAGACGATAGACCAAACATTACATAATTGCAATTGTTCAATACAGAACATAAAATGTGTGTGGCAACATTTTAATATTTCAGTAGAAGCCACACACATGTGGCAACACAGATTGTCATTCATTCTTTTTTTTTACTGTGTCATGAGTTTGAATATACAATAAATATTCGTGAAAATTACTCAGGCATGCTTTATCTCGAACATGCGAATTTGGTCCTTCATCCGTAAAGTAACCGCGAGTGTATTCATTGTGTTTAGAGTTACATCCATATTGTAACCGACACGTGTACCGGCGTTTTGAGTTGGCCCATGGCGACTCGGGAAGTCACCCAATGCCATTGATTGGGTGCTACAACGCTTTATTTCAACGGAGCACAGACGATTCATCGAAGGAAAAGCGCATAAGCTGCTATTCGGCGTCATTACCTGCGCATACCATTTGGCCGCTGAAACCTATTCAACCCATAGTTTGGATAGTACATACTTATATTTCAAGAAAAATGTGCAATATCAGCTTGGAAAGGGCATACAAGGACGCTGGAACAGGGTAAAATATTCTTTTACGCAGCAAGGTACAATTTTTTTACTACCTACAAGTTCCAGAATATTCACAGCTTCCTATGTTGCCTAGCTTCGGTTGGCGGTAAATTACTTCCTATCAACGGAGGTGTCAATGTCAAACTTATTCGCGGCATTACATCGACATTGATATTTGACAATTTGATCGTGACAGCTGTCGTCTGTCATCTGTGTCTCGTCTATCATAAAAAGTAAACAAAGTGGTTTGTGCTATTTTACCTTATCAAATCAGTGTTAAAAGGCTTATATGTGAAAGTGCGTAATATTATTAGTACGGTATTATCACGTAAGAATAATGGAGGGGCTGAAAAAGCTTAAAACTGCCCGAACAATAGCGAAAGGTTTAATATCTAGGATAGACAACTACGTTAACGACTCAAGAGGATATAATGACGTAAGTTTAGATATGGTTCGTAGTACAATATGCACAGGTCAAGGGTATGAACAATTAGCGGAGCATAGTGCAATTCTTAATATGCCTGGATTATGCAAACAAACCTTTCAGAAATTACAAGAGAAGATTCAAGTTGCAATAAAAGATGTAGCTTGGAATTCTATGAAGGAAGCAGGTCAAGAAGAAGCGAAGCTTGCAATTGCTGAAGGTAGCGTGGACACCGACGGTTACCCATTAATAACTGTAGTTGCTGATGGCGCTTGGGCAAAACGGTCATATAAAACAAACTATAACTCATTTTCTGGTGTAGCATGTATTGTTGGTTTCAGAACCAAAAAAATATTATTTATAAGCGTACGTAATTCTTATTGCTGTATTTGTTCTAGAAACACAGCAGAAAATAAAAAATCTGAATCCAATCATGTGTGTTATAAAAACTGGTCTAAATCTGCCAATTCGATGGAAGCCAATATTATTGGAGAAGAGTTTTCCCGTAGTGTAGAAATGCACGGCATAAAATACAATAGGCTGATTGGTGACAATGATAGTAGCGTTATGGACTATGGAATATCCAAAACTTTACCGTATGGACCTAACTTGTTAGTGGAAAAAATAAATTGCATTAACCACATATGTAGGAATTACCGACGTAGACTTTCTGATATTGGAAAGCAAGTAAGAAATGAATCCGGAATTATACCACGCATATTGAAAACAAAATTTAAAGATAATATTGAACGTCTTGTAGCTGCAGTGCAAGGGTCTGCGAATCATAGAAGTAGACAAAATTCGTCGTTAGGTAAACGCATTGCAGACTTAAAGGCGGATTTAAAAAATGGTCCTTATCATGTATTTGGGCAACATTCTAATTGTGACGAATACTTTTGTAAAAAAAAAAATGAAGTGGTACGACTGCATTCGAACATTGTTTCCGATTTGGAGATGTGCGGTTTGTGGAATGACATACAATATTCTCTTAATTTAGTAATAAGTCAAGCAAACAGTATTATTTATAATGTTAATTATAATGCTGCTGAAAGTTTTAATTCAATCGTTGCGAAATACGTGGGAGGAAAACGAATAAATTATACTCTTCGTGGATCGTATGAAGCCAGATGCAATCTGGCCGTGTCATCTTACAACAGCGGAAAAGAACTCCATAGGTCACTGCACAAAACTTTGCTTGATGGACAGAGTCCGGGCAAATATACAAAAGAATATGCTCAAAAGAAATTTAAAGAAAATATAAATCTAAAACGAAGACGCTTAACATATCATAGAAACCAAAAACGTCAGAAAAATTTAACTCATGCTGATGAGGATTATGGAATGCAGGAACAACCTGACATGGAACCGAGTCTTTTCATGCAAAAAAGGGAAGAATTTAAAAATGCCCTTATGAAAAGCTCAGATGAGAGAATCCAAATTGAGATAAATACGAAAGATCAATGTAGAAGTACACTGTGAAAGCAGGAAAGGTACAAACGACTTACTTCATCCTCATTTGGCAAAGTGTGCAAAATGAGAAAAAATACATCGTGTGCAAATATAATCAAAAGTCTTCTGTACAGTACATTTTCAGGAAATATGGCAACAAGATATGGTATAGAGAAAGAACCTGTAGCTAAGATAGACGTAATGAAGTTACTAAATATAGAAGTAGCAGATGCAGGTTTATTTATTGACGAAAACTATCCATTTCTTGCAGCTAGTCCAGATGGTTTAATAAATGATGATGGACTTGTAGAAATAAAATGCCCTGCTTCTGCAAAATTGTTAACACCATTGGAAGCAATTGAATCAAAGAAAATAGCATTTGGGACAATAATCAATGGAAAATTTCAATTAAAACGTAACCATGATTATTTCTACCAAATTCAAGGGCAGCTACATATTACTAAACGTCAGTATTGTATATTTGTGTTTTGGACCCCAACTGGAAAACCTGACAATATTCTATGGGAAAAAATTGAAAGAAATGAACAGTTTTGGGAAGAACAAATGAAAGCGAAACTGACCTTTTTTTACAATGAATGTTTGCTTCCCGAGATAATTGACTCTCGATACCTTAGGGAAATGCCAATTCGAAATCCAGACCGTAATTCAACTATTTAATTTATAATTATATTATTTGAAATATTTAATTATTAATAGAATTAGAAATAAATAATTATATTATTTAAATAATTGTTCGATAAGACAAATGCTTATTATGTAATATTTGCAAATATATTTCGTATTTTAAATTAATAATTTTTTTTAAACATTTCTTTTTTCACTCTGTTTTTAAATTTCATTATTATTTACGTGTTGCAAAGCCCTGGAAATCGTAGTACGCGAGTTAACTATACCCTAATTACTACATCATCATTATTGCATCATATTGCGCAATAGATAAAGTAAACTGTTACTATTTAAAATATAAATATTATTCACGAAATATATTTATATTTTAAAACACACGACAGCAACTAATAGTCATCAACTATTAGATGTCACCTTTGAAAGATAAAGTAAACTGTTATAAATATTATTCACGAAATATACTTCCTGTGAAAAACACACGGCAACAACTAATAGTCATCAACTATTAGATGTCACCTTGGAACATCAATAAGAATACAGTATAAAAACGGTATGAACTAAAGAAGAGGGGATGAGTCTTATTAGAACTCTGACAACAGAACTCGGCTACTCTGTTACAACAAACTATTTAACCATTGTATTATCGTTATAATCAAATAAATAATTTGTATTCAAAATAAATTAAGTATTTTTTTTGTGTTAAGTATCGTTCCCAAAACTTAACTGGCGCAGTCGGTAGGATAACTCACTAGCCACCGTGACTAGTAAAAACGAAGTTTTTGAAAGCAGTTATTCCTAAAAAGAACCGAAAAGTGACACTAACTTGTACATACAACAGAACCAAGTTAGGAGTACCGAGTTAAACACTGTATATACAACAGAACCAGTGTCCGCAAACTACTGTATATACATCAGAACCAGTAGAACAGTGAAAAACAAAAGTGAAAAACAAAAGTGAAAACAAAAGTGAAAAACAAAAGTGAAAAACAAAAGTGAAAACAAAAGTGAAAAAGAAAAACCAACTCTGCAACATACCGAACCAGAGCAGCCACAGGCACATCAGCAGTACGAGACTCCTGAGACCTACAAGAATGAGACTACTCATCGCAGTAACTCTAATGTAAGTCAGTTTTTGAATTTTAACAATTTTCTTGCTTTTATCTATCCTATTCCCAAATATTTAATATATGAGCGAAAGTGATAACACCAGTGATTCTTCGAGTGATTACACCAATTTCGACTCTGATCAATTTGACAGTGAATTATCATTTCAATTCGAAAAATTAAATATAAAAACAGACAATATGCCTAATCTCACGGCTGAACAAATTCTAGCTGAGGCTATGAACAGAATTCAGGAATTAGAAACGAGACTATCGGCGTTACAACAACGGACTCTTGTAGAGCAAGTCCAAATACCGCGACACGAATTAGTTCATCCCTTCAGAATGGACAATTCATTTTTCGTAAATATCAAACGTTACAATGGAAATACGGCACAATTATCCGACTTCTTAAAACAAGTAGGAACTATTGTTGAAATTTACGAGGATGCACCCCCAACAATTCAAAAGTATATTGTTGAAACAATAATATCGAAATTAGAAGACAGTGCAGCTTACGTAACAGCTGGACGAAATATACATTCATGGGAAGAATTAAAAACTATCCTAAAAGAAAACTTTGGTGACCAGCGAAACGAGACAACTCTAGTTTGTGAAATCGGGTTACTAGAGCAACAGTTGGAAGAAACTCCACAGGACTTTTATAACAAATGTGTCCACCACAAAGCCGCACTATTATCACATAGTCAAGAAAATGACGACGAAAGTGCGTATGAAGCCAAATATAAATTGTATACAGATGTTATTCTTGTACAATTTACGAAAGGTCTAAGAGGTACCATAGGAGACAATATCAGAGCAAGAATGCCATCAACATTGGAAAAAGCATGGTCATTTGTTATCGAAGAACAAAATGTCAGGTATGCTCGAACTAGAATGGGAAATGAGAAAAATCGTAATCCATTGAGAACGGCGAGAACACCTGAAAACAGTTTCCCTACTAAACAACAATATAAACCTATGCAAGTACAGCATAAACCATTTGTATCTCAACAACAACAGCAGCAACAAGTACCCAAATTTGTGTCTCAAAATGTGCCAAAACAGGCATTTGGTAATAAAAACATAAATAAACCTTTTAACAATTGGAGGCAAACAACACCTATGCAGAAACCACAGTTTCCTGCACCAATGACTAAACCACCCATGCCAAGACCACAGCAGTTTCCACAACAGAATACCCAAAGATGGTATGAACCAATGGAAACATCACAAATGACACGAATAAATCACTTGGAATATCAAGTGAAAAATGAAAATGAACCCCAATATGACAAACCACAAGAATGTGAGGAAAATTATGAAAATCACGAGGAAATTGAACAACCATCTAATGAAAATTACGAAGAAGAACAGGATTTTCAGGAAGGTGCCTCGGATTAGAAAATATTAAATTAAACACTAATAAAAATGCACCTTTACCTTTTATATATATCGACGAATTAAAAGCTAAGTTTCTAATTGATACAGGATCATCAAGAACCTTAATAAAACCATCTCTTGCTTTTAAATATTATAATAAATATGTAAAAGATGATGAATTTTCAATCACTACACCACATCAAACTACCAACCATAAATATACGGCAACAATCCCACTATTTCCTACTTTCAAAGAAAACCAATATCACAAAATATATTTGTTTGACTTTGACAAGAAATTCCACGGTTTAATAGGCGTTGACTTAATTAAACAACTAAAAGGAAAAATTGATTTTGAAAATAATATACTAAAAACACCGAAAACAAATATTAAAATATATATGGACAATGAAGAATTTATTAAATTAAATACATTAAAAATAAAAAATGAACATCTTAATGAAGAAGAATCAAGAAATCTATATAAATTATTAAATTCATACAAAGACTTATTTCCGGCAGAAAATGAATTACTATCTTTTACTAATGTAACTAAACATCATATTAGAACAACAGATGATGAACCCATCTATGTAAAAAACTACCCTTATCCAGAAATACATAGAAAAGAAGTTACACGACAGATAGAAAATATGAAAAATCAAGGAATAATTAGAAACAGTCAATCACCATATAACTGTCCTATTATAATAGTCCCAAAGAAAATGGACAACAGTGGAAAAGCGAAAATAAGAATTGTTAACGATTATAGAAAACTAAACCATAAAACAATTGAAGATAAATTCCCGATACCTAATATAGACGGAGTACTTAGTAAAATAGGTAATTCAAATTACTTTACAACCTTAGATTTACACAGTGGATTTCTACAAATAGAAATGCATTCTGACAGTGTAGAGAAAACCGCTTTCTCTACAGAAACAGGACACTATGAATACCTTAGAATGCCCTTTGGTTTAAAAAATGCTCCGGCGACTTTCCAGAGAACAATGAACCACGTCTTAGATGGACTAGTAAATAATATTTGCCTAGTGTATCTTGATGATATAATTATTTTTGGAACATCTCTACAAGAACATTTAGAAAACTTAAGGCATGTGTTAAATCGATTAAGAGATGCTAAGTTAAAAATTCAAATAGATAAATGTGAATTCTTAAAGAAAGAAACAGAATTCTTAGGACATATTGTAACATCAAATGGCTTGAAACCAAACCCTAATAAACTAGAAGCTATTAAGAAATTTCCTATGCCTATTACACCTAAAGACATAAAAAGTTTTCTTGGACTCTCCGGATACTATAGAAAATTTATAAAAGATTATGCGAAAATAGCTAAGCCATTAACCCTATGTCTCAAGAAAGGACATAAAAATCTATATACACCTGAATACCACCAAGCATTCAATGTTTTAAAAGAAACCCTAATAAACGCACCAATATTGATACGACCTAACTATGATAAACAATTTATTCTAACGACAGATGCTTCAAACATAGCAATCGGAGCAGTATTATCTCAGAAGGAAAATAATAACGACAAGCCTATAGCATATGCTTCTCGAACTCTCAATGAAGCTGAAAATAAATATTCAACAATCGAAAAAGAACTCTTAGCGATTGTATGGGCAACAGGATACTTCAGACATCATTTATATGGAAGAAAATTTAAATTGATAACTGATCACAGACCTCTTGTATGGCTTAAAGACACTAAGAACGTCTCTTCAAAATTAACAAGATACCAAATCAAGTTACTAGACTATGACTACGAGATTGAATACAAACCAGGACAACAAAATAAAGTAGCAGACGCTTTATCAAGAGTCAGAATAAATGTTTTCCCTAAAACTGAAAAACCAGATGAAACCAGTTCACTCTTTAATAACCCAGATGTGACTATGGAGGATCTTCAATTTCTTGACGAAATACCCGACATAGAAGTTATACAAAATAACCCGGAACAACAACAAGAAATACCAGAACAAATAATTGATCTAACGTCTGAAGAAAATACTATTGATCAAATACCGGAAGAAAGATCAATGAAAACACCACCAATAAGAGGAAATTCAACTGTCTCTAACGCAACAATTCATTCACAACAAGAAAGCGATGAAGGAATACCTATATGTGAAAAACCATTAGAATCACATCTACATCAGATACTTATAACATATACTTTTAAAGAACCACCTAAAACAATATTAATAAAAAGAGATACACAACAAATTTTTAAAATATCAGTAAAATATAAAAATAAAGACCAATTAATACAAGAACTTAAAAAATTAAATCCTAAAGAAAAATATTACGTACAAACTGCAGAAGACATATACAGAAACCTTATTATAGTTCGAAAGGAATATTTTCCAACGTTAAAACTCTACAGGTGTATGAAAAACGTTAAATACGTTAAAGACTTACAACAAAGAAAAAATTTAATACACGAATATCATACGGATATAACGAATCATAGAGGAATACCCGATTTAATCAAGAGATTAAAAGAAAAATATTTTTGGACTACCATAGAAAAAGAAATAAAAATATATGTGGACAATTGCAGATTATGCAAATCTAACAAATATGAGCGACACCCTACCCAAACTCATTTGAACATCACTGAGACTCCAAATAGACCTTTTCAACTAATACACATTGATACATTTGTTATTGAAAGAAAAGAATATCTAACAATGATAGATCCCTTTAGCAAATATGCTATAATAAAAAACATACTAGGTAAAAATAGTATAGAAATTGTAAACAAATTGATAGAAATACTATCCACAATACCAATACCTCAAACAATAATTATGGATCAAGGATCAGAATTCATAAATCTTGGAGTAAAAGAACTATTGGCTACACATAAAATAAATACACATTTCACTACAGCAGGACATCACACCGGAAATAGTCCTGTAGAAAGACTACATAGCACACTGATTGAACATTATAGAATAATCAAAGAAACTAATGATACTATCTCACCAGTGGAAATAATGAATAAATGTGTATTAGCCTATAACCATACCATACATTCAACTACTGGTATGACTCCTTTAAGTGTATTATACGGATCAAACACACGCAACATATTTGATCTAGAAATAGAAAAGGAAATTACCCAGGACAAGATAAAAGATCATCTTGACAGCCTAGAGAGAATATACGACAAAATACACGAAGAAAACATTCACAAGAAAAATGTTACTATTAACAGAATTAACGACAAAATAAAAGCTACTATATTTAATATAGGAGATTTAGTTTACATAAACAAAAATCTAAGAAATAAAGCAGATCCAATTAAAAAAGGACAATATGTAATTCAACAAATAAATAAACAAACAAACGTTATGAATTTAAAACATATACAAACAGGAAAACTTATAGCAAAACATGCAAAGGAAGTTACTAAAATAAAACACCCTTTAATTCCAGAGGTTGGACCATCGGGGCAACAGGAGACGTAATACAGAAAATTACTGACAATCCCGGACTATATCCAGTACAACTAGGAATAGCAACCAACATAAAAACATATTGGAAACTCATAAAAGTCATAAACTACGCACCTTTGATTGAAAAAAGTAAAAACATAAATCTACAAGCAGAAACATTTTTACAAAAATATACATTAAAAATTGATAAAACACCATATAAAATATATCAAACTACTGTTAATGAAAATACTAAACGAATAGAACAAATTGTTAATGAAATATTTACTACACCTATTAATCGCATTAAAAGATCAATAGAACCACTAGGAAATATAATTAAAATTATATCAGGAAACCTAGATGCCGAAGATGGTAGAAGATATGACAATGCTATAAAACAAATGCAATTAAATACAAATGCACAAAACAAGAACATAAATCAACTAACATCATTAATGGAAAAAGCCGGAGAAAAACATCAACGTGCTATAAAAAATATTAATGAAAATCAAATACATATGGAGAAAATAATAAATCAATTACTGGAATCAAAACGACAGATCGCTACTCAGTTTGATCGAGTAAATAAAGAAGATGAAATAAAATCTATATTTGAACAAATAATAATGCTTCAACAATCTATCATCAACGAATTTAATACAATAGAAGAAGCAGTAACATTCCTAAGAATTGAGACTTTCCATCCTGCTATTTGCTCTCCAGAAGAACTAAGAAAAGAAATTAATTTGATACAACGAAGAATAACAGATAAATATGTAATACCCTATTCAGACGAATTGAGTAAACTAGATAAATTAATCCAAGCTGATGCATACATCACTAATTATGAAATAAAAATGATAATTAAAATACCTTTGATAACCAATCAAAAATACCAATATTTCCACCTCTATTCAGTTCCTATGAAATATAAAAATCAACCCCATTTCCAATTGATTATCCCTTCCGCAAGATACTTGTTAATATCAGAAACAGACTATCTTCAAAGCGATGCCGACAAATAACAACGGAGGAATTCATATGCAACATAGAAGAAAAGAAATGGATAGACCACACACCCTGTGAAGTACAGCTTGTAAGACAACTGGAAAACCCTACATGTGATGTACATACCTTCGCAAACTACACTGAAGCTATTCAAGCCATCAATGAAAACTCATGGATATTATCTAGCCCCAAACAGATTAAAACTACCTTAAAAAGTCAAGATACATCATCAATCTTTGTACTAGAAGGAAGTTACTTAATAACTTTGCCCAATAAATGTCAATTAATTAATGAACATTTTGAATTAATTCCACAAATAAATAATTTAAAAACAACAATTAAGGTAAAAACTGCAATGTTAAAATACAATTTTAACACTACTCAAAAACTTCCAATACAACATTTAAATTTAAAGCACGTAAACCTTGACGACTTTAAATCTATATCTAATCAATATAATAAATTACCCATACTAACCAATATAGATATAAAACATAAAATACATACCAATACTAATACTATTGTAATAATTTTAATCATTATTATAATTATATGTATACTAGTATATAAGCTATATTTAAAGAAAAAGAAAAATCAAATATTGAAAGAAATTAATAAAACAGAGGTAATACAATTGGAAGAAAATTAACTCCAAAGATAATTTTCTATCTAGGTTAGGAGGAGTTAACTATACCCTAATTACTACATCATCATTATTGCATCATATTGCGCAATAGATAAAGTAAACTGTTACTATTTAAAATATAAATATTATTCACGAAATATATTTATATTTTAAAACACACGACAGCAACTAATAGTCATCAACTATTAGATGTCACCTTTGAAAGATAAAGTAAACTGTTATAAATATTATTCACGAAATATACTTCCTGTGAAAAACACACGGCAACAACTAATAGTCATCAACTATTAGATGTCACCTTGGAACATCAATAAGAATACAGTATAAAAACGGTATGAACTAAAGAAGAGGGGATGAGTCTTATTAGAACTCTGACAACAGAACTCGGCTACTCTGTTACAACAAACTATTTAACCATTGTATTATCGTTATAATCAAATAAATAATTTGTATTCAAAATAAATTAAGTATTTTTTTTGTGTTAAGTATCGTTCCCAAAACTTAACTCGCGTGCATCAGGCTATAAACTCTGGAGAAACATATATTAGCCACGCCTATCCCTTCGTCTCACGCCACTACATCTCTAAAACATAACTTTGATAACGAAGTTGCTAGGTTCGTAGACGGGCGCCTTAACTCAATTAAGGGGGGGGGGTCTGGGTTTTCACTTTCGAAAAATCGATTTTTTGTTTTTTGTTTTATCTTATTGTTTAACATTTCAAGAATATGTCCTTAAAATTTTAAGCCGATCTAAGCAATATTCTTGAAGTTATTGTCTTATTAATCCGGTATATTATATTGTATTATATGTTAATCAGGTATACAGTTTATTCATTGCTATAGTCCTGACGCGTTTTTCTCAAAACTACTTTTTCAAAGTCCGTGTTTACTGCCATTTGAAAACTACTCGACCGATTCATTTCAAACTTTGTACACATTTTCTTCATATAAAATACCTCCCCCCTACGTTTAGTAAAAATTTTTTTTTTAACATTAAGGGTGTTTCCCACCCACAAAATGGCGGAAATTTTAGTCGAAAATAACGGTTCACACTTTAGATGGCCGTCAAAAATTTTTAAATTAAAAAAAAAATAATCAGAGAACGTTGGGGGGAAGATTTGTTTATAATTTAACTAAATTTTTATAGTTTTTCATTTTCTGATAATTTCCGGCCGAGTTACAGTGAACACCGCAAATGGTTTTTTTTTTCAAGACGTCCTGGGGGAAGCTCTGTCACGGGCTAATGATTTAATATTTTTGCATGAAAAATTTACAGAACATAGTCAAAACTATGCTCAACAATGTATAGAAGGTTTGAATAAAATTGCTCAATCGATATTTGAGATAAAAAATCACAAAAAAAGTGTTTTTTTTTACGCTGAAACCCAGACCCCCCCCTTAAAGATTCATCATCTGACAAATCGTATACAGCTAAAAGTTTGGCCGAAATGTACAATGATGATAGAGAAATCGGTTATATCTTCTATTTTTGAACCAAGTACTGCGTGAAGTAACGTAACGCTGACGCTGATCTTACTAAATTGTACTCCGATTTACGCTCATTGTTGTTATCATTAGCCAGGCGTATATTTCAACCTAGTTTTCTCCGTCCGTTGGTATCGAATACTTCTGTTACGATGCTCCATCAAGCAGATATTCAAGCAGTACAAAATGCGTTATTAAGATCTAAGCAAGCAATAGGTAATTCGTTATTACCCATCGAGTATGTTGACTTTGGTTCTTCATTTGCAGCTTTTGCTCAAAAAAAAACTATTTCTGACGATCACCTACACGAAGTCAAAGTGCGATCACGAAATTTTATAATAGTATTATGTGAACAACTCGTCCAAAGATTACCAACAAATCTTATTGTGATTGATAAATTAAGATATTTTGCGTCTATTAAAGTGGCGTCTATTAAATACATTAAGATTACATGACATCAACGAAAAGTTTGACGATACTGTCAAACCAATCGATTTGGATTTGGGGTAACCCTGGAATGAATAAAATTGACAACAGAAATCATTTGCATTTGAATTTTCAAACCAAACACATCGTCTAAGAAGGAAACAAAATCAACAACGAGAAAATGGCTGACGATAAAAATCAACAAGAAGTGATGGAGGTCGATCAGGCAGAGGAGAGCCCACGGGAGGAGGAAGTGATGGAGATCGATGAAAATCAAAATGAGATAGTTGAGCTGCTGCCTCCGGAGGAAATAATGGACCGCACCATAGAGGATTTGGCGGACAGAACGGGCTACTGGGGCAGATTTGGGTACATTCCCCCGCCGCCAATCTTCTTCGAGGGAGAGGCCGTAGAATATATGGGGTACATACGAGGAGGTCGGTACGACGCCGAGCTCAACCACGAGCTAGGGAGGGACGAGGGACCGGAAAGCGACGCCGAGGAATCGGACGACGCCGAAGATAACCCACGTCAGGCCGAGAAGAAGCAGCGCACCAGCGGCTGTTAAAAAAAACCAAGGTACCAAAAATGTGTTAAAACTGAGAGTTTGAACAAAGAGGGGAGAAAAATTTTTCGGTGCCATTCGAACATACGGAAGGTTACATACAGGGCCAACACCAACGGACTTTGAAAGTTCCTTCAAAGCATTAGCTATCAATAACATGTCTTCAAGACATTCTATTGATGCCAACTGTGAAGAGGACAAATGTGTTGGCCTTGTATCAAATATCAGACATTTATTAAGTCATGCAGAAGACGCAAGTGCGTGCAACTGTACATGAAGTAGCTGGTGCCACAGCAACTCAACTGAATAAAATTTGTAACCTAGAAATAGGTTACTTTGCTGGGTACATTTTAAGAAAGTGCTTCACACTTCTTAAGTTGAGCGATTGCGACATCTGCAAAAACACTTTAAGGGCAGACTGTCCAACTTGAGTACATAAACTGATCCAAAAAAGAGAATTTAAGGGTCACGAAAATAAAAGTTTAGATTATCCAAATGAACAATTTATAGACTTAATAAAAAATATTGAATGTACTGTATTTGAATTAATGCCACAAAAGCACAATCGGGTAGAGAGGAGATTATGCAAACAGTACGGCATGATACAGATTTCACTCTTTTCGTATGTATAGATCACAGCATAGAGTTAAAAGAAACATTACTTAATTTGTCAGTGAATCTGTACATATATAAATGGGTGAAAGATATTAATAACTTGCTCTCTGGAAGATTATCGCTTTCATCTTCTATGAAGAGCGATTCTATTAAAGTGGCAGCCCAGCAGAAGAGACAAAAATTATTTATAAAACATTATTTATTTATATAATATTTTATTTTTAATTTTATTATTTAATTTTTTATTAAAGGCAAGAATAATTATTTTAAATTCTAAGGAATGATTATAGAAATGTAACAAATTTGGATACCTATGAACTATATAAGTTAGAATTTATTGATTCCAATATTTATAAAGACAAAAGTAATTGTTTTAAATTCTGAAAATTGAGTATAAAAATTCATTAAATTTGAATGCTTTATAAACTTCATAAGTTAAATTGATGTTGATGACAATGTTTAAAAGCAAGAGTATAAAATTTTAATAAATTTTAATATCTCATTAACTATATAAATTAAAATGATAAAATTTAAAATTCAAAATTCTGATAAAATGACGTAGATATGACAGCAAAAATGGTTACGGTACAGTTTTA
Organism: Panorpa germanica; assembly: GCA_963678705.1. NCBI lineage: Eukaryota > Metazoa > Arthropoda > Insecta > Mecoptera > Panorpidae > Panorpa > Panorpa germanica. The sequence continues at coordinate 4,109,125 of OY783205.1, forward strand.
CGCAGAGAAACTGGAAAAGTAATTGATTATTTCAATTTGATTAGAAAATGTTTACTTGGTCATCCAAAATCTGATCATGACTGCAGACTTAATTTTATTGGAAGTGCGAATGTTATGGAGCCATTTGCTGCTGCTCGTTTCATTTCAGAGAGTACTATATTAAGAGATTTAATTAAATTGGATTATTGATTGGATTGATTAATTTTGAGATTGAGCAACAAGTAGTTCGCCTTTTATTAAAATTTGACACAAGTCGGGGGGGTGTTACAAATACTCTTTATAAATATGCAAAAGAACACAAAGAATTGAAAAGTGAATCAATAGCTTATCTACATCGGTGCTTCAATTATGCAATTTCTCAAAACGCAGGAAATTGCACAGTAATAGCGGATACTTTGAGAAATATTTCAAATCACACTTTCAATCATCATAACAATTATGATGATTGGTGCAGGTTTGCAAAGAATCCAGGAACTTATGAACACAGGGTTATAAAAGGTGGTTTCCAAAGTGCAAAGTTATTTGAAGACTTAAGAACCCTTTTTGATAAATTAGCTGACAATGTTGAACGATTTGCTGCTGGAGCATCCAGTCCACCAAGAGGGTTGGAGGATGAAAGACGGTATATGGCAATGTTAAAAAAACAATTTTAAAAAAAGTATGCAATCAGCAAAATGAACTTGATTTCTAAAGTAGAACTACCGGAACATGAGCTTATAATTGCAAGTCGTTATAGTCCTAATGCTTTGCTTCTCTCTCATACTAATTTCAGTAAGAAATTTATTTTTATCTGCAGAATATTACAAAATCTTTTGTCGAAAATATGTAATGAAATTAATATTGTGAGAAGTATAAAAAATATATTTTTGATAATATTGATTTGTCTATATTAGTATGTGAAAGACATCCATACATTCCTGGCACAATTTGGATAATGAAATATGATGATTCTGTTTCGCAGAGTACATGTCCACGAAAACCATATTCATATAGGGATTCAGCATATTCTTCGTTTAACTGGAGTTAAACCTACAGTTAGACATAAGGGAGTAAAACCGAAGTAGTCAGTTACCGACAAATATTGTGCAAAATCATATGCACATAAAAGTTATACGTTAATTAGTAATAATGCTAAATTGCTTGCTCGTAATGACGAACATAAAAATGGTCCAATAAAGTTTTCTATTTCTCTATTTTATAAACATTTCAAGTCAATAGTTTCTATATTAGAAAGTATTATTTAATAGGCCTTTTAAGAGTATGCTTAGCGCAAGCGCGTCCGCCATGTTAAAAACGCGGCAATATGAAAGTTTCGGGCACTTTTTATAAATATGGCTGGGCAACAAGTATTATCACCTCTAATATCAGTGCAATTAAATGAAAAATTAATTGACGGTGCTTCATTAGTGCATCCTACCGTAGAAGCCCACAACTGTGTTCAGTTACGACGATGGTTGAAGTGTCATGGTCGTCCTCAAGGAGGAAATAAAGCCGAACTAGTTGAGAGGTTAGGATATATAATAATAATTTAATAGTAATAAGTAAAAGTAATTACAAAAAAGAATAATTCTTATTTCTATTTCTTTTAGGGTCAAAAACGCTCTGCGTAATTGTGTGCCAGTAGATCCAGGTTTAGATAAAGGAAAATGGTTGAAGCAGGAAGTTCAAAAAAACCAAAATCATCAAGCAACTAGCACCAATTTGACTTTTCCAGATGTGTGGCAAAAATTTCCATCTAATGATTTACCAAAATCATTTAATGAAGCCTCTATTTATGATTATTTAATTTCATCTTGCATAGTGGATAAAGAAAATTATAATTCTAGTGATGAGGAAAATGAACCAAATATATTAGATTATAGTACAGCTAAGCCTTTGAAAAGAGGAAAGCTTTATGTCGACAGTAACCATGTTACAGATATTTTTGATTCGAAGATATCACAAGATATTTATTGTCTGAAAAGTAAAATCAAAGCTTCCTATAAAGTAAAACCAAGCTACGCAGTTCGTGCAATGATAAATGCTGAAAGTGGAAAGATTTTGCGAGGGACCTGTGAATGTAAAGCATCGAGTTTAGGACGTTGTGCACACGTTGCTGCTCTCCTGCATGTTTTGTTGATGCAATGTAAAGATGCTGCCAAAGAAAACGTAGCTTGTACAAGTCAGCTTTGTGTTTGGAATCAAGGGTCTAAGAAGAAAGAAGCTCATAAAGTTGATTATCTATATAACATCGATAAAAATGATAATAACAAAAAAAAAAATAATAAGCAATCCAATAATTATCAAAGTAGTAACATCAAATGTGTAAAACCAGACGTACAGAAAACATTAATTTTCGCACGTAACTTACAAATTTTACACGGGTCCAAAAAACGCCCAAGTGTATGGGAACTTGTCATTACTCCAAGTTATGATGATTACGAGCTGAGCTTGCCTAGGAAATTGTGGTAAGGAATGGAAGAGATGGAAAAGAGCATTTCAGCATTATATTGATGCGGCTGGAGTAACCGATTTTAAACGTATGAAAAATATTTTTTTGCACTGTGCAGGAATGAAAGTGCAAGACGTGTATTATTCTCTGCCAGATGAAAAATTTTAACCATCTCAATTACATAGTACAGCTACATGGTGGTTTTGTTTCATTGTTAAAATTATAATTAAAGTAATAATCAAATGTGCTACAAATTGTATTGGTACATTTTCTTGTTTATTTTAAATTTTGAAAACGACGGGTTTAAAAAATGGGCTTTAAATCAAAATTGTGAGAATTGTGGATTCTATTTCATAAAGTAAAAACATTTATTAGTAGCGCGTTGTAAAAGCATATCTTGACATTTCCATAAATAATTGGGATTTATATCTCCTAGAAGACGTTCCTTGTCAAAATGATTTGATCCAACTCCACCAGATAATAATTGCGGAGCGCATTTTGTGTGCTTGGGCATATATTATATTATCCGGAGAATCCACAGTATTTTGTGAAAATGATATGAATTACTTAAGAAATTTAATTCGCAGAGAAATAGGTGAGCACAATAGTGGCATCCAGTCTAAAGATGATTTGCTGCATACTTAATATATTTGGTGATATTAAAAATCTGTTATTTAAACTACTGTTATAATGTAATACATACATTTCTTGATAAGACGTTTTCAAATAGAGTAACTAACGAGTAAAATACAACTAGCATACGATTTATTTCAGTCACTTCAATTAGATCAACAATAACTGAAATCATTCAACAAGAGTAGCAGAACACATTAAGAAATGGTAAGATTGCACTACTAGCAATTTAAATATATTATATGCTGGTATAGGGAAAGGTGCAATAAAAGCAAACTCTCATGTTCTGTGCAGAATTTCAGTATCAGTTCAGTACCATATTATAACATTGAAGATAATTACAATATTCAGTTCCATTCCATATATTATAACAAATAATAACCTGAAGTAATTGACCAACTTAATATTCTAGGATCGAAATTACTACTTATATGGGGACGGCTTTTTGGTGCGGTGCGGAAAGCATATGTTCAACATACCGGCGAGCATGTTGACAGAGCAGTCAGTGGCAGGACTGGTCGGCAGCTGGAGGCCAGCATTCGTCACATCAAAGAAAGTGACGCAAATATAAAAAAAGCGATGGTGATGATTGACATAGACGGTATTACTATCTACAATGAGTTAAAAATATCTATGAATATTTATAACTATATTTATAATTTAATTAGACAAGACCATGCAACTGTAGTAGATATACGTCACGTATTTAAGTACAATAGAATGGAACAAAACTTTTCAAATATTTACTTTAATGCAAAAGCAGTATGTAAATTTACGGGCGGCGCTGAATATTACTTTAGAGTTTATAAAAACTCTAAAAACGATAATGTGTCGGTTCATGTTGAACAAAAAGGTGTTTTTCATCTTAACGCGGATGAATTTCATAGAGAGCAAATTCGAGGGACAGTTTGCAATCGTTTTAAGAAACTTTTAATACAAGATAATCCAAAAAACGTACAATTAGATGAGTTATTTAAAACGCACAAAAAGAAATTCAGTGGTGAAGTCTTATGCAGAATTATACATAAATTAAGTAAAAAATCTGAATTATATTGGAACAAAAGCGGAAAATGTAAAACAAAAAACAAATTAGATTGTTGCTGAACCATCCTGGTCCAGTGTTGGATATGGAGATGCAATTGGATCTCTAGTCAGAAGATGAAATGAAATTTCAAAGCAATTTTATTGTTAGTTAGATAAAAGTCATTGATACTTGAGAAACACTGGAAACTAAACTCTAGACCAAGTTAAAACTCAAAGTAGCAATACTGAGACACACACAATACCAAAACATACACGCATCGGTAAGTTCAATAAGATTTGGAAATTTTTAAATTCCTTCCAGAGTTCACTCTGCTTAATGATTAGCAATTGAAAGCAATTTATAATTTTTTTATTTTGACTTTCTGTATCTGCATTGTTGTTATATTTTTCGTTATTTTAGACAAGGACAGCTGTGTCTATTGGAGGAAAAGATTTTTCAACTTACACCAGAAAAGTAATGAAGACTCTATTTACAAACAACAGTCAGTAAAATTACACCGGGTACGGTTTTAAAAAAATAAACCTGTAAAGGAATACAGAATTATGTCCATAATAAAAGGAGCTTGTATAGTTTTCTTAGAGTTTAAACAATAATATTGTTACAATATATAAATAAATTTTATAAATATAATTACATTTTTGTATACACGGGAAGTGCCGTAGAATCAACAATCAAACGATGGCTACATTATACGAAGGACTTAAAGGACTGGCTTAAGAAATAAATAAAAGTCTCGCTACGTTCCACAGTGAAAAGGAACAGTTGAGATAAAAATGATGTTTTGTGAAAAAATTGGTCATATAGAGAAAGTTTATTTTAAAAAGCAAATGGATAAAAATGAATCTAAAACGTATCATGCGAGAAGGAAGTACAAATAAACTGAACGTGATCATGGAAATAACCTCATGATCTAGAAAAGCTGTGTGCAGAAAACTTACTAAAATCCTTTTTAAGAATTTCTGAAGATAATTAACTACATCTAAAAAAAACAATCATGGTTTTTGTTACCTTTTGATAATTTCTTGCACATTTCTCTAAAAAATTTCAAATGTATTATACAAAATTTTACATTATTTGCTTTGTTGTAAATGCAAAGTCAACTGGAAATTATTTTATTGTTTACTTTGACGCCTCGAATTATGTATTTATTGAAATAAATTAATAGAGACAATTTCGATTTATTCCAAACGAAATTAAAGAAATTCTTTAAAATTTGCTTGTTTGTGTGATGAAATTTAAATGTGAGACCCCCTATGCATTATAGAGACGAGAATAAACGAACACGTATTACAATAACTCAATATAACTATCAAATATATTTATTAAATACTGGATTTTAGTAATATGTAGAATAAATGTATATGCATACTGCAATATCATTCTATTTGAAGTAGAAGATCGTAAACGTATTTTCAATTTTTGCATTTTTCAAACTATCTTAAGGTTAGAATTCATTTAAATATCTAAAACAACAATTAGACTGATCCTTATGTGAAATACCATATATTGCATACTTTAAAACTATTTTATAATCAAAAACACTTACATCACTGCCCGGTCAATAGGTAAACTGCATTATTAACAATAAATTACTATAAGATGTAATGTAATAAAACATTATCCGTTGATCAGAATCTCAGCATCCATTGATGTAAAAATGTTTTCTGCAACAAACGTAACAAATTATCAGACAATTGTTTGAAAAGGTTACATGTAAATACAAATTTAACGAAGCATGTGTCCACTTTCTTAGTTTCCATCAAATATTATTATTTATGTAGGTAACTTTACCTACTTTAACTTTTTTTGTATGTAATTAAAAATTAAAATAATAAAGAATGAGCAAAATGGATAAAAGCAGATATGGGGACGCCAGAAAACCTAAATTCTTAACACAAATATATTTGTGACACTTTGACGGATCTGCTGCTCGTACAGAACAGATGTTCAGTTTGTTTTGGCCATAATCACTAATAAAAAAACTAAATCCAAAGCCATAATGAAAATTAAAACAAAAGAGCACTTCTGGTACATATAATGAGTATGTCCGCCTGTCTTAGACAAATATTGGATGGAGGAACCTCTTGTGCAAATACTTCACCCAATATTCTCAGTTACACCCCTTTGCTTACGCCCTTTCTCATATATTATCCTCATAAACCTCAAAGGAATGGAAATATTAACCCAAAATTAAACTGAAAACAGCAAAAGGGATGCTAATGTAGACAAATAAGTGAAGGCAATTGTATCAACATTGCCGAAATACCGAAATTCTCAAAAGCAAACAAGCTCGGCGATAACGTTAAAATTGATCTGAAAAGGTTTTATTCTTCTTGTCTGATAGTTTAGTTACAATATGTATAAATGCCTACTTTTTTAATTCGTACTAAGACAATAAGGATATACCAGAGAAAAACATAATCAACCAGAATAAATATTATTTGGGAAGATACAAATAAATCAAATAAAAAAACATTCCTGCATTGTGATAAATAGATCACCACTGTGAATTTATAAATTGCACTTTATAAATAGTTATAAAATTCTCAACTCCAACTCAAGAAGATGGTTAATATTAAAGTACTATTAAATTATGTAAAGCAGTCTTTAAGGGGCCAAACCGCGTCTTTTTCATCTTGTAAAACAATCACACCTACGTATAATGTGTGTATGTAATAAATAGACTGCATTATTGTAATAATACATTCTGTTAATTAATCCTCTTTATTTAGAATGTAATATTACAGTAATGCAGTCTATTCAATACATGGACACATTATACGTTCATTTTAGATTTATTTTATATGATGAAAATGATATGTTTACTCAAAATGTTCGCAAATATGTGTTTCAAAAGCATTAGCAAAACCATAGGTTTTATCGTTATTTATAATTCATAATTTTAAAGTGAATTACATAATGATATTCAATTTACCTTTAAGTCGCGATCGGCTGTTCAAAAATGTCGCAAGCGAACTTCTTTTTTGTGCCATTGAAGTACTCCATGTGATCTCCAACAAAATAATCATCTGTCTTTGTTTATGTTTAACGTTTGCTGGTGTAACGCTTTATTGACCTGAAAAGTATAATGCAGATTTATTGTTACATGAAATTAATAAATTAACCATCTATGCTACATACATTTAACTTTAAAATAAATTAATAATCAAGTGACGTGAAGGACTTCTACAAACCATTTTACTAAAAGTTTTTTATATGTAAATTTTTTAATAAATTTCAAATAAAATTTAAAACCTTATTGAAAAGAAGTCAATTGATCTGTTCCTAAATTTTATAGGTTTAGTTATGTACAAATGATGCTAAGGTATGATGGATTCCTCTATTTTACTAAAAGAGATTCAAAAAAGATTAGAAGCATAGATTAAGTGCGGCAAGGTGAGATGAAAAGGTTATAACATTCCATTTCACAATACAATAGGATTAATAGAAATTAATATAAAACTATTGATACTTATAATAAAAGAATGCAAAGCTGTTTCGTTGATGTTGATTAAGTAATTCATTGTTTATAGGTTTAATAAAAGAAATAGAAATATATCAATATTTATATCAAACTTTTTGTATTGAATCTTCTAGTGCCATTTTATTTCTAACCTCTATTTTTACATGTTTGAGTATACAATAATCGCCATAAAACATACGAAAGTCATTTTTAACAACTTGCAAAACGTGTTTTTATAACGAATAATTACCCAATATACATATATACTTACAGGTGGATGTTGCGTTTTCAGTAATAAATACAAATCTAGCATTCACAAGCCACAAGTCATCTTATGAATATGATGGTAAATTGATTTAGCCGTTACTAATCAATCTCGTGATCCAACGTCTTAATTTTAGGATACTAAAAATAATGAATAAAATTGAAATAAAACAAAATGAATATGGTCATTTTAAACTATGTATTTTAATTACTATAAAACTAACCTTAACATATTTATAACGTCGTGTGCAACAAAGTCCGTTCCATTAACTTATTATTAAAAACACGTGGTGATGCTATTACTTCTTAAACCATCTTAAACAATAATGTGTAACAAACAATGTCGGATTATTCGATGCTGATTGTGATGCTGATTGATGCTTACACTTTAATACGCTCGGATGTGATGCACAAGAAAAAAGAAGCGCGATTTCAAAGATGTTGCCAGATTACAGCTTAAAGCTATTACCATAGTTTGTGTACCATAGAGCGTAGACTAGTCGTTGGTAGCCACTAAATTATTTAAGGGTGCGTTCACAACAATCAGCTCACGACCGCAGTTTTTCCCGTTCCACTTGCTTGCGATAGTTGATTAAATAGCTCTGTAGCAAAAGATATATCTACAAACAAAATCAATTTTTCATAAAAGAATTATATTCTAAATGATAATGAACATTGTTTATTTATTAAGTTCTTGTAAAAATGACAGTTAAATATGAATTGAATTTAATTTTATTAAGCTTATTTAACATAATAATATAATAAAATCCAATAAAATATCTCTTTTTAAATGATATAAAGTAATTTTATCTGTCATCGTCATCTTTAAGTTTTGCGGTATGTTTATATATTGCGCCGCAATGCTCAACAACGACCACTACGACCCAACTCTTTAAATGGGTCGTTGAGAGCTTGGCATGAGCGAAATTAATGACGTCATTAGTGACGTTTTCAAATATTTTGGACGTTGTGAATGCTTTATATTAAAATAATTAACAAAAGCAATTTAATTTTCATATATATCTTAATCTATTGAATATATCTTAATTGTAAATATTTTAAATTTATGTAATTGTGAAATAATTATATATAGATATAAATTAATGTATTATAAGTATACTTTTGGTGAAATATAAATCATAATTAACTTATTTTAGATTTTGAACGAGCTAGTTGATCTATTGCTTTAAAAAATATAAATATATTTTATACCAAATTTTATATATACCAATTTTATATATGCTATTATTATTACTATATTTTTAACTAAACTGTAAAGTTGTATTTGTGTTCTTAATATATATTTAAATGAGATGAATGCAAGAAATTGTGGTATCCCTGCTACAACTTCCAAGCGACGAGCAAAGGGCCACCCCAGTGCCGCGACAAATGGTAACGAACAACCAAGAAGAAGAAAACAGATATTAACCGCCAAAACAGACGTCATCGACGCCATTGCATAAAAGTAGAATGTGGTAGAATGGTAGAATACATGGGGTTCACATTTTTGCACCACTCATTCGCTTGAATCCGAATTGCGGTCTTGAAAATGTGGTCCTTTACAATGTGGCTGAATTCATAATTGTTTCAAATCCTCCGTAATTTTCCAGGTTGGCCTAGAATATTTGAATTGACAAACATCTGCGATTAAATTCGGAATAAACTGGCGAACCAAATCAAAATTACAAATATCTCCATTTTCAAAGCTTTCACTAAATATCCACTTAAAAGAAAATGTTATCATATCGAGATACCTTAATAATCATCATTATTTATAATTATAATAATCATACCGCTTTCCCCATCTGTCGTAATGTAATTATTGCATTTTTCACATTGGTCCAGCTTCATTATTATTTTTGTTATCAATGCAGAATAATCATTTGTCTCTAGAGTCGCACAAATGAGATTTTTTATTACTACCTTCCGGATTACCATAACATTTGCAGGGTCTTTCTGTAAGATATTATTTGACTTAATAATAGAATTCGATAAGTTTTCAACACCTGTAGCAAAATTGTCTTCACAATTTCTACCAAAAGCGCTGGGTCCTGTTAAATTGTTCATTAGAAGGGTTTTGTAGGGCGAACAAAACTGATAGGCATAGTGTTCCTAAAGTGAAGTGATCTTATGATCTTATCTGGCGACTCGTTCATTTCGTTGGTCAGGAAGGCATAGGTATAATTACCTCCGTTTAAAAGTCCGTTTCTTATTGTTTTCATAATATGAGGAACATCATAAAAGGCCACAATTAAACCTTTACCAAGATCAAATGTATTATCTAATAAAATTATAAAACAAGTTATTACATAATACTTAATAATATATTTTAATTATAACCACACAATTTATTACCTCTCTGATGTGTATGTTTCTCTCGGATTTCTGCTGTTGGCTAGATGTTGGTCGCATACAGTTGCAACAACTTCAAATCCTTTAAGCATAATAAAGAAATAGTTACTACTCCGTTTAATATGTTACATTAATGATAAAATGATATGATTTATTAATAAATATAAACTAACCAGTTTTTGTGATTGCTGCAACAACTTCCTTTATACAATTTTTAAGAAGAGGCGTAGTGATAGACTTTGTGTCGTAAAGGAAAACTGGTTGTTGCCAATTTACCTTCAGACTTAGCAACATGAATACTAGAGCATGTCTTTCGATTTTTACATCCTGATAATCATTTTCCATGATTTCAAAGCCTCTAAAACATCAATGGCAGTTGGACACCAATCGTTTTCTTCTCACACTACAGAAACGAAATGTAGCACGTCTGATAAGCCCGCTAGTTAAGTTTTGGGAGCGATACTTAACACAAAAAAAATACTTAATTTATTTTGAATACAAATTATTTATTTGATTATAACAATAATACAATGGTTAAATAGTTTGTTGTAACAGAGTAGCCGAGTTCTGTTGTCAGAGTTCTAATAAGACTCATCTCCTCTTCTTTAGTTCATACCGTTTATATACTGTTTTCTTATTGATGTTCCAAGGTGACATCTATTACTTTTATACGTATGTATTCAAAGGTGACATCTAATAGTTGATGACTATTAGTTGCTGTCGTGTGTTTTTCACAGGAAGTATATTTTAAATAGTAACAGTTTACTTTATCTTTCAAAGGTGACATCTAATAGTTGATGACTATTAGTTGCTGTCGTGTGTTTTAAAATATAAATATATTTCGTGAATAATATTTATATTTTAAATAGTAACAGTTTACTTTATCTATTGTGTAATATGATGCAATAGTAATTAGGGTATAGTTAACTCCTCCCAACCTAGATAGAAAATTATCTTTGGAGTTAATTTTCTTCCAATTGTATTACCTCTGTTTTATTGATTTCTTTCAATATTTGATTTTTCTTTTTCTTTAAATATAGCTTATATACTAGTATACATATAATTATAATAATGATTAAAATTATTACAATAGTATTAGTATTGGTATGTATTTTATGTTTTATATCTATATTGGTTAGTATGGGTAATTTATTATATTGATTAGATATAGATTTAAAGTCGTCAAGGTTTACGTGCTTTAAATTTAAATGTTGTATTGGAAGTTTTTGAGTAGTGTTAAAATTATATTTTAACATTGCAGTTTTTACCTTAATTGTTGTTTTTAAATTATTTATTTGTGGAATTAATTCAAAATGTTCATTAATTAATTGACATTTATTGGGCAAAGTTATTAAGTAACTTCCTTCTAGTACAAAGATTGATGATGTATCTTGACTTTTTAAGGTAGTTTTAATCTGTTTGGGGCTAGATAATATCCATGAGTTTTCATTGATGGCTTGAATAGCTTCAGTGTAGTTAACGAAGGTATGTACATCACATGTAGGGTTTTCCAGTTGTCTTACAAGCTGTACTTCACAGGGTGTGTGGTCTATCCATTTCTTTTCTTCTATGTTGCATATGAATTCCTCCGTTGTTATTTGTCGGCATTTCTTATCGCTTTGAAGATAGTCTGTTTCTGATATTAACAAGTATCTTGCGGAAGGGATAATCAATTGGAAATGGGGTTGATTTTTATATTTCATAGGAACTGAATAGAGGTGGAAATATTGGTATTTTTGATTGGTTATCAAAGGTATTTTAATTATCATTTTTATTTCATAATTAGTGATGTATGCATCAGCTTGGATTAATTTATCTAGTTTACTCAATTCGTCTGAATAGGGTATTACATATCTATCTGTTATTCTTCGTTGTATCAAATTAATTTCTTTTCTTAGTTCTTCTGGAGAGCAAATAGCAGGATGGAAAGTCTCAATTCTTAGAAATGTTACTGCTTCTTCTATTGTATTAAATTCGTTGATGATAGATTGTTGAAGCATTATTATTTGTTCAAATATAGATTTTATTTCATCTTCTTTATTTACTCGATCAAACTGAGTAGCGATGTGTCGTTTTGATTCCAGTAATTGATTTATTATTTTCTCCATATGTATTTGATTTTCATTAATATTTTTTATAGCACGTTGATGTTTTTCTCCGGCTTTTTCCATTAATGATGTTAGTTGATTTATGTTCTTGTTTTGTGCATTTGTATTTAATTGCATTTGTTTTATAGCATTGTCATATCTTCTACCATCTTCGGCATCTAGGTTTCCTGATATAATTTTAATTATATTTCCTAGTGGTTCTATTGATCTTTTAATACGATTAATAGGTGTAGTAAATATTTCATTAACAATTTGTTCTATTCGTTTAGTATTTTCATTAACAGTAGTTTGATATATTTTATATAGTGTTTTATCAATTTTTAATGTATATTTTTGTAAAAATGTTTCTGCTTGTAGATTTATGTTTTTACTTTTTTCAATCAAAGGTGCGTAGTTTATGACTTTTATGAGTTTCCAATATGTTTTTATGTTGGTTGCTATTCCTAGTTGTACTGGATATAGTCCGGGATTGTCAGTAATTTTCTGTATTACGTCTCCTGTTGCCCCGATGGTCCAACCTCTGGAATTAAAGGGTGTTTTATTTTAGTAACTTCCTTTGCATGTTTTGCTATAAGTTTTCCTGTTTGTATATGTTTTAAATTCATAACGTTTGTTTGTTTATTTATTTGTTGAATTACATATTGTCCTTTTTTAATTGGATCTGCTTTATTTCTTAGATTTTTGTTTATGTAAACTAAATCTCCTATATTAAATATAGTAGCTTTTATTTTGTCGTTAATTCTGTTAATAGTAACATTTTTCTTGTGAATGTTTTCTTCGTGTATTTTGTCGTATATTCTCTCTAGGCTGTCAAGATGATCTTTTATCTTGTCCTGGGTAATTTCCTTTTCTATTTCTAGATCAAATATGTTGCGTGTGTTTGATCCGTATAATACACTTAAAGGAGTCATACCAGTAGTTGAATGTATGGTATGGTTATAGGCTAATACACATTTATTCATTATTTCCACTGGTGAGATAGTATCATTAGTTTCTTTGATTATTCTATAATGTTCAATCAGTGTGCTATGTAGTCTTTCTACAGGACTATTTCCGGTGTGATGTCCTGCTGTAGTGAAATGTGTATTTATTTTATGTGTAGCCAATAGTTCTTTTACTCCAAGATTTATGAATTCTGATCCTTGATCCATAATTATTGTTTGAGGTATTGGTATTGTGGATAGTATTTCTATCAATTTGTTTACAATTTCTATACTATTTTTACCTAGTATGTTTTTTATTATAGCATATTTGCTAAAGGGATCTATCATTGTTAGATATTCTTTTCTTTCAATAACAAATGTATCAATGTGTATTAGTTGAAAAGGTCTATTTGGAGTCTCAGTGATGTTCAAATGAGTTTGGGTAGGGTGTCGCTCATATTTGTTAGATTTGCATAATCTGCAATTGTCCACATATATTTTTATTTCTTTTTCTATGGTAGTCCAAAAATATTTTTCTTTTAATCTCTTGATTAAATCGGGTATTCCTCTATGATTCGTTATATCCGTATGATATTCGTGTATTAAATTTTCTCTTTGTTGTAAGTCTTTAACGTATTTAACGTTTTTCATACACCTGTAGAGTTTTAACGTTGGAAAATATTCCTTTCGAACTATAATAAGGTTTCTGTATATGTCTTCTGCAGTTTGTACGTAATATTTTTCTTTAGGATTTAATTTTTTAAGTTCTTGTATTAATTGGTCTTTATTTTTATATTTTACTGATATTTTAAAAATTTGTTGTGTATCTCTTTTTATTAATATTGTTTTAGGTGGTTCTTTAAAAGTATATGTTATAAGTATCTGATGTAGATGTGATTCTAATGGTTTTTCACATATAGGTATTCCTTCATCGCTTTCTTGTTGTGAATGAATTGTTGCGTTAGAGACAGTTGAACTTCCTCTTATTGGTGGTGTTTTCATTGATCTTTCTTCCGGTATTTGATCAATAGTATTTTCTTCAGACGTTAGATCAATTATTTGTTCTGGTATTTCTTGTTGTTGTTCCGGGTTATTTTGTATAACTTCTATGTCGGGTATTTCGTCAAGAAATTGAAGATCCTCCATAGTCACATCTGGGTTATTAAAGAGTGAACTGGTTTCATCTGGTTTTTCAGTTTTAGGGAAAACATTTATTCTGACTCTTGATAAAGCGTCTGCTACTTTATTTTGTTGTCCTGGTTTGTATTCAATCTCATAGTCATAGTCTAGTAACTTGATTTGGTATCTTGTTAATTTTGAAGAGACGTTCTTAGTGTCTTTAAGCCATACAAGAGGTCTGTGATCAGTTATCAATTTAAATTTTCTTCCATATAAATGATGTCTGAAGTATCCTGTTGCCCATACAATCGCTAAGAGTTCTTTTTCGATTGTTGAATATTTATTTTCAGCTTCATTGAGAGTTCGAGAAGCATATGCTATAGGCTTGTCGTTATTATTTTCCTTCTGAGATAATACTGCTCCGATTGCTATGTTTGAAGCATCTGTCGTTAGAATAAATTGTTTATCATAGTTAGGTCGTATCAATATTGGTGCGTTTATTAGGGTTTCTTTTAAAACATTGAATGCTTGGTGGTATTCAGGTGTATATAGATTTTTATGTCCTTTCTTGAGACATAGTGTTAATGGCTTAGCTATTTTCGCATAATCTTTTATAAATTTTCTATAGTATCCGGAGAGTCCAAGAAAACTTTTTATGTCTTTAGGTGTAATAGGCATAGGAAATTTCTTAATAGCTTCTAGTTTATTAGGGTTTGGTTTCAAGCCATTTGATGTTACAATATGTCCTAAGAATTCTGTTTCTTTCTTTAAGAATTCACATTTATCTATTTGAATTTTTAACTTAGCATCTCTTAATCGATTTAACACATGCCTTAAGTTTTCTAAATGTTCTTGTAGAGATGTTCCAAAAATAATTATATCATCAAGATACACTAGGCAAATATTATTTACTAGTCCATCTAAGACGTGGTTCATTGTTCTCTGGAAAGTCGCCGGAGCATTTTTTAAACCAAAGGGCATTCTAAGGTATTCATAGTGTCCTGTTTCTGTAGAGAAAGCGGTTTTCTCTACACTGTCAGAATGCATTTCTATTTGTAGAAATCCACTGTGTAAATCTAAGGTTGTAAAGTAATTTGAATTACCTATTTTACTAAGTACTCCGTCTATATTAGGTATCGGGAATTTATCTTCAATTGTTTTATGATTTAGTTTTCTATAATCGTTAACAATTCTTATTTTCGCTTTTCCACTGTTGTCCATTTTCTTTGGGACTATTATAATAGGACAGTTATATGGTGATTGACTGTTTCTAATTATTCCTTGATTTTTCATATTTTCTATCTGTCGTGTAACTTCTTTTCTATGTATTTCTGGATAAGGGTAGTTTTTTACATAGATGGGTTCATCATCTGTTGTTCTAATATGATGTTTAGTTACATTAGTAAAAGATAGTAATTCATTTTCTGCCGGAAATAAGTCTTTGTATGAATTTAATAATTTATATAGATTTCTTGATTCTTCTTCATTAAGATGTTCATTTTTTATTTTTAATGTATTTAATTTAATAAATTCTTCATTGTCCATATATATTTTAATATTTGTTTTCGGTGTTTTTAGTATATTATTTTCAAAATCAATTTTTCCTTTTAGTTGTCTAATTAAGTCAACGCCTATTAAACCGTGGAATTTCTTGTCAAAGTCAAACAAATATATTTTGTGATATTGGTTTTCTTTGAAAGTAGGAAATAGTGGGATTGTTGCCGTATATTTATGGTTGGTAGTTTGATGTGGTGTAGTGATTGAAAATTCATCATCTTTTACATATTTATTATAATATTTAAAAGCAAGAGATGGTTTTATTAAGGTTCTTGATGATCCTGTATCAATTAGAAACTTAGCTTTTAATTCGTCGATATATATAAAAGGTAAAGGTGCATTTTTATTAGTGTTTAATTTAATATTTTCTAATCCGAGGCACCTTCCTGAAAATCCTGTTCTTCTTCGTAATTTTCATTAGATGGTTGTTCAATTTCCTCGTGATTTTCATAATTTTCCTCACATTCTTGTGGTTTGTCATATTGGGGTTCATTTTCATTTTTCACTTGATATTCCAAGTGATTTATTCGTGTCATTTGTGATGTTTCCATTGGTTCATACCATCTTTGGGTATTCTGTTGTGGAAACTGCTGTGGTCTTGGCATGGGTGGTTTAGTCATTGGTGCAGGAAACTGTGGTTTCTGCATAGGTGTTGTTTGCCTCCAATTGTTAAAAGGTTTATTTGTGTTTTTATTACCAAATGCCTGTTTTGGCACATTTTGAGACACAAATTTGGGCACTTGTTGCTGCTGTTGTTGTTGAGATACAAATGGTTTATGCTGTACTTGCATAGGTTTATATTGTTGTTTAGTAGGGAAACTGTTTTCAGGTGTTCTCGCCGTTCTCAATGGATTACGATTTTTCTCATTTCCCATTCTAGTTCGAGCATACCTGACATTTTGTTCTTCGATAACAAATGACCATGCTTTTTCCAATGTTGATGGCATTCTTGCTCTGATATTGTCTCCTATGGTACCTCTTAGACCTTTCGTAAATTGTACAAGAATAACATCTGTATACAATTTATATTTGGCTTCATACGCACTTTCGTCGTCATTTTCTTGACTATGTGATAATAGTGCGGCTTTGTGGTGGACACATTTGTTATAAAAGTCCTGTGGAGTTTCTTCCAACTGTTGCTCTAGTAACCCGATTTCACAAACTAGAGTTGTCTCGTTTCGCTGGTCACCAAAGTTTTCTTTTAGGATAGTTTTTAATTCTTCCCATGATTGTATATTTCGTCCAGCTGTTACGTAAGCTGCACTGTCTTCTAATTTCGATATTATTGTTTCAACAATATACTTTTGAATTGTTGGGGGTGCATCCTCGTAAATTTCAACAATAGTTCCTACTTGTTTTAAGAAGTCGGATAATTGTGCCGTATTTCCATTGTAACGTTTGATATTTACGAAAAATGAATTGTCCATTCTGAAGGGATGAACTAATTCGTGTCGCGGTATTTGGACTTGCTCTACAAGAGTCCGTTGTTGTAACGCCGATAGTCTCGTTTCTAATTCCTGAATTCTGTTCATAGCCTCAGCTAGAATTTGTTCAGCCGTGAGATTAGGCATATTGTCTGTTTTTATATTTAATTTTTCGAATTGAAATGATAATTCACTGTCAAATTGATCAGAGTCGAAATTGGTGTAATCACTCGAAGAATCACTGGTGTTATCACTTTCACTCATATATTAAATATTTGGGAATAGGATAGATAAAAGCAAGAAAATTGTTAAAATTCAAAAACTGACTTACATTAGAGTTACTGCGATGAGTAGTCTCATTCTTGTAGGTCTCAGGAGTCTCGTACTGCTGATGTGCCTGTGGCTGCTCTGGTTCGGTATGTTGCAGAGTTGGTTTTTCTTTTTCACTTTTGTTTTCACTTTTGTTTTTCACTGTTCTACTGGTTCTGATGTATATACAGTAGTTTGCGGACACTGGTTCTGTTGTATATACAGTGTTTAACTCGGTACTCCTAACTTGGTTCTGTTGTATGTACAAGTTAGTGTCACTTTTCGGTTCTTTTTAGGAATAACTGCTTTCAAAAACTTCGTTTTTACTAGTCACGGTGGCTAGTGAGTTATCCTACCGACTGCGCCAGTTAAGTTTTGGGAGCGATACTTAACACAAAAAAAATACTTAATTTATTTTGAATACAAATTATTTATTTGATTATAACAATAATACAATGGTTAAATAGTTTGTTGTAACAGAGTAGCCGAGTTCTGTTGTCAGAGTTCTAATAAGACTCATCTCCTCTTCTTTAGTTCATACCGTTTATATACTGTTTTCTTATTGATGTTCCAAGGTGACATCTATTACTTTTATACGTATGTATTCAAAGGTGACATCTAATAGTTGATGACTATTAGTTGCTGTCGTGTGTTTTTCACAGGAAGTATATTTTAAATAGTAACAGTTTACTTTATCTTTCAAAGGTGACATCTAATAGTTGATGACTATTAGTTGCTGTCGTGTGTTTTAAAATATAAATATATTTCGTGAATAATATTTATATTTTAAATAGTAACAGTTTACTTTATCTATTGTGTAATATGATGCAATAGTAATTAGGGTATAGTTAACTCGCTCTACATATGTAAAAGAGGGGAAAATGTCAGAAACTATCAGAGTCGAACAAGAAAAGGATGTAGAACTTCAAAATTTGATTAAATTGAACAAATCACTGAAGATCCAACGCATCAACGTCGAACCAAAGATTCCAGTTTACTGAATCTTAATCACAAAAACATCAACATAAAAAGCTTAAAACCAAATAAAGGCACACTACGTCAATGAGGAAGTGACAAAGAAAAATCCGCAACATTCAGAGTCATGGTGTCATTTGCTCCAAGTATCGTCAAAGACACTCACCAAAGGGCAAAAATATGAATAAATGTGAAGACTATATCCCCAAATTCTTATTACTATTATTTTATTTTAATGTTTTTTCCATTTGGCACTACATTCTTGTGCTTTAACTCATTTATTTACATGCCATTGTGTTTTTAATTCAATTTTGATCCTTATTAAATCTAAACATTCTCAATCCATCTAAACGAAAAAAAGTATGTAAAATTATCCTTATAAAAATAAAAACAATCAAATAAAAACATCCTTCTGCTACTCTCCCTCCTGTTTCTACTCTGGCATTCCTACTCTTTCCTCGTTCGTTTTCTCTATCTCCGCCATCCATCTCTTCTCTTCACTGCCTTCCTTTAATATTTGCCCAATATTCTTTTCACTTATTACCTTTTTCTCACATGAAAACCTAATGTGCTCCAATGTATCTATCTCCGTTCCGCACACCCTGCATATCTTTTCTTCGTTTTTGCCCAGTATCTGTTTCCTTTCTCCTCGTTTTCCAATCTAAATCTGGCAATCCTTCTCATGTTTATTGTGGTACCAAATTCTTTTTACGTAATGAAATTCTTATTAATATTTAAAATAATAATGGTTAATATTAAACAGAAAATACGAAGGATTTTGAGAGTGAAACAGACGATAATGTGTTTCGTAAAGAATGGGCTTGTGTCCTATGTCTTTATATTGTATAAAACTGTACTATATATTGATAAAGTGGGTTACTAGAACCTCAAATGTTCAATTATTTTATAATAACTCCTCATATGTTAAGAGATATTAACAATTAAAAAAGTCATTTTGTCTCTTTAATTATTAAAGGGATTCAACGTTGTACACATTCCAAGTGCATGTGACATCACAATGCTTGTGTAGGGTTACCAACCTTACAGCTCATAAATCTCTGCTATATGTATTTATATATCAGAATATCAAATATTATTTACAGCTATTTCAAGGAATAATAAAATTTCAATATTATGTCTGCCTTAGCAGGGTTAAATAAAATAAAAACTTATTATTCTTTGATTTGACTTGATTATTTGACTACCAACAGCTCAGACCTACTCAACAAATAACTGACGTTAAAATGCATTTCACGTCATACAAATATGGTCGACCATTTTTAGCGCTAAAACTACAATTCAAACTTTTAATTGTTATATCTCCGTCAATATTTAGATATTTAATAAAATAGACACGCCAATACACATTTATTAACATCAATTTCAATCAACAATTGAAGAATCGACCACTACAAAATGAGGACTTCAGGGGAAGTATTCAATTTGTATCTTCAATTTGCTGCTACTATTAAAGCTGCTACAAGTGCATTATTAGAATAATATTTGGTATAATTATAAAATGATAAATGAATGAAGTTATTATTACAATTTAGACTAGTGTTCCATCATTATTTTTGTATTACTAGCTGACCCGGCGAAATTTGTTCCGCCTTAGAGGCATTAAATGAGCAGATTTTGGATTTTATTAATTTAAATGTGTATTTGTATTTTTCCATGTATTTTGGTGCATGGGTTGCACTCTTCAGTGAAGCACCTTGCGTTTTTTGAACCACGAAGCATTTTTCGTTTTATTTTCGTTTATATGTTGAAATCAAAACTATGATATTGATACTCATCACCATTCAATGGATTTTTTATTTTGATATTGAAATAATATCCAACTAGTAAATTCTAAAAGTTTAATAACAAATTGATTGAAAATACAGTTTTTTATTGAATACAATACTATTATTATTATTACAAAAATGCTCGAACATTCTTTAACTTAAACCAAAGAAAAATGTAAAATTTGTAAAATTTTAATTTTAAAATTTGTGTAAGTTTTATAAAATATAGCATTATATAGACAATATTATTTTTCTATAATTATGCGATTAATTCCTAATTATTGGAAAGTTATTGAAAATCAAAAATAAATTATTATCTAAAAAATTTGCTGGTTGGTCATTAGACCAGTTGTAACTACGTAAATAAATAATAAAAAAAATTAAATAAAAAAATATGAACGTTAATAAACAAAAGAGGAGAATAATAAAGTCCAAATCACGATAGTTCGGCGGCGACTTATACTTAAAAGGGGTAATAAGAGCGGTATAAATCTATAATACGATAATGAATTTTATCTTATTCGTTTCTATACACATTATAGAAAAATAAGTGAGTCAGTGCTTTTGAGTTACATCGGCAGTTTATACCCCACAACTTGTTTTAAGTATGAGTCGCCGCCGAACTCTCGTAATTTGAACTATACTTAACTTAATTAATATATTACTAACATCAGACTTTTCATTTTTTTAAATATCACATTGTATAGACAATTCAATATCTTTTTTAATTATACGACTACTTGATAATTATTATTAACGGATTACAGATATTAATATTACAGACGTGTAATATTTGGAATATTAGTAAGGGTTACTTTTTAAAATATTCTTAAAAGCATAATTAATAAGTCTAAGAGAAAAGAAAATTCGGTTTTATGAAAATCTCAGAGTGGACATGTATATAAATATATTAATACTTGTGAATAAAATCATTAAGGGGTTACATGGGTTTCGTGTCTTCAAAATTTTTTTTTTTTTTTTTTTGGCTTATTAATTTCTACAACATCTCAAGAATATTATACTAAATTTTCAAGTCGATCTGAATAATAGTTTCGAAGATACAGCCTTTGGAAGGTGTGCGCTCCAAGTCAGTTTCATTGTTACTCAAAAGTTTAAACGCGTTTTTCTGGGAACCGTGTTTTCAAAGTCGGTTGTCAAATTTTCTCGAAAACTACTCAACCGATCTTGATGAAATTTTACACAGGTGTTTGAGATACAATTTACTCGTGCTTGACGGAAGGATTTTTTTTTTTTTCAATTGCAACTATTTTAAAAGAAACAAAATGTCAAGCAAATTTACCTAAATTTTCATTTTTTTGTAAAAATGTCTGCCAAAATTCCAATTTTTTTTTTTTTTTTTTTTCCTTCCGTCAAGCACGAGTTTATGGTCTTACCTAAAACACTTATTTTTGTTTTTTCATTTTAGATAATCCTGTCACGAGTTATGCTGACAACGCGGACGCACCTTTTTTTCGAGGCGTCACCGGAAATGACGTCACAATAGAAGAGTTTTAATTTTTTTTTTTTGAAAATTTCAGAAATTATTCTTTAAATATGTATCTATAAGACAGAAAAAAGTTTGAATTAAATAATTAATTTTTTACATAGAAAAAAAAATATTGAAAATAGGCCTTATTTTACCCGACGAAACCCATGTAACCCCTTAATTTAACATAAATTTAAAACAAAAATTATTGAAACCGTGACAACCAGTCGGATGGATCAACTGTTGAACTTTTCGTTCAACTCCCATGGGATTCCCGCCAATTGCTACTTCATTTGAATGCGTTTGACAGTTGTTGCAGCCATTAACAGTGGTCATTGTATAATTTTACGTTACGATTCTCGTGATTTTGTTTTGTTTTCGTTCCATATACTTATAAAAAAAGTTTTAGTTAAAAAAAATATCTTAATTATATTATAAATGAAATTAATAAATTTAAAAATTAAATAAATATATATTACATATAATTAAATAAATTTTTCTTCAGGCATCCTAAAATAGTTTCTAGATTACTTTTTGTCCTCTAACGCAAGTTCCTTTACTAATGTTTCGGATGCACTCAATTTATGTCTTCTCAAAATCCATCGTCGAACCCAATAACGGAGCTTATGACATCGTTTTCTCATGTTCAGTAACATTGTTTTTAATTCTTCTTTTAGTAGAAGTGCTAATTAATGTTTGCTTTTCACCACTGAATTCAGCGGCATTTTAAAACTGCGATATCTCGAATGTTTTGCTATTAATTTATGAATGGAGTGCTATTTATTATCTGACGTTTGTAGTAAAGTAAATTTGTTCTTCGATGGGCTTGTGACCTGTTGTCTGCGTAGGCAACTTCATGGTTGCCATCCCGGAAATTCCCGGAATAGAGTGTTGGGATGTGTTTGTTGATATGTATGTGATATACGCGGCCACGAGAACTGCCAATCTAATAGAAAGTGATAAGATGATACATGAAATGAAGTAATTTAAATTTAAAAAGGCTTATCGCTAATAAATTATCTTGTGTTATACTTACTGTAGCTATTAGGAGCAATTGTGGACATTCCTGCACCCCCCCTACAAACAATTTGTCGCATCTTAGCAATCTCGTATCAGAGAGCGGTAAGACAGTAGTCAAACAGCGTTCGGGAGAACATATGTTAGGACTGTGGTAATACTGGGTAGTAGCACGACTTGCACCTCGGCAAACGTCGTTTGCAAAGTATTAGGAAGGCCGTCAGAGGGGGTACGGAGCGTTCCAGCCGGTTGAGACATGCTAGGGATGGGCAAATGAAAACAATATATCGATAAATATCGTATCGATATTTTTAAACAATATCGATTTATGTAGAGTAAAAAACATCAATATTTCGATTTATCGATACTTCAAGATAAAAAAAAATCGACGATATTTATCGATTATTTTTTGAATGAATATCGATAGTTTAATATATCGATATTTTATGCCCTTCCATAAGACATGCTATTCAAAGCTTCATGTAATGTCACACTAATGTCTAAGAGGATTCCAATTACCATTCAGAGTGATACGATTCGCATCTAATTGGATTCCGATCAAAATTGTTTGTAGAGCTGTTGCGATGTTACATAATTGAAAAGACATTTTCTTAGTCTTATTGTGCTTACAATACAATACAATTGTGTGTCTTTACAAATTTTAGATTAAATATGAACTCACGAAGCTTATGACTCATTCCTCTTTGTCACTCTTTGGAGACTCACTCTATTCTCTTTTTGAGTGTGATAACTTTGTGGATGGAACATCAAATTAAAATAACTGTTTAAACAAAGAATTAATTCATTTTAATAATAATTGTAAAGATTTTGATTTCAAACTTAAATAAAGTGGTGGTTTTGCGAGTAATTTAATTTAATTTTTTCTTTTTTTTGCTTGTCCTTTTTTGTACAGCAGTCAGTTGTATCAACAGTTCTTCACTAGACTAGACTAGACTACAACGTCAACACTAGGACTATGCTTGAGACCGATTCAATTCTCGGATATAGAATAAATTGATTTCATGACTGGTAAATAACTTGACAAATATATACTAACTATATAATAAACATTTATACAAATCACATGAATTATATTACAATTAATGTAAGAAAAAAAAAAGAAACACAATTTCGTTCTGTAAACAACTTTATTTATAGCTAATAACGTTTTTAAAATTTTACAATATAATTGAATCACAGTTCGAATTTAAATAAGACATAAAAGTAGAATTGCATAAAATTTAATTTCTACAGAAACAACAATATTTTCAAAAACAAATAACAACAAATAAAAATACAAAATTTGGAATAATATTTCCAAAACATTGAATTTGGTAACACAACAAATAAATTCAGACATTTAAATTAACAATTATATAAACAGACACGTTGCAGAAGTGCATTGATTATAAAATAGTTTGTAATTATTAGTATGCATAAATATAAAGATCAGTCCACATTATTATATATTTACGAAAATGATAGCAGAAAAATGCTAATTTAGTAAAATATGCCGTAAATACTCGTATATTAGATAAATATAAATTCAATAAGTTTTATTAGAGTTTTGTAGAAAAATAGAATCAACTTTAAATTAATAAAACTGAATTTCATTTTGTAATAAATCATGTTTACAAATTTTCTCTCTTAAGCCGTCCGCACATGGGTCGAGTGATTGCAAACGCGAGTACATACCGAATCTGCCCGAACCGAATGAGAATGGAACTGTGTTGTAAGTGAGAGAACGCACACAGCTCGAATGAAACTAAACTAATTTAAAAGTAAATCCTTTATTCTGAAAACCCTGCGAATCTATTAAGAAAAGGGTGCGAATCTATTCAGAGTATTTATTCAGATGTTTGTTAAAAAATTTCTGTCTCTTTTTAGGAAAAGCTCAAAAAACAGCGAGAATATTTTATTTAGCTAATCGTACAAAAAAATAAATGCAATATCTGAAATAGAACGCATTATCAACTCCGATAGAAATATTTCTACAGTGAATGAAGACATCCAGAAAAGTTGTGTTTCCGCAAAGCAATCTTATACATACTAAAGGGCAAACACCAGATTTTATAATTTTTAATAAAAATAGCATTTTAATGGAAACTAACCCAACTTTAAATAATAAAGAAATAGAGACAATTGATTTATCAGAATTCCCCGTTCAACAAATTCACGAAACTGTCCAGAAAGTGTTTTTGTAAGAGAGAGAGAGAGTGGTTTTTATAAATGTTAGTACCAGTTCAGAAGTTAAGCCATTGTCAGATGTTCAAAATACCGCCTGTTTTTCCAAAATTATTCCAACATCGTTTACTCCTAAATCAGATTTTGTATTACTTATACCGCAAAAATTTTGCTTAGATAAATATATTTGCAAATTTTTTAACAACAAAAACGTTCTTTCATTTAAGTACAATAGAATGAAACAAAATTTTTAAAATATTTACTTTCATACAAAAGCAGTGTGAGAATTTTTGGGCTGCGCTGAATACGCATGAAATTAATATTGTGAGAAGTATAAAAAATATATTTTTGATAATATTGATTTGTCTATATTAGTATGTGAAAGACATCTATACATTCCTGACACAATTTTGATAATGAAATATGATGATTCTGTTTCGCAGAGTATATGTCCACGAAAACCATATTCATATAGGGGTTCAGTGGAGTTAAACCTACAGTTAGACATAAGGGAGTAAAACCGAAGTAGTCAGTTACCGACAAATGTTGTGCAAAATCATATGCACATAAAAGTTATACGGTAATTAGTGATAATGCTGAATTGCTTGCTCGTAATGACGAACATAAAAATGGTCCAATAAAGTTTTCTAATCCTTTATTTTATAAACATTTCAAATCAATAGTTTCCGAAAAAGTGAGCATATAAAAAGTAAGAAAATAACTTAACCTAAAAGGCATATAACCCTTTTTGCCAGCTAATTATAAAGCAAATTGTGGTAAGGAATGGAAGAGATGGAAAAGAGCATTTCAGCATTATATTGATGCGGCTGGAGTAACCGATTTTAAACGTATGAAAAATATTTTTTTGCACTGTGCAGGAATGGAAGTGCAAGACGTGTATTATTCTCTGCCAGATGAAAAATTTTAACCATCTCAATTACATAGTACAGCTACATGGTGGTTTTGTGTCATTGTTAAAATTATAATTAAAGTAATAATCAAATGTGCTACAAATTGTATTGGTACATTTTCTTGTTTATTTTAAATTTTGAAAACGACGGGTTTAAAAAATGGGCTTTAAATCAAAATTGTGAGAATTGTGGATTCTATTTCATAAAGTAAAAACATTTATTAGTAGCGTTGTAAAAGCATATCTTGACATTTCCATAAATAATTGGGATTTATATCTCCTAAAAGACGTCCCTTGTCAAAATAATTTGATCCAACTCCACCAGATAATAATTGCGGAGCGCATTTTGTGTGCTTGGGCATATATTATATTATCCGGAGAATCCACAGTATTTTGTGAAAATGATATGAATTACTTAAGAAATTTAATTCGCAGAGAAATAGGTGAGCACAATAGTGGCATCGAGTCTAAAGATGATTTGCTGCATATTTAATATATTTGGTGATATTAAAAATCTGTTATTTAAACTACTGTTATAATGTAATACATACATTTCTTGATAAGACGTTTTCAAATAGAGTAACTAACGAGTAAAATACAACTAGCATACTGTTCACGAACGCATACGATATCTATATTCTATATATTAATATCTTGCCTTCATTTGTTATTTTTAATTATTAGTTTTAAGATTACATTTGTAAAACATTATTGTACCATTCATTTTGTATTTGTAACCACATTATTTCCTGCACCAGTCCCAGAGAACCATGTTCAAACCTAGTTCCAAGGTTAATTACTTTTGGTTGTCATAGCACCGGCTCTGAACATCGGCTTTGCCGAAAATACAAATACCTTCGGCTATGTCCGTAACGGGACAAACCCGCTTGGCTATGTATGACCAAGGCAGAATCACTTTTTAACTGAACGTCGAATGGTAAATATCTCTAAACATTTTGCAACATAATTTAAATTAATATTAAATATAGTACCTTTTAACTGTAACCTCAAACAGTGAACACGTGCTAGCATTTTGTAACAAGCTAAAATAATATTAGAATATTATAGATTAATTAACCATATGTAATAATTTAGTGTATAGTAAAATAAATTAATGTAGTGAATATCTTGTGTTTCTTGTGCATCTCTGATATTAAATAAAAAATTGTTATTAAGTAATTAATAACTAAAAGGTCCTTCACAATAATTTGGCGTCCCCTAAGCTATCAAAGGAATTGGGTGCGCACGAGCATCCGAGAATTGGAAACCGCTACCAGATCGCAGATAAGCCCGCAGCCTGCTTATAGATCTTCAAAGGTCCAAACTCAGCAAACCACATACGATTTATTTCAGTCATTTCAATTAAATCAACAATAACTGAAATCATTCAACAAGAGTAGCAGAACACATTAAGAAATGGTAAGATTGCACTACTAGCAATTTAAATATATTATATGCTGGTATAGGGAAAGGTGCAATAAAAGCAAACTCTCATGTTCTGTGCAGAATTTCAGTATCAGTTCAGTACCATATTATAACATTGAAGATAATTACAATATTCAGTTCCATTCCATATATTATAACAAATAATAACCTGAAGTAATAGACCAACTTAATATTCTAGGATCGGGATTACTACTTATATGGGGACGGCTTTTTGGTGCGGTACGGAAAGCATGTGTTCAACATACCGGCGAGCATGTTGACAGAGCAGTCAATGGCAGGACTGCTCGGCAGCTGGAGGCCAGCATTCCAGTATTACTATCTACAATGAGTTAAAAATATCTATGAATATTTATAACTATATTTATAATTGAATTAGAGAAGACCATGCAACTGTAGTAGATATACGTCACGTATTTAAGTACAATAGAATGGAACAAAACTTTTTAAATATTTACTTTCATGCAAAAGCAGTATGTAAATTTACGGGCTGCGCTGAATATTACTTTAGAGTTTATAAAAACTCTAAAAACGATAATGTGTCGGTTCATGTTGAACAAAAAGGTGTTTTTCATCTTAACGCGGATGAATTTCATAGAGAGAAAATTCGAGGGACAGTTTGCAACCGTTTTAAGAAACTTTTAATACAAGATAATGCAAAAAAACGTACAATTAGACGAGTTATTTAAAACGCACAAAAAAAATTCAGTAGTCTTATGTAGAATTAGTATGATGTACCGCAATACATAAATTAAGTAAAGAATCTGAATTATATTGGAACAAAAGCGGAAAATGTAAAACTTGGCCAAAAGGCATTTACATTGACATACTTTATGAAACTTGTGTTCATATTTTTACAGAACAACAAATTAGATTGTTGCTCAACCATCCTGGTCCAGTGCTGGATATGAAGATACAATTGGATCTCTAGTCAGAAGTTGAAATGAATTTTCAAAGCAATTTTATTGATATTCGACAGTCCTTCAATACGAGGGTTCTACTGTTACTTTACTTCAGTTTATAACTTGTTCCCATACTGGGGGTATTATTTCAATTGGAATGCAACAGTTTTTAAATATCGTAAAATCAGTTAATCGACATTATCGAAAGCCTTTGATCCACAACGTCACTACTGATTTTAGTTTTGCTTTAATGAATGTCTACTTAGACGCGTTTAATAAATGGACCATGGCAGAATATTTAGATAACACCTTTGACATCGTAATAAAATGTAAAACTACATTATTAAAAGATTTAAATTTTACAGTGGTCCATAACTGCTGCAATCAAACTATGAAAGCAGCATTAAGTAATTTTAAAAGAATTACTACTAATAAATCCTTAAAAAAATATTTCTGGGATAACTATTCGGTTTATTAATAAATGCAAAATAATTAAAAGAATTAGAAGAAATAGTTAAAGATTGTACTGTATTATGTATGAGCAAATGCAGAACAGCTGCCTTAAACGCATTAAATAAATTGAAATTTAAAATTGATATTTAGATTCTAAAGATAACATAATAATAAATTCAGAAACTCAGATAATAAGTGATAATGACATGACCCTGGGCACGTCGCATTATGAATTAGAACAGAGCAGTAGATTAACATATTTGTGTATCGGTCCTAATATTTATGAATAAACATATTTGTATCAAATCTTAAGTTCGACTTATAATTAATAATTAGTACACCGTATTGTTTCTAACATATCAGAAGTGGGATACACCGTGTAAAATTGTGATATTTGTTCATTTTTTTTGTACAAATAAACCCGAAAAGACAATTCTTCTGTGCAGTGACGCTGTTTTTGTTGTGCAGTAAATTTTAAGTTATTAACATTAGTGAAGTGAACTTTCTACGTGAATAAGTGGCAATTATTGAGAAATTCATTATTTGTTGGTAATAATGAGTTCACCACGTGATTCATCATTTTCACGGCGCCGTGAACGTTCTGAGTGTTCCACGACAATGGAAGACATGCAGGCGAAGATCATGCGGTTAGAGACAGCATTCATGATGAAGAATGATAGGAATTTTGTGTCAACAAATGACTTATCTATCCCTACGTTCGATTAACAAGGGGAACAGTTAATTGAAGAGTGGCTCACCAAAATTGACAAATTATAGACCCTTATTGAGTGGTCTGAAGCGACTACTATTCAGGTGGCAGCAAGTCGGCTGAAGGGTTCGGCGCGCTCATGGTATGACTCCAGCGACTTCTCGTATACGCGTTAGCAACGCGTAAGTGCCGTACTCACCAGACAATACGACCGACCAAAGCCCTATACACGCTGGGTAACGGACGCCCACAACCTCAAGACGAAGCCCGGACAAAATTTGGGCGACTACTATCTCCAGAAGACTTCTATGTGGCGGCATCTGCAGTTCGACATGCCCGATGAATGCGTCATCGACCTCGTCATAGGCGGCATCACGGATTCAGCAATAGCGTTGTCGGCGTGTTCAGCACAATGCAAGACGGAGGGACAGCTATCTATCTGTGGCGACATATCTGTGTACAGTAGGTAGTTTGCCTGACGCTTCCAACACAGAAAATAACCCCTCTACCCGCGCGCCGAAGCTCAATGTTGAATCAAGTAGCACAGGGGCGCGAGGGTCTAGATCATGATGCCGTGATTGTTCAAAACCACTGACAAAATGCAACTTGTGCAACAGGCATGGCCATACTAACAGGCAGTGTCGGAATGCTAAGGAGACTACACCTAATGTACAAAGGGTATTTTCAGATATGGCTTTAGAATATTATCAAATACCAATGGCTACCGACTCTATTCATAAAACAGCATTTGTTACACCTGATGGTCAACTTGAATTTCTGCGGGTTCCTTTCGGACTAACTAATGCACCGTCAGTCTTTCAGCGCACTATTAATAAAATACTAGGTACACTAAAAAAACACGATTGCTTTTCCCCGTATATGGACGATATTATTGTACCGTCTCACACTTTCGATGAAGGCTTAGATAGGCTCAAACAAGTATTACAGATATTGAAGGATATGCCTACACCGAAAAGTGATGGAAGAGGATCAGGCCGAGGAGCTCCCGATGGAGGAGGCTCTGATGGAGGTCGACGAAGAAAATAATCAAGTGGAATTACTGCCCCCGGAGGAATTAATGGATCGAGAGATCGAAGATTTGGCAGACCGAACCGCGTATTGGGGAAGGTTCGGCTACATCCCACCGCCGCCGATATTCTTCGACGGAGTCGAAATCGAGTATATGGGATACATCCGTGGCGGGCAGTACAACGCTGAGCTCCACCGAGAGTTAGGGCCAGATGAAGGGCCTGACAGCGACGCTGAGGAACCTCCAATTCAACCGGAGAAGAAGCAGCGCACCAGCGGCTGCTAAAGAACAAGGTACCTAAAATGTGTTAAAACTGGAAGTTTGAACAAAGATGGAAGGATGTAGATGTAACCGGAGGTTACGCATAAAACAAAAGTTCAAATTGTATTGACATGAGGCGGCATTCACGTCAGTTAAAAAACTGCTGAGTGAAAAGCCCGTACTGACTAACTACTGGCTGTATTTGACTAACGCCTCCTAAATAACTGGTTAAATCAAAAAAATATTGGACAGTGATTTTCCCAGATTTTGAAAAAGGTGATAATTGTAGAACAGCATCATTTTCTGCTCGTAAAAAGTTATATAAAATAGAAATTACTGCAATCATTTCTAATGCACACGGGTTAACATTTAAGAGCATTGCACCTTCAAATCTTGAGCGCCAAAATGTGAAATTAGTGTTGAAAATTTTCAACCAATTTGTAGTTCAAGGTTTGAATGAAAAAGGACGTCTGCATAATATTGAGTATTATAATGATACGTCAATCTTTATTTCAATCATTTGCAAATGGTGGGATGTTATGAACGTTAAAACTGTATACAAAAGTAACATTTACATGACACTTTAACAAAGGACAAATCAGATCAGAAATTTATATTTTTAAACAAATTTATTGACTGGCTCGACGCGTGGCAACAAATGAATTTTTCCAGTGGTTGCTTTACTAATCAAACGCACGATGCGTTAAGACAAACTACATACGGAATGTTAGAATTGTGTCGTTATTGCATAGACGAACTAAAATTTACATATATATTACCAGGTAAAATTCAAACAGATTTACTTGAAGATAGATTGGCAAATATAGGCAATTAGCTGGGTCTCAATATCACATCTCCATGAGACAAGTTCTAAAGTGTGAAAAAAAATTACGTCTTCAATCAAATTTAAAACTAGAACTAATAATTAAAGATAGAGCAATGACAGTGCAAACATTACAATGTCCAGAAAATATTCTAGATAATATTGAAGATACTAATGAAGCAATGACACCATTGCAATCGGTAGTAATTAGCGAAATGGATATAGCCAATGTAGAAGAATTATTACCTGTAATTACATATTTAGCGGGGTATTGTTGTCATGCTGTTTTAAAAAAAATTAAGTGTAGCAAGTGTAAAGAAATCTTAACAATTGATAAGACAATTTCTTTACACCAGTCATACAATTTAATAGAAAATCTTGATCGTGGAGGCCTGATTTGTCCGACACCTTCTGTAGTCAATTTAGTGATGTACAATTATTTAATAGTTAAAAAGTTGTCTCGGGATATAGATTTTTTCTCTCTCCAAAATCAGAGAAAATATATAATAGATGTTACATGCAAAACTTTAGAAGTAAAAGAAATGATGTTAGAAGACCTTCTTGATGTCGAGTGTCATAACTGGACAAATTCAATTTAAGCCAGGAAAAGTGGAATTGTTCTCATCAGACATTCACTTATAAAATCATTTGTGAATTCAAATAATATGATAGCATAAGATTTAAATATGTCCGAACTCAAATTATTTAATAAAGTTTGGGTTGACTATATCTGTTTTAGCGTTATCACTTTTAGACAAAACCCATTTGTGGAGTCACCAATTAGTTTACACTACCAAAGCACGTATCCACTGATAAGTCAAGAGGTCAAGCCAGCAGATTGATTTCATTGCGAGAATTGATTTATGTAAACATTCACAGCTAGCTGGGTGGGCCATGATGTATTTCTTGGAACTTTAGATAACAAACTCTAGAGTGACGAGTCAGCATATTAGTTGCATTTGTCAGAAAGGATTTCCCCTTCCTTTCATTATACTATTTTTTACTTTAGTTATTAAATACATTTAAAATATCTCTTCTCACTACATTCGTCAAGCAAGTAAGACCTACTAAACCTACAAAATACAATCTTACTTGTTTGAACCTTTATAATATCAAACTTAGTTATTAAAAAATTGTTGTTAATCTTGTTATACCACACCAAATAAATTGTTAAGTGTTAAATATAATTCTAAAAACCATGTGTTGTGTTTATTATTAATTAAGCTGTTTCAATAAATAACATTTTGGTCCTTCGAGCCGGATATCGTCATATATCCAAAGACAAATTCAACCAGCAAGTAGCTTAATTAATATTTCAACATCGCTACAAATCAACCGACACACGGACGCATAAAAAACCAGAGCTACCTGCCACTTCAATACACGCCGACCGAATTCAGTATAGGAACCCGAACTAGAGGCCTATGTACAACGGATCAGCAAATCTACAAGAATACAACGGCAGACACAGCCCTGGAACACTACAGCATCAAAACAAGCTAAGTTCATTTCTTATTCCGTTCATTTCTGTTCCTTTCATATTACACTTCCTATAATCCATAGTTTCAATTTATATTACTGTGTATTGTGTGTGCAACAATTATTTAAAACTTACAACCCTTATCAACACGTAGAAAGTAGAGTAGAAAGAGCCATATTAATATCTGTCTCTGAATTGGACGGTATTTTTATGCAAGGTTTATTAAATAATTTGGATATTCATCATTTTTATCAACCAATTACCAAGTTATTTATAAACAATTACAACACAACAAATTTATTTCAATAATTTGCAAAGCTCTGTTACACAATCTCATGTACAACAATTACATTTACAACGTACAATTTTTAATTAACACGTGTAACAGAGAGATATTAATATTCGTTTCTACACTAACGATATTTTTATACAAGTTCATTAAATAATTTGGACATTCATTATTTCACAAACCATTTACCAAATTATTTATGAACAATCATTGCAAACATTATTATTACAATTATTTACAATTATTATACAACAAAAATACATTTTTCAACAATTTTGCAAAGCTCTGTTACACAATCTCATGTACAACAACGTACAATTTTTAACAAACACGTGTAACAGAGAGATATTAATATTCGTTTCTACACAAACGATATTTTTATACAAGCTTTATTAAATAATTTGGATATTCACAAATCACGTACCAAATTATTTATAAACAATTATTGCGATATAACGCAATCTTTATTTGATTACCTAAATTCTTTACACTACAAAATGTCTGACTTGCCGAGACAACGCATCCAGTGTCGCATTATCAAAACACAATTGTTAAACTTGATCAATTACATTAATGAGGTAGACCTGGATAGCACGTGCATAGTCACAGGAGAAATCTCCAGTAGATTCAATTTATTAAAGGAAACATATAATAAATTTAGGGAATCAAATATCACATTACTCGGGACAATCAATGAAACAAATACTACGGCTGCTACTGAAATTGAAAGGGATTTATCAGCAACATTTGAAAAATATTGTGTTGCTTCATGTAAATACCAAACCTTTTTAAACTCACATTCACCAGTGGCGCCAAACCCCGAGTCAACATTTGCATTACAACAGCATAGGATTCATTCTGAATCAGCAGTACACAACAATTCATTCACACATAATGGCATCGAGCAAGGTTACGTCACGTCAAAACTTTCATCTCAAACCTCGCTACAACGTTTCTGGGCCATTGAGAACCTTTCGAATATTGTTCAGTTCTTCCCAGAAAAGATTGTTTGCGAAAAACAAAAGGCAACAACTGCTATATTACTAAATGGGCGTTTTGCCGTAGACATTCCATTCAAATTAGACCAAACTAAAACGATAGCCACAAAACAATTTCATCTTGAGAAATCTCTATTTAAAAACCCTGAGCTCAAGATTCAATGCTACAATTTTATGAACGAGTACATTTCGCGCAGCCACATGTCTTACAATACACACCCCAACAATAAATGCATTGCATATTTATCACCACACCACGGGGTGCTCAAGTCATATAGCACAACAACAAAATTAAGAGTAGTTTTCGATGGCTCTGCTAAAATATCCATCGGCGTCTCTCTAAACAAAATTCAGGCTGTCGCTCTCAACCTCCAAGGCTCACCTTTGAATATACTATCAATATTTGAAAATTTCAAATTCATTGTGTGCGCCGACATTAAGAAAATGTACCGACAAGTTCAAATACGCGATGACCGACGCAACCTACAACCGCTTCTTTCGCGATTCTCGCCCGAAGAAGACCTAAAGGCGTACCGTCTTAATACGGTCACCTATGGTCAAGCCTCAGCCTTATTTTTAGCTGTTAGATCGTTAATGCAAATCGGCTATGATAACGCATCTAAATATCCTCTAGCCTCAAAATCCATCTTGCAAGATTTCTATGTTGACGATCTGATAACTGGAGATGATAATGCTGAACAGTTAATTAATAAATGCGTAGACATTCATAATTTACTCAAACAAAGCGGTTTCTCTTTGAGAAAGTGGACTTCAAACTCGACCAATATTTTATCTAATTTAAATATCGCGTCTACAAATGAAAATACAATAGCTTTAGGTGAATCAGACAATCACAAAACTTTGGGTATCGGCTGGAATCCCAAACACGATTATATCAAATACGTAAATTTTTACTTTTAGTGATCAATAAAACATTGTGTTTAATTTATTCAATCTATTATTAAGTATTAATAGTATTAACTATTATTAGTATTAATTTTAGCTTAAATCTAGAAACAACGGCAACATACCTATGCCGTTGTTTCTAGTAACACTAGAAAACATTTCCAGGAACCGGGAGATAAATAAATTTTTTTTAATAATTTTTAATTAATAATAAATAATTTTTTTTAAATATTTATATAAGTAAAGAATCTGAATTATATTGGAACAGAAGCGGAAAATGTAAAACTTGGCCAAAAGGCATTTACATTGACATACTTTATGAAACTTGTGTTCATATTTTTACAGAACAACAAATTAGATTGTTGCTGAACCATCCTGGTCCAGTGTTGGATATGGAGATACAATTGGATCTTTAGTCAGAAGATCAAATGAATTTTCAAAGCAATTTTGACACATAATATCACAAAACAATGTCAATCCACAGAAGATTCAGACTTAAATATGAAAATTTTAAAGTAAAAAAGAATTTGTAAAATGGCTACAAGATACTATATGTAACGTTGTAGCAACTATTAAACCACTTATCGAGGAAGCCCTATCAACAGTAATGGGAGCGCTGGGCAGATTAATTAATTCATTAGATTCAATTCTCAATTAAGTTAGTGGTAATGCGGAAAAAAATATTCAAGAAGCCGTTACCACAGTGCAAAGACTCAATGCAAATGTTTTAACAACAAATGCGTTCTTTCATTTAAGTACAATAGAATGAAACAAAAAATTTCAAATATTTACTTTCATGCAAACACTCCTATTTATTTCTGAAGTAATAGAGCAACTTAATTTTCTAGGAGCACGATTACTACTTATATGGGTCCAGATTTTTGGTGCGATACGGAAAATATGTCTTCAACTTACCGCCAGTAATGAAAAAGGTTGACAGAGCTGTCAGTGGCAGGACTGTTCGGCAGCTGGAGACCAGCATTCGTCACATTAAAGAAAGGGACGCAAATATAAAAAAGGCGGTTGTCATGATTGCGATAAACGACATTAACAATGTAGGTAACAAAATAACTCGGCATTATCTATGCTAAAATATCTATGAATATTTATGATACTATATACAGTAAAAGTTCCTTATTCACGGTTTCTTTATTCGCGTTTTCATTATTCGCGGGTAAAAAAATTGCAACCCAGTTTCTGTATTCGCGGCTAAAAATTTCACTATTCGCGGATGCAATCGGTACCTAAACAGAAACGGATTCGGTTTCGTTTAAAGTGTCGGCGTTCTTTGAGTACTGCCGGCACGCGCCGCATCGGCGTTTACAAAGGACGTAACCGAGTGCCTTACTGCGACTAAATAAAAGCCATTCTTGAATGCCACCGTCACTATTTTACTTTGTCTTTTGATAAACGCCTCCTTTGGCACGATTGGTGTTGTATATGTAGTTTCAACTCGTCATTTGATGCAAATATTTTCAATGAGTAACACGCGACTTCTTCTTTGTAATTAATTTAAAATTTCGAGTGGAAAAAGAAAAAATGGCTCCGAAGAGGAAGAAGGTAGTGTTGCCACTTAAAGTAAAAAAACAAATGCTTGACCGTTTACGCCTTGGCGAGTCATTTGCATCCGTAGCACGCTTTTTCGATGTTAATGAATCAACTGTACGATCAATCAAGAAGTCCGAAGAAAAAATAAGGAATTCCATAGCCTCCACCTCACTATCAGCCAAAATTGTTCGTGATCCAGCAATTGAAAAAATGGAAGCTGCCTTGTCATTGTGGATTGAAGACCGTAACCAGAAAAGAGTGCCATTAAATGGCCCTTTGATCCGCGACAAAGCAATGCGTCTTTACGCACATTTTAAAGAACCTGGTGAGGAACACACAGAGGGACGGTTTCAAGCTTCGGAGGGATGGTTCAATAAATTCAAGATGCGACAGTCATTGCATAACATTAAAATTGTTGGAGAAGCTGCATCCGCAGACACCGCCGCAGCAGAAAAATATCCAGATGAATTTTTAAAGTTAATTAATGATGGTGGATACAAACCTGAACAAGTCTTTAATGCAGATGAGACAGCCTTATTTTGGAAAAGAATGCCAAGCAAAACTTTCATTTCCAAAAGTGAGAAATCCGCCCCCGGCTTTAAGGCAGCAAAAGATAGGATAACACTGCTGCTCTGTTCTAACGCATCTGGAGATTGTCTTATAAAGCCACTGATGCTTTACAGATCTTTAAATCCTCGTGCTTTAAAAAACCAAAACAAGGACCTCCTGCCAGTGTTTTGGCGTGCGAATAAAAAAGCGTGGGTTACAAGTGCAGTTTTCTGTGACTGGTTCCGTAATTGTTTTGTTCCTGAAGTTGAAAATTATTTGAAAAAAAGTAATTTGGACTTTAAGGCCGTTCTAGCTTTGGACAATGCTCCTGGTCACCCTCGTGAGCTTGAAACTATGCATCCAAATATAAAGGTGATATTTTTGCCCCCTAACACGACAGCTTTACTCCAACCCATGGACCAAGGAATAATCCAAGCCTTTAAGCTTTATTACATCAGACGAACATTTAAAATCATAATGGACACCATGGAATCTAATCCCGATATGAATGTCATACAGTGCTGGAAATTTTTTGACATAGCAAAATGTATTGTTAACATAAAAGAATCGTTGGATGAACTGAAGCCAAGCACATTGAAATCATGCTGGAAAAAACTGTGGCCTACTTTAATTGCCGGAAATGATGATGAATCTGAGCAAATTCAATCTTTAACTGAAAATGTTGTTCACGTTGCAAATGGAATAGTACGAGATGGCTTCGAACAGATAGAACCAAGTGACATCCAAGAGTTGTTTGATTCGCAGGATGAGTTGACCGAAACCGACTTAGAGGAAATGTTAACATTCCACTGAAGAAGAGCCTTCAGCAACCACTGAAAAGGTGACTTTTAACTTAAAAAATCTGAGTGAAGGTTTACGTAGGGCAAATGATCTTTGTGATTTCTTCGTGAATATTGATCCATCTATGGAAAGGAGCCTTATTTTTAAACGGCAAATTATTGATGCTACAGCTCAATATCAATCAGAATTTAATGACCTCTTAAAAGCAGCAAAGCAAGAAAAAATTACTAAATTCTTTAAACCCTTGCCTAAATCTGACGAAAATGATTTATTTTAATTTAGAATTTAGCAATAAATTTATATTATTTTCATAGATATTGGTTTCATTTTGGTACCTTGGAACGTATCCCCTATAATTCCATACTAATTACCATTCCATATTCGCGGTTTCTGTATTCGCGGCATATTTACGGACCGTATACCCCGCGAATAAGGAGCTTTTACTGTATAATAAAACATTTTCAGAACCTTCACCCAAGGAAATTTAAACATATAATTAATTGCATTGCGAGCAAACTAAAATACATGTGGTTTGGCTAACACTGACAACACCTTCCTAGATTCTGGAACGACCATGAAAAACTAAGGCGGTTAAATATGTACAACAGTTACATTCTTAACTTAGGAAAAATGTATGTTGAGATAATACAACTTACATAAAGTAAATCAAATTAACAATGCATAATATTAAAAATAATTTTATTTAATTACAGACGACCATGTAACTGTAGTAGATATACGTCATGTATTCAAAGAAAACAATGGGGAAGTAAAGATAAACTTATTTGAACGGTAAATATTATAAGGTTTTATCTCACTAACACATTTACCTAATAATAATTAATAATATTTTGATTCGAAATTGAAGGTATTACCGTGATGGCAGGACAGACATGTTACATTGGAACATAAGAGGGATCGAAGCAGTGGAAGAAATAATTAAACAATATTTATAATCCTTACCATTATATTCTACTGTTTCATATATTTTATTTAATTTCGCGAAATACGTTCATAAATTTTTCTGTCTGTCATAATTTCTCATGCACGCTGCATGATTACTGAGCAAATTAAATTGAATTATTGAGTGATTTGTGCAAATACATGTTTTGTATCCTTTTTTATAATAATCGAGCATCGTTAGTATATTTATTTTGTTACACTGATAGTTATTATATGTATATATATATATATATATATACTATTTTATTTTGAACTAACATCGTATAGTAATAATCATTTCTTTTAATTACTTCTAATCATATTATATTCTATAACAGTAAAATTCTATTATTACATCTATTTATTAAAGACATTTATAAACAACAAAATGAATAAAGAAATTACTAAAATCAATCCATTAAGTATTGCCAACGCTTTAACAATCCCTTATCCTGAAGACCCTATAAAGGCGTGTGAATCTATTAAGAGTATTTATTCGGATGTTTGTTATAAAATTGCTGTCTTTTATAGAAAAATTGACTCTAGTAAAAACCGTGCTCAAAAAACAGCGAGAATATTTTATTTAGCTTTAGCTGAAATAGAACGCATTATCAACTCTAAAAAAAAAAATTCCACAGTGAATGACATTTCTAACGATGTTCAGCAAAGTTATGTTTCTGTAGCGGTTATAATTTATACAGCAAAAGCAGCAGCAGTGAAGGAAGGTCGCCCACCCCCAGCCATGAAGAAGACGTTGCAGAGCATCCCCTAGATGAGATAGCCGCAGCCACTGGGAGGAACAACCAAGGAGTGAGGAGAGGAAGGTACCTCTACCTGATGTTCCCGCTTCCGACGACCTTCTACTGCACGGAAGCCAATTGCAGCAGCTACTTCGTCTCCACTAGATCATGGACGGTGAATAAGATGGCCCTAACTCGTCATCTGAAGGAGGAACACGCCATTACAAACATCACCTCCATCCACGCGTGTCGGGATTGCCTGCAGCGTCTATCAGCTAGACCATCAGAACACCAGATCTACCTGCGTCCACCCAGGAATCAGATGAAAGTACACAAAACCAACCAGAACTGGAAGGAATCTCGCAAATAACAACTTCGTGTCCTCCGACGATTCCGATAGCTTCGCAACAGTCTGACATTCTTGAGAGTTCTCCCAGTAACTCTCCAACGCTTCACTCGATGTTTGGCCAGCAGCTGACAGACATTATAGACGCGCCAAACCAGGAAGAAGCTTGGCCAATATTTGAAAAACTGGTTCAAGAAATAACCGAAGAAGTCTTAAGAATTGTCAGACTGCCCGAGTTAAGAGACAACACCTATACAGCCAATGTACCTAATGTAGGCAATCCTGCTGTGATACAGAGGCTGTATAAAAGAAACAGAAGAAGAGCGGTTCGTGCCATTATGGGAGATGTCGCAAGCAGGTGCCCTATCGACTCTACAACCATAAGGAATCACTAAGAACAGTAGAACATCCCAACGACATTTATGAGGATAAGGAAGTGGACAGGATTCCGGAACTAACAGACAAATTCTCCGAATATGAGGTGTTGAAGAAGCTACGGCGCTTCGAAAACTCTGCTCCAGGGAGTGATAGGTTAACCTACTCTCACTGGAGAGGAGCAGACAGAGGTTGCAAGATAGCCACGAAGATCCTCAATGCGTGCCTTCACTTCAGGAGAATACCAGCAGCATGGAAATCCTCCTTCACTATTCTCATACACAAGAAAGGACCCACTGAATATATTGAGAATTGGAGGCCGATTGCCATCACCAGAACCATATACAAACTCTATACAGGATGTCTGGCGGCACGAATAACACCCTGGCTAATAAGGAATAATGTCCTGAGCCCGTGCCAGAAACGATTCCTTCCCCATGATGGGGTATTCGAGAACAACTTCATACTACAGCAGAGAATCTACGATGCCAGAACTAAGAAGAAGAACTTATGCATTGCCTGGCTGGACTTCGAAAATGCATTTGGGTCAATTCCGCACGAGGCGATCTACAAAGCTGTCCTTAATGCAGGAGCTGGAAAAGAATTTGGAGACATCGTGAGGGAGATGTACAGCCAAAACTTTACCACCATACGCACTGCAGACGAGACAGTTGAGAACATAGAAGTCGGAAGAGGGATACGACAAGGTTGTCCGCTGAGTGGTATTCTTCAACCTTGCCATCGACCCAATCATTAGAGATGTCCAAGGACCGGAAATAAATGTACATAACGCACTGGCCTACGCAGATGACGTGGTGTTACTAGGGAGATCACCTGCGGAGGTCCAGACGAATATCAGCACAGTTTGTACAAAAGCCGCCAGGATAGGCCTTAAGATCCGGCCTACGAAATGCAAATGCTTCTGGATGCCAGCCAGTCGACAAGTCGCGCTCAGAGATGCTGACATCCGCATCAACGATGAACCAATTTACTGCTTGAGGGAGGGGGAAATACGGAAGTCTCTTGGAGCTCCAGTAGGCTTCCGTATTGTTCCAAATCTACAAGAAATGAAGGAAATGATAAACAAGGGAAAGAAAATCATGCGCTCCAACCTCGCACCGTGGCAGAGAGTGAATGCATTGAAATCCTTTGTTTATCCAATGCTGAACTTTCCGATGCGGACAAATGCCTTCCGCAAGCAGGAATACGAACAACTAGATGACTGTATGCGAGCGGAGATCAAGAGAACGCTCTACCTACCAGATAACGCAACCAACTATTACATCTACGGAAAATTTGAAATGATATTCAATTCACACAGACGTCGCTTGCGACGGGGGTACAATCTAGTAAAAATTATAAAGAAATAAAGATATTTGTTTACAAGGTTCCCATTTGCTGAGTTTTCACATGGACACCTATATACATTTTTTAATTTAACCGGCTGTTCACAATTTCTGCCGATACTTGTCATACTATATAATTTAGTGTAACCCATGATAAAAAATAGTATCCGTGTTTAAAACTTATTAGTATCGATTTTCTATTTTGTGGCGGGCTCATACGTTACATTTACTATATATGGTTATATTGATTACATTTAAACAGTTTTTAACTTTGATTAATAAACAATAAATGTGGTATGTACTTAAGTACAAAAGTTTAGTACATTTAAATTCATTTAAACTAACATTTCAAAAATATATTATATATATATTATTTATATTTGTATTAATTTAATGCATATTTACAGAACAATAACCTGATTGTTATTGAAGATAGCTTATGTTCAATACAGAACATAACAACAAAAGGCGCCAGAATATAATTTTGTTATTATATTCTGGCGCCTTTTGTTGTTATGTTCTGTATTGAACATAAATTGCGCCTTTTTCTTTAGTACTCAATCTTCCGTCTCAATCAATATTTGAGTAGCGGGGATAAGGTTCTTCCGGCCCAATGAATATTTGGGTAGCGGGGATAAGGTTCTTCCGGCCCAATGAATATTTGGGTAGCGGGGTTAAGGTTCTTCCGGCCCAATTAATATTTGGGTAGCGGGGATAAGGTTCTTCCGGCCCAATGAATATTTGGGTAGCGGGGATAAGGTTCTTCCGGTCCAATTAATATTTGGGTAGCGGGGATAAGGTTACCTAGACCCAGAAACTTCCAAACTCAGAAAATATATTTTTCTGGCTCGGGGATCGAACCCAGGAACACAGCAGCCAGACATCAAGCATCAACGCTCTCGGCTAACTGTGTTGTCTACTATCAGAAGATATATTTTTTGTTATTATATTCTGGCGCCTTTTGTTGTTATGTTCTGTATTGAACAGCTTTCTTGTAAGAAACGGCGATAATATATTAAAAAAAGGAGTCTTTTATAAACATGGTAAAAGATGTGTAGATATGGCAAAAGCAGGGCGTACATCACGACAACTAAGAAATCTTCTAATATCAACAAATTTCACGTCGATGTCTAAGAAGAATTCGTACATAATATTAATAGATATTAATGACATTTTAATGGTTTGTATAAAAATTGTTTATATAAAATAATTTAAATATTTAAATTATATTTTGCTTTATAGAATAAAAGTTCTAAACAATTTAATTTGAGCACCACAAAAATAAGTCAGATTTAAAGACGAGCAAATACAAAAGTTATTTGGCTAACTATACCACAGCCACCAAAATTTTAAAATGAAGCGCAGTCTATACTGTTTATACCACACGATTATACCACAACATTTTACTGAAACTAAAAAAACGTGATTATGATTGTTTAAATACTAACTTAACGTTGTGTATATTTATTAATTAGCTTATTTATAATATTTGAAAACCAAACCAGCAAGTCATCGATTTGAGAGAATTATTTATTATAAATAATAAAGTCAATAAAGAGACCTCTTTGTATGTATAATTTGTATAATATTATAAAGTATGTATTGATTTCAAAGATTGATTGAAAAATAAATTTATTTCCCTATAATATCCCTTCTATTCTAGCCTGCCTACTTGTGGTAACCCAAATTTGTTTTTTCAAGTTTCTGTATATTTTTATATTAATAAACAAAAATTTTAAGAATGAGAAATTATGTTGTAACTGTTAAGGTATATAAAGTGAACAGCTAAAAAAAATGGAATCCTATTGAATCCCGGATACTAAAATATTAAAGCTAAGATGGCAGAGCCATATCAGAGAGTGATAGTGAAGCATTTATTAATTTAGTAGAAATAGATAAAGTGAAGAAGAAAACATAATTTGTCGTTCCTTTATTTTATTTTAGGTATTAATTACATTAATTCATATTGACATAATTATTTATAATCATATTTAATAAATCTTTATTTTATTTTAGCAACCGTTGTGTTTTTAATTATTAGTCGATTTCAAATGGTTGATGCAATCAATTCACACATTATAAAACAAGAAATTTGTTTAAATACAACCTTTCTACATCCCTACAATCATAGGTAAGTAAGATTCGATTTTGTGTTAAAAGCAACAGTGGATGGCAAATCTAATGTGATCTATATAACCTCAATCGGCACAGTGGATGGCCGAACATATTTACTGCCAGAAGAACTTCAGCTAGCTACCCAACATGCAGTACATTCAAAGACCCAAGCCTTGAAGAAGAGGCATCAACTTTGGAAATTTGGATTATTCTGACAGAAAAACTAACTGCAGTGTATCTGGATGAGGAAATATTGTACAATTTAGTGACTACTACCTAGAAAAAATGCAGTCAAAACAAATAATGCAGGAACATAAAAAGGATCACACAAGAATTTATACTTGAAAATTTTAATCATACCAAAACAAACGGAAATCAATGGATAAAAAACTTTGAAAAAAGAGTGCCATAGGTTCGAGATATACGAAGACAAAAACA
Organism: Panorpa germanica; assembly: GCA_963678705.1. Taxonomy (NCBI): domain Eukaryota; kingdom Metazoa; phylum Arthropoda; class Insecta; order Mecoptera; family Panorpidae; genus Panorpa; species Panorpa germanica. The sequence continues at coordinate 4,153,606 of OY783205.1, forward strand.
AGATGTTAAAAAAATTTTCTTGCAAAATACAATGGATTGGTATAACTGCGACTCAATAAAACTAACCATTAAAGCGGAATAGGAATAATGGAAGACAGTTTCTCATTATCTGTTGAAAATAAACGCCAAGAGGACAGCAGAATTAAAATAAACTTATAACGAAGAAAAATAGAAAACCAGAAATATGATAGCCAATACTAAAGAAAGACACGATAATCACACTAATGAAACAGCAACATCTGTATTAGGTTTGGCTTATTAAAATTTCAAAACTGCAGATATATCGCAACACATATGTGGATTAATGGACCAGTTATGCCAATTTTACAAATCATTTTAAAGATGAGCGAACATCAGATAATTTTTTTTCTATATGCAGCACTAAAGGAAAAGTATCTGCTTGTATTGAATTTCCATCGTTACTGCAAACTTTAATGTCTGGCACACACCCTCAATCTAAAAATTGTATTAACAACATTAGGAACCTGTGGGCAAAATTTATCATAGAACACCAGCAGCAAGACCGGCAGATGGAAAACGACCGCAAAAAATCGTAAAATATTAGATCCGGATGAAGCTTTTATCAATAGAATGGCCATAGATGCAAATAAAAAATGCAATGAACAATTATTTAACGATATAGATACACTTTTAAAAAAATGTTAATCCTTAAGCTAATTCGTATAAAATGATGAGGAAAGTGGAAGAAGCAGAACAACGAAAGGCCAGTTTAGAGAAGAGATATTTAGCAGTCGAAATGCGGATTGTGCAAAACATTTGCTATGATATCAGTATCTATCCTAGAGGCAGTAATCTGTATACTATCAATATTTTAAATGAAAACTGAGATCCAATGATCTATCCTCTCCTGTGTCCAACCGGTGAAAAGGATTGTTCGGAAAACCTGTTAAATGTTACTAAGCTTAAAATAGTAACACATAGACAATGTTATAGTTTTCGGTCAAGATGCACAAATTGATTTAATCCGTATTTATGTGCTGGTAAATTAACTCAGCAATATATCGTTGATGCTTATTCAAAAATAGAAAGCAATCGGTTAAATGTTATTAGAAATAGGAATAGTCAGAAAGAATTACGTTTAGAACTATACAGTGGCTTGCTGGATTACGTACAAAATAAAACAAGTAATGAGGGTATGACTGTAGGTCGTATGGTTATTTTACCATCTACTTATGTTGGAAATACTCGCAATGTCTATAGTTCAAACATTCGGTTCTCCTGATTTATTTATCACAATGACTTGAAATCCGGAATGGCCTGATATTAAAAATAATTTAAACGAGAATCAAAATGTGGAGCATCGTCCCGATTTAGTTGCTAGGGTGGGAATAAAGGAATTATTAAATGATTAATTAAAAGTAAACATTTTTGGAAAAGTAGCAGCTATGATGTTTATAGTCGAATTTCGAAAACGTAGGTTGCCCCATATTCATATTTTAATTATTTTAACCAGCGAGTATAAAAGTAGAAATTGCGAAGCTATTGATAAAATAATAAGTACCGAAATATCAAATATTGAAACGGAATCAGAATTATAGTGTTATTAAAAATAACTAGTAACGTACGTGGGCCCTGTAGAACAGTCAATCCTAAATCGCCATGTATGACAAATTTCGAATATACTAAGCGTTTTCAGAAAGAATTTGAAGCAGAAACAATACATAATGTTAACGGCATCCATTGTATAAGCGTCGCGACAACAATTCTAAAATTACATTTTTTGAAAGAGCGGTAAATTTAAAAACGCCGTTGATAACCGCTGGATAGTTCCATATAATAAATATTTATCGTATAAATTAAATTGCCATATAAATGTGGCAATAAATATCTATTTAAATATATTTATAAAGGACATGATTGTGCAAATGTTAAAATGTCTACGGAAGAACAAACCCAACAAAATTGATACGAAGTTTCTTTTTATTTGGATGCACGGTACATTAGTCCACCAGAAGCCATATGGTGCATTCCATATGCAATTTAAAACTTAATCTATCTATTGTTTAGCAGTGCATAAGGAAAATCATCAAAACTTACTTTTCACACCTTCACACCTGGTGAAGAAGAATTAGCAATATTAAACCATATTTCATAATTTACTAATAAACGACGAACAAATATTGAAACTGTACCTTTGAAAATGAAAGTTTCAATTCCCAATTAAATAGCTTCTGGCCTGTTAAAATAATTTTGCATATGTTAAACTATGCATAGTTTAGTAATTAAAATATTAACTATAATTAATGTGAAATTTATCTTACTTCAATTCAAATTCATAATACATATCTGTAAAAAAGTAATAATAAATTTGGCAGTGTTGTCAAAAGAAGTGTATGATTTATTCATTCTTGGAGTTTATTTTCGATTTAATTAGAATTTTTCTCTACATTTTTCATTTGAAACGTTGCCGGCTTATAACCTGCATTTATTTAATTACTTTCGTAAATAGGTGTCCTTTTAATATATTTCTTCTTCCAATAGTTTCAAAAGAGATTTTTTTATATACATGTAGTTTTTAAAAACCGTGTCAACATTTTCCCATAGATAAAAGTTATGGTATGTGGTGAAATTGAGCCATAAAGTAAAACTCCAGCGAATACAGATCAGATTTAGATCACATACAGAACACACCTAGACAGTTTTATTTAAATTAGTTTTTTTATTTCGCTTTAAGGAACCAACTTATGCGTAAGATTTATGACATAAATTACAAGAATATTATTTTAAAGCTAAATGTGTGTTCTTATGCTGCTTTAAAAATGATGGGTATTTAAACGTTTTGGTACACTCATTACAAGAATACAAATTCTTTGTTGAATGCACCCGCATATGTTTTATAATATCCACCTTGTCTACAAACGATTGGTTACATTCTTCACAAATAAAATGTTTCATCTTCGATTTTAATTTTCCACTTTGCAGTTGTTCGTTATTCAATAAAGAAGAAGAGACAAAAATTATTTATAAAACGTAAATAATATTTTATTTTTAATTTTATTATTTAATTTTTTATTAAAGGCAAGAATAATTATTTTAAATTCTAAGGAATGATTATAGAAATGTAACAAATTTGGATACCTATGAACTATATAAGTTAGAATTTATTGATTCCAATATTTATAAAGACAAAAGTAATTGTTTTAAATTCTGAAAATTGAGTATAAAAATTCATTAAATTTGAATACTTTATAAACTTCATAAGTTAAATTGATGTTGATGACAATGTTTAAAAGCAAGAGTATAAAATTTTAATAAATTTAAATATCTCATTAACTATATAAATTAAAATGATAAAATTTAAAATTCTGATAAAATGACGTACATATGACAGGAAAAATGGTTACGGTACAGTTTTACGCAGAGAAACTGGAAAAGTAATTGATTATTTCAAGTTGATTAGAAAATGTTTACTTGGTCATCCAAAATCTGATCATGACTGCAGACTTAATTTTATTGGAAGTGCGAATGTTATGGAGCCATTTGCTGCTGCTCGTTTCATTTCAGAGAGTACTATATTAAGAGATTTAATTAAATTGGATTATTGATTGGATTGATTAATTTTGAGATTGAGCAACAAGTAGTTCGCCTTTTATTAAAATTTGACACAAGTCGGGGTGTTACAAATACTCTTTATAAATATGCAAAAGAACACAAAGAATTGAAAAGTGAATCAATAGCTTATCTACATCGGTGCTTCAATTATGCAATTTTTCAAAACGCAGGAAATTGCACAGTAATAGCGGATACTTTGAGAAATATTTCAAATCACACTTTCAATCATCATAACAATTATGATGATTGGTGCAGGTTTGCAAAGAATCCAGGAACTTATGAACACAGGGTTATAAAAGGTGGTTTCCAAAGTGCAAAGTTATTTGAAGACTTAAGAACCCTTTTTGATAAATTAGCTAACAACCCCACCAAGTCCACCAAGAGGGTTGGAGGATGAAAGACGGTATATGGACGATTAATGACAACAGTGTCGTAACAGGTACAATAGAATGAAACAAAAATTTTCAAATATTTACTTTCATGCAAATTTATTATTTATGCAAACACTCAAACATTTATTTCTGAAGTAATAGAGCAACTTAGTTTTCTAGGAGCGCGATTACTACTTATATGGGTTCAGCTTTTTGGTGCGATACGGAAAATATGTCTTCAACTTACCGCCAGCAATGAAAAAGGTTGACAGAGCTGTCAGTGGCAGGACTGTTCGGCAGCTGGAGAGCAGCATTCGTCACATCAAAGAAAGAGACGCAAATATAAAAAAGGCGGTTATCATGATTAGGATAAACGACATTAACAATGTAGGTAACCAAATAACTCTGCATTATCTATGCTAAAATATCTATGAATATTTATGATACTATATATAATAAAACAATTTCAGAACCTTCACCCAAGGAAATTTAATTGCATTGCCAGCAAACTAAAACAAATACAGGTGGTTTGGCTAACACTGCCAACACCTCCTAGATTCCTGAATGACCATGAAAAACTAAGGCGGTTAAATATGTACAACAGTTACATTCTTAACTTAGGAAAAACGTATGTTGAGATAATACAACTTACATAAAGTAAATCAAATTAACAATGCATAATATTAAAAATAATTTTATTTAATTACAGACGACCATGTAACTGTAGTAGATATACGTCATGTATTCAAAGAAAACAATGGGGAAGTAAAGATAAACTTATTTGAACGGTAAATATTATAAGGTTTTATCTCACTAACACATTTACCTAATAATAATTAATAATATTTTGATTCGAAATTTAAGGTATTACCGTGATGGCAGGACAGACATGTTACATTGGAACATAAGAGGGATCGAAGCAGTGGAAGAAATAATTAAACAATATTTATAATCCTTACTTAATTATATTCTACTGTTTCATATGTTTTATTTAAATACAAATAAATAATTAGCAGTTTCATTTTAAATTTTATTTCCTTTTAGAAGAATAAGAACAATAAATAAAATAAAATTCCTTTAGAAGAATAAATAAAAATTTTCATAAAATAATTTTTAAATATGCTGGTAACATATAGTATTTTAAATTATGTCACAATAATGCTCACAGATGACAATGGGCGCGTTCTGGACACTCAACAGTTGAGTAAACCAGGGACAACTTATCACAAAGCGCTAAGTGAGCGGTAAATTCAGATCCAGAACGCACTAATATAGCATGTTTGAGTTTAAAAAATATCGAAACTGTCAAAACAAAATTATCATAATTAATATTATCTTATTATATCAATATTAATATATTATTATTATCATAATAAAAATGGATACGAATGATATGGATATCGTGTTAAGTGTAGCGTTAGACAGTGGTTTTGATATAAGTGTACTTAGAGGAATAGTAGAAAATACGTGTATGCCTAAATATTTAGGTGAGGAAGGTATTGAAGAAAATGCAAAAACGGAAAACTTTTTCGAGAAAACAATACCAAAATTTACAAACGATATGTTTATTGAACATTTTCGAATGTCTCGAGAAAGTTTTGATGTAAGTACAAAAAAAACAAATATATTTCAAGTAAAACACATTTGTTAGTGGTATTATAAACATAACCACTTTTTTTTTAAGATACTAACCAATATAATTGGAAATACAATTATTGAAAACAAACCTTATGAGCAAGGACCTTTTCCCAAGAAGATATTATTTTCAGTATGGGTGCTTGCAAAACAAGAAAGTTTCTTATCTACAGGAGACAGATTTGGATTTTCCAAAAGCACTGGGCATGGGATTTTTGCATATATTATTAAAATACTCTCATAAATACGCGAAATACGTTCATAAATTTTTCTGTCTGTCATAATTTCTCATGCACGCTTCATGATTACTGAGCAAATTAAATTGAATTATTGAGTGATTTGTGCAAATACACGTTTTGTATCCTTTTTTATAATAATCGAGCATCGTTAGTATATTTATTTTGTTACACTGATAGTTATTATATGTATATATATACTATTTCTATTTTATTTTGAACTAACATCGTATAGTAATAATCATTTCTTTTAATTACTTCTAATCATATTATATTCTATAACAGTAAAATTCTATTATTACATCTATTTATTAAAGACATTTATAAACAACAAAATGAATAAAGAAATTACTAAAATCAATCCATTAAGTATTGCCAACGCTTTAACAATCCCTTATCCTGAAGACCCTATAAAAGCGTGTGAATCTATTAAGAGTATTTATTCGGATGTTTGCTGTCTTTTATAGAAAAATGGACTCTAGTAAAAACCGTGCTCAAAAAACAGCGAACATATTTAGCTAATCGCACAAAAAAATTAATGTAAGCAGTGAAATAGAACGCATTATCAACTCTAAAAACAATATTTCCACAGTGAATGACATTTCTAACGATGTTCAGTTATGTTTCTGTAGAGCTTATAATTTTAAGGTTAACAGAGCAGAGCAGTCCATGGCAGGACTGCTCAGCAGCTGGAGTCCAGCATTCGTTACATTACAGAAAGTGATTCAAAAATCAAGAAAGCGGTGGTGATGATTGGCATAAACCAATGTATTATTGCCAATGTAAGTAAAAAAAATTACTAAAAATATCTATGAATAATTATAATACTATGCATAATAAAATATTTTCAAAACTGTCACACCAGCCACATTCTTAAATTAGAAAAACTTATATTAAAATAATACAAATTACTTAAAGTAAACCAAATAATAAAATCAGCTAAGTGATGAGGTACTAAAATCGAAGTCATATTACAAGCATACAGGCCGACGCGTAACACTACTTTCACTAAAAGAAGCACAACTAATAACACGACAACAGTGTATTATAATATATTGAGAAACACTGGCCAGCTACAAAAGCCCTCGATGAAGAAAAATCGTACAGGAATTTGGAAGACCGACCCCTTCGAAAAGTTATCCCATCAACACTCCAATCGAGACAATCGAAGAATATTTAGCCGACAACAATATCGACGTAATGACAGTAACTACGACAAACTAAATATGAAGAGAACAGAAAAATGTATTGTTCTTAATACCAATGGTAAATACAGCAGACTGCATTGAGAACTGCTGAAACCACTGAATATACTCGTAGACTAGCAACTGTGAGCAAATCATTTGATCATTTTTGAGGGGTATTATAACCTAAAATATTATTATTTGACATGAGTAAATGTGTTATTTGTTTGTGTTATTAAATTGTCGTTTGTCATTTATTTAGACACATTTTTATGAACATGCGTTTCAATAAATCTTTTCCCGCTTTGCATCTTACGAGTACATTAACAAACCAGTTAATATATAAGTACAGTAAGCAGATGAAAAATATTCCAAAATGTAGGTACCATAACTATCATTTTTAATATATGATATTACAATGGTTTAATCTATTTAAATCTATTTTAGAAATATTAACCCAATAATAATGATGAAAGAGTGGACAAATTTCAGACTGATGCAGAGAATTAAAAAGCGGAAAAAACAGCCAATAATATTTATTCAATTTATTGTATCAATATATTGTATTACATTCAATAAATTGTATCAATTTATTGAAATACTTGTTTGCGACCAAGGTTCTACAAATATTGCCGCAATGAAATACATTAAGAAAGAGAATAGAATGGATGCGCTCAGAAACCAAATCACATATAATGATAAATATGGGATAGTCAGCGGTCGACAATTACTGCATACCTTTGATGTGCCACATCTGATGAAAGGAATAAGAAATTCCTTCATCAGTAAAGACATCCTATTTAAGTTGGATTCGAATGGCACCGAAAAAAGAGCATCCTGGGATAGCATTACAAAACTATACGAAATTGACGTTCAAAAAAATATTCGTGGGGTACCCAAACTTACCGAATACCACGTGAGAGCGGGAAAAATAAAGAAAATGAAAGTCAAGTATTGCACCCAGGTGTTCAGCCAACGTGTCGCGTCGATCTTGTCTGTCTACGTTGACGAAGGTAATTATCAATTGACCCTTACATTTTTCTATTTTTACTTATTATATTTAATTAATAAATATGCCACAATGATATATTTCTGAATTTTAGGTTCAGTACGCGTTGGAAAATATGCATCGAGTACTGCCGAACTTCTGCAATTTTTGGACAGTTTATCTAAACTGATTCAGGGCATATAAAATTTTGGAAAGCTGCAATAAATATGTATTACATAGATAAAGATTACATAGAGAAAGCTATAGATATAGAAATGATATAGATACGGAAAAATATAAAGGATTGGTGAAAATCCCGTCAATAAATAATTTTATTTCAAGTATAAAAAGTTTTATATGCCTCTGATTTAAATTGAAAAATGATAAGAAATTTGAATACTTTTTAACCAGAAGGGTGAACCAGGACCCACTTGAAAATTTTTTCGGTGACATTCGAACATACGGAAGGTTACATACAAGGCCAACACCAAAGGACTTTGAAAGTTCCTTCAACATGTCTTCAAGACATTCTATTGATGCCAACTGTGAAGAGGACAAATGTGTTGGCCTTGTATCAAATATCAGACATTTATTAAGTCATGCGGAAGACAGTGACATTTCAGAAGTTGGGGAGAGTGTTTCGCAAGTGCGTGCAACTGTGCATGAAGTAGCTGGTGCCACAGCAACTCAACTGAATAAAATTTGTAACCTAGAAATAGGTTACTTTGCTGGATACGTTTTAAGAAGGTGCTTCACACTTCTTAAGTTGAGCGATTGCGACATCTGCAAAAACACTTTAAGGGCAGACTGTCCAACTTGAGTACATAAACTGATCAAAAAAAGAGAATTTAAGGGTCACGAAAATAAAAGTTTAGATTATCCAAATGAACAATTAATAGACTTAATAAAAAATATTGAATGTACTGTATTTGAATTACTGCCACAAAAGCAAAATCGGGTAGAGAGGAGATTATGCAAACAGTACGGCATGATACAAATTTCACTCTTTTCGTATGTACAGATCACAGCATAGAGTTAAAAGAGACATTACTTAATTTGTCAGTGAATCTGTACATATATAAATGGGTGAAAGATATTAATCAATTGCTCTCTGGAAGATTATCGCTTTCATCTTCTATGAAGAGCGATTCTATTAAAGTGGCAGCACAGAAGAAGAGACAAAAATTATTTATAAAACAAATAATATTTTATTTTTAATTTTATTATTTAATTTTTTATTAAAGGCAAGAATAATTATTTTAAATTCTAAGGAATGGTTATAGAAATGTAACAAATTTGGATACCTATGAACTATATAAGTTAGAATTTATTGATTCCAATATTTATAAAGACAAAAGTAATTGTTTTAAATTCTGAAAATTGAGTATAAAAATTCATTAAATTTGAATGCTTTATAAACTTCATAAGTTAAATTGATGTTGATGACAATGTTTAAAAGCAAGAGTATAAAATTTTAATAAATTTTAATATCTCATTAACTATATAAATTAAAATGATAAAATTTAAAATTCAAAATTCTGATAAAATGACGTAGATATGACAGCAAAAATGGTTACGGTACAGTTTTACGCAGAGAAACTGGAAAAGTAATTGATTATTTCAATTTGATTAGAAAATTACTTGGTCATCCAAAATCTGATCATGACTGCAGACTTAATTTTATTGGAAGTGCGAATGTTATGGAGCCATTTGCTGCTGCTCGTTTCATTTCAGAGAGTACTATATTAAGAGATTTAATTAAATTGGATTATTGATTGGATTGATTAATTTTGAGATTGAGCAACAAGTAGTTCGCCTTTTATTAAAATTTGACACAAGTCGGGGGGGTGTTACAAATACTCTTTATAAATATGCAAAAGAACACAAAGAATTGAAAAGTGAATCAATAGCTTATCTACATCGGTGCTTCAATTATGCAATTTCTCAAAACGCAGGAAATTGCACAGTAATAGCGGATACTTTGAGAAATATTTCAAATCACACTTTCAATCATCATAACAATTATGACGATTGGTGCAGGTTTGCAAAGAATCCAGGAACTTATGAACACAGGGTTATAAAAGGTGGTTTCCAAAGTGCAAAGTTATTTGAAGACTTAAGAACCCTTTTCGATAAATTAGCTAACAACCCCACCAAGTCCACCAAGAGGGTTGGAGGATGAAAGACTGGTATATGGCAATGTTAAAAAAAACAAAAGTCAAAAGTATGAAATCAGCAAAATGAACTTGATTTCTGATGTAGAACTACCGGAACATGAGCTTTTAATTGCAAGTCGTTATAGTCCTAATGCTTTGCTTCTCTCTCATACTAATTTCAGTAAGAAATTTATTGTTATCTGCAGAATATTACAAAATATCTTGTCGAAAATATGTAATGAAATTAATATTGTGAGAAGTATAAAAAAACAATATATTTTTGATAATATTGATTTGTCTATATTAGTATGTGAAAGACATCCATACATTCCTGACACATGTGTAGCTTTGATAATAAAAAATGATGAGACACACGCGGTGCAAAAATATTACGTAACGACACAGTAAGCGAGATTATTGATGATTAACGTTAGACTGCTGTGTCTTCAGATTCGATCTTCGGACCAGAATTCCATTTTCTGGGTTTTGGTTATAAATAAAAAGAAATAAAAAAAGCGCCGCGCTTTTTTTTTATACCAAAACCGCCTTTTCTTATAACAAAAAATTTTTTCTCATTCTAAATCTCTTTAAATACATTTACCTTATATTTTTATGAAATTATTTTTTACTATGTTAAATGAAATCCTATTAAATGTGATATGAGTATTTAGTATTTAGAAAGAGTAAACAGTAATTAACAGTAAACAATTGTAAGACATATGGAAAATAATACACAACAATAAAGTGATGCAGTTCTCCGTTAACATTTAAGAAAGAAGCGGGGAATGCAATAAAGAAACATCCTAGACGCGATTTCTATGTCAGATAGTAGTGCGGTAGTTATTGAAATTAAAAGTAAAATGATTCCATATAAGGAAAAATATAAACGAGATACAAAGAATATTAGGATGGATAGTGAAGCTATTGAAGAAATGATAGTTATTGTAAAATGAAATATAAAAGTGAAATTGTTGTATAGCATAGTTATTAAAGGATTATAAATTATGTAATACAAAATATTTGTAAAATGTATAATTTGTTAATGACTAATTATATAAGTGCTAATGACTATTGATAGTTTATGCACATATAATTTTTCAAACCTTCTGTTTCGCAGAGTATATGTCCACTTAGACTAAATGAAAAGGATATATTGGGGTTCAGCATAAACTTCGTTTAACTGGAGTTAAAGTAAACCTACAGTTAGACATAAGAGAGTAAAACCGAAGTAAGTTAGTTACCGACAAATGTATGTCAACCATTTCAAATATGACATGATTATTTCCCCAAAAAGTTGTTTCTAACAGTTTCTTCTAATATTAGAAGTACTAATCCATCTACAGAGGAATATATCATTTCAGAGGTAAACAAAAGCAGTCTATATGCGTTATGAAGAAACATTAAAATAAATGAACAATTTTACAAAGTAACATATAACGAGAGAGCCCAAATTACTAATCGGCGTTGTACCTGAGAAGTTTTTTATAGTTGATTTAGCGTTAGTTCAAAACATATCATACTAACGTTAATGAAAAGCAAATTGAATGATAGTTTTAGATTATTGGGATTGAAATTTGGAATATCGTATTCCTATGCATCCAGAGTTTTTTTTTTTTGTAAAACAGTGCCAAGACTAACAAAATTTTTAGCATCACATATAATTTGGCCGGAAAGAGCAAAATTATAAAATTATTACAGATACCGTTTAGGGCGAATTACGCCCATGTACAAAGTATCATAGATTAGAAAGTATAATAGAAGTAAAAATCGAGAAGCCAACAAACTCGATTTTCCAATCTCAAACGTGGTCAAGTTACAAAAGCTGTGACACTATTAAGTATTTAATTTCCGCAACACCGGATGGCTTGGTGAATGTTATTTCACCAGGCTATACTGGAAGGGCATCAGATGCCCAGATTATTCAAACCAGTGGCTATTTAGAAATAATTCCAGAGCAGAGTAGACAATTCAACAATATTTGAAAATTATTAGATAAAAAAAGTGTTGTCTAGTTAGACCACCTTGTATTATAAAAATGAGTGAGGAGGACGTTTTGACAACAAAAAGAATTGCTGCATTGCGAGTACATATAGAAAGAAAAATAAGACGTTATAGTCCTAATGCTTTGCTTCTCTCTCATACTAATTTTAGTAAGAAATTTATTGTTATCTGCAGAATATTACAAAATATCTTGTCGAAAATATGTAATGAAATTAATATTGCGAGAAGTATAAAAAACAATATATTTTTGATAATATTGATTTGTCTATATTAGTATGTGAAAGACATCTATACATTCCTGACACAATTTGGATAATGAAATATGATGATTCTGTTTCGCAGAGTACATGTCCACGAAAACCATATTCATATAGGGGTTCAGCATAACCTTCGTTTAACTGGAGTTAAACCTACAGTTAGACATAAGGGAGTAAAACCGAAGTAGTCAGTTACCGACAAATGTTGTGCAAAATCATATGCACTTAAAAGTTATACGGTAATTAGTGATAATGCTGAATTGCTTGCTCGTAATGACGAACATAAAAATGGTACAATAAAGTTTTCTAATTCTCTATTTTATAAACATTTCAAGTCAATAGAAATAAATGAAGGAAAAGATGAAAAAGTTGACAGCAATGAGTTCTATATTAGAAAGTAATATTTAATTGTATTGGTACATTTTCTTGTTTATTTTAAATTTTGTAAACGACGGGTTTAAAAAATGGGCTTTAAATCAAAATTGTGAGAATTATGGATTCCATTTCATAAAGTAAAAACATTTATTAGTAGTGTTGTAAAAGCACATTTCCATAAATAATTTGGATTTATATCTCCTAGAAGACGTTCCTTGTCAAAATGATCAGTCAAAATAATTTGATCCAATTGATAATACCAGATAATAATTGCGGAGCGCATTTGTGTGCAAATTATCCGGAGAATCCGTAGCATTTGGTGAAAAAGATATGAATTACTTAAGAAATTTCATTGGCAGAGAAATAGGTGAGCCCAATAGTGGCATCGAGTCTAAAATTGCTACATACTTACATATTTGGTGATATTAAAAATCTATTATTAAAACTACTGTTATAATGTAATACGTACATTTCTTGATAAAACGTTTTCAAATAGAGTAACTAACGAGTAAAATACAACTAGCATACGATTTATTTCAGTCACTTCAATTAGATCAACAATAACTGAAATCATTCAACAAGAGTAGCAGAACACATTAAGAAATGGTAAGATTGTACTACTAGCAATATAAATATAATATATGCTGCTATGGGAAAGGTGCAATAAAAGCAAACTCTCATGTTCTGTGCAGAACTTCAGTATCAGTTCAGTAACATATTATAACATTGAAGATAATTACAATATTCAGTTCCATTACATATATTATAACAAATTTTTATATATATTATAACAAACTTTAACCTGAAGTAATAGACCAAATTAATATTTTAGGATCGGGATTACTACTTATATGGGGACGGTTTTTTGGTGCGGTACGGAAAGCATGTGTTCAACATACCGGCGAGCATGTTGACAGAGCAGTCAGTGGTAGGACTGCTCGGCAGCTGGAGTTCAGCATTCGTCAAATTAAGGAAATTGACGGAAATATCAAAAAAAGCGATGGTGATGTTGACATAAACGGTATTACTATCTACAATGAGTTAAAAATATCTATGAATATTTATAACTATATTTATAATTGAATTAGAGAAGACCATGCAACTGTAGTAGATATAAGTCACGTATTTAAGTACAATAGAATGGAACAAAACTTTTCAAATATTTACTTTAATGCAAAAGCAGTATGTAAATTTACGGGCTGCGCTGAATATTACTTTAGAGTTTATAAAAATTTTAAAAACGATAATGTGTCGGTTCATGTTAAACAAAAAGGTGTTTTTCGTCTTAACGCGGATGAATTTCATAGAGAGCAAATTCGAGGGACAGTTTGCAATCGTTTTAAGAAACTTTTAATACAAGATAATCCAAAAAACGTACAATTAGATGAGTTATTTAAAACGCACAAAAAGAAATTCAGTGGTGATGTTAATTCTTATGTATAATTATACATAAATTAAGTAAAGAATCTGAATTATATTGGAACAAAAGCGGAAAATGTAAAACAAAAAACAAATTAGATTGTTGCTGAACCATCCTGGTCCAGTGTTGAATATGGAGATGCAATTGGATCTCTAGTCAGAAGATGAAATGAAATTTCAAAGCAATTTTATTGTTAATTAGATAAAAGTCATTGATACTTGAGAAACACTGGAAACTAAACTCTAGACCAAGTTAAAACTCAAAGTAGCAATACTGAGACACACACAATACCAAAACATACACGCATCGGTAAGTTCAATAAGATTTGGAAATTTTTAAATTCCTTCCAGAGTTCACTCTGCTTAATGATTAGCAATTGAAAGCAATTACATTTAATAAAAGTGTTGCTGCTCAATTTATAATTTTTTTATTTTGACTTTCTGTATCTGCATTGTTGTTATATTTTTCGTTATTTTAGACAAGGACAGCTGTGTCTATTGGAGGAAAAGATTTTTCAACTTACACCAGAAAAGTAATGAAGACTCTATTTACAAACAACAGTCAGTAAAATTACACCGGGTGCAGTTTTAAAAAAATAAACCTGTAAAGGAATACAGAATTATGTCCATCATAATAGGTGCTGTATAGTTTTCTTAGAGTTTAAACAATATATAATTAAATTTTATAAATATAATTACATTATTTTAGACACAGTAAGTGCCGCATATAATGGAACAACAAACGATGCAGGAGAATTAACAATCAAACGATGGCTACATTATACGAAGGGCTTAAAGGACTGGACTGGCTTAAGAAATAAATTTGAAAGTCTCGCTACGTTCCACAGTGAAAAGGAACAGTTGAGATAAAAATGATGTTTTGTGAAAAAATTGGTCATATAGAGAAAGTTTATTTTAAAAAGCAAATGGATAAAAATGAATTCAAAACGTATCATGCGAGAAGGAAGTACAAATAAACTGAACGTGATCATGGAAAAAACTTCATGATCTAGAAAAGTTGTGTGCAGAAAAATTACATAAAATCCTGAAGATAATTAACTACATCTAAAAAAAACAATCATGGTTTTTGTTACCTTTTGATAATTTCTTGCACATTTCTCTAAAAAATTTCAAATGTATTATACAAAATTTTACATTATTTGCCTTGTTGCAAATGCAAAGTCAACTGGAAATTATTTTATTGTTTACTTGTTGACGCCTCGAATTATGTATTTATTGAAATAAGTAATAGACAATTTCGATTTATTCCAAACGAAATTAAAGAAATTCTTCAAAAATTTGCTTGTTTGTGTGATGAAATTTAAATGTGAGACCCCTTATGCATTATAGAGACGAGAATAAACGAACACGTATTACAATAACTCAAAATAACTATCAAATATATTTATTAAATAGTGGATTTTAGTAATATGTAGAATAAATGTATATGCATACTGCAATATCATTCTATTTGAAGTAGAAGATCGTAAACGTATTTTCAATTTTTGCATTTTTCAAACTGTCTTAAGGTTAGAATTCATTTAAATATCTAAAACAACAATTAGACTGATCCTTATGTGAAATACCATATATTGCATACTTTAAAACTATTTCATAATCAAAAACACTTACATCACTGCCCGATCAATAGGTAAACTGCATTATTAACAATAAATTACTATAAGATGTAATGTAATAAAACATTATTCGTTGATCAGAATCTCAGCATCCATTGATGTAAAAATGTTTTCTGCAACAAACGTAACAAATTGATCAGCACAAATTATCAGACAATTGTTTGAAAAGTTCACAAGTAAATACAAATTTAACACAGCATCTGTCCATTTCTTAGTTTTCATCAAATATTATTATTTATGTAGGTAAATTTATTTGTATGTAGGTAAAAATTAAAATAATAAAGAATGAGCAAAATGGATAAAAGCAGATATGGGGACGCCAGAAAACCTAAATTCTTAACACAAATATATTTGTGACACTTTGATGGATCTGCTGCTCGTACAGAACAGACCTTCAGTTTGTTTTAGCCATAATCACTAATAAAAAAAACTAAAACCAAAGCCATAATGAAATTAAAACAAAATAAGAGCACTTCTAGTACATATAATGAGTATGTCCGCCTGTCTTAGACAAATATTGGGTGGAGGAACCTCTTGTGCAAATACTTCACCCAATATTCTCAGTTACACCCCTTTGCTCTCATATATTATCCTCATAAATCTCAAAGGAAAGGAAATATTAACCCAAAATTAAACTAAAAACAGCAAAAGAGAGAAAATAGAAAAACATTCCTGCATTGTGATAAATAGATCGCCACAGTGAATCAATGATTGCACTTTATAAATAGTTATAAAATTCTCAACTTCAACTCAAGAAGATGGTTAATAATAAAGTATTATTAAATTGGTTATGTAAAGCAGTCTTTAAGGGGCCAAACCGCGTCTTTTTCATCTTGTAAAACAATCTCACCTACGTATAATGTGTGTATGTAATAAATAGACTGCATTATTGTAATAATACATTCTGTTAATTAATTCTCTTTATTTAGAATGTAATATTACAGTAATGCAGTCTATTCAATACATGGACACATTATACGTTCATTTTAGATTTATTTTATATGATGAAAAAGATATGTTTACTCAAAATGTTCGCAAATATGTGTTTCAAAAGCATTAGCAAAACCATAGGTTTTATCGTTATTTATAATTCATAATTTTAAAGTGAATTACATAATGATATTCAATTTACCTTTAAGTCGCGATCGGCTGTTCAAAAATGTCGCAAGCGAACTTCTTTTTTGTGCCATTGAAGTACTCCATGTGATCTCCAGCAATATAATCATCTGTCTTTGTTTATGTTTAACGTTTCTGGTGTAACGTTTTATTGACCTGAAAAGTATAATGCAGATTTATTGTTACATGAAATTAATAAATGAACCATCTATGCTACATACATTTAACTTTAAAATAAATTAATAATCAAGTGACGTGAAGGACTTCTACAAACCATTTTACTAAAAGTTTTTTATATGTAAATTTTTTAATAAATTTCAAATAAAATTTAAAACCTTATTGAAAAGAAGTCAATTGATCTGTTTCTAAAGTTTATAGGTTTAGTTATGTACAAATGATGCTAAGGTATGATGGATTCCTCTATTTTACTTAAAGAGATTCAAAAAAGATTAGAAGCATAGATTAAGTGCGGCAAGGCGAGATGAAAAGGTTATAACATTCCCTTTCACAATATAATATGATTAATAGAAATTTTAATATAAAACTATTGATACTTATAATAAAAGAACGCAAAGCCGTTTCGTTTATGTTGATAAAGTAATTCATTGTTTATAGGTTTAATAAAAGAAATAGAAATATATCAATATTTATATCAAACTTTTTGTATTGAATCTTCTAGTGCCATTTTATTTCTAACCTCTATTTTTACATGTTTGAGTATACAATAATCGCCATAAAACATACGAAAATGCAGTAATGTTTTACAACTTTTAAAGCAAAAAGTGTTTTTGTATCGAATAATTACCCAATATACGTGGATGTTGCGTTTTCAGAAATAAATACAAATGTAGCATTCACAAGCCAGTAGTCATCTTATAAATATGATGGTAAATTGATTTAGCCGTTACTAATCAATCCCGTGATCCAACGTCTTAATTTTAGAATACTAAAAATAATGAATAAAATTGAAATAAAACAAAATGAATATGGTCATTTTAAACTATGTATTTTAATCACTATAAAACTAACCTTGACATATTTATAACGTCGTGTGCAACAAAGTCCTTTCCATTAACTTATTATTAAAAACACGTGGTGATGCTATTACTTCTTAAACCATCTTAAACAATAATGTGTAACAAACAATGTCGGATTATTCGATGCTGATTGATGGAGACGCTTTAATACGCTCGGATGTGATGCACAAGAAAAAAGAAGCGCGA
Source organism: Panorpa germanica (assembly GCA_963678705.1). NCBI lineage: Eukaryota > Metazoa > Arthropoda > Insecta > Mecoptera > Panorpidae > Panorpa > Panorpa germanica. Next base: position 4,171,777 of record OY783205.1, read on the forward strand.
TTTCAAAGATGTTGCCAGATTACAGCTTAAAGCTATTACCATAGTTTGTGTACCATAGAGCGTAGACTAGTCGTTGGTAGCCACTAAATTATTTAAGGGTGCGTTCACAACAATCAGCTCACGACCGCAGTTTTTCCCGTTCCACTTGCTTGCGATAGTTGATTAAATAGCTCTATAGCAAAAGATATATCTACAAACAAAATAAAGTTTTCATAAAAGAATTATATTCTAAATGATAATGAACATTGTTTATTTATTAAGTTCTTGTAAAAATGGGAAGGAAAAGTGTATAAATGGCAGTTAAATATGAATTGAAATTAATTTTATTAAGCTTATTTAACATAATAATATAATAAAATAAAATCCAATAAAATATCTTTTTTTAAATGATATAAAGTAATTTTATCTGTCATCGTCATCTTTAAGTTTTGCGGTATGTTTATATATTGCGCCGAAATGCCCAACAACGACCACTACGACCCAACTCTTTAAATGGGTCGTTGAGAGCTTGGCATGAGCGAAATTAATGACGTCATTAGTGACGTTTTCAAATATTTTGGACGTTGTGAATGCTTTATATTAAATTAACAAAAGCAATTTAATTTTGATATATATCTTAATCTATTGAATATATCTTAATTGTAAATTTATGTAATTGTGAAATAATTATATATAGACATAATTTAATGTATTATAAGTATACTTTTGTTAAAATAAAAATCATAATTAATTTATTTTAGATTTTGAACGAGCTAGTTGATCTATTGCTTTAAAAAATATAAATATATTTTATACCAAATTTTATATATGCCAATTTTATACTTTTACTAAACTGTAAAGTTGTATTTGTGTTCATAATATATATGTAGATGAGATGAATGCAAGAAATTGTGGTATCCCTGCTATTGCATATTCATAATTGTTTCAAATCCTCCGTAATTTTCCAGATTGTTCTGGAATAATTGAATTGACAAACATCAGCGATTAAATTTGGAATAAACTGGCGAACCAAATCAAAATTACTAATAATCTCCATTTTCAAAGCTTTCACTAAATATCCAACTAAAAGAAAATGTTATCATATCGAGATACCTTAATAATCATCATTATTTATAATTATAATAATCATACCGCTTTCCCCATCTGCCATAATGTTATTGCCTCTTTGTTATTTTTGTTATCAATGCAGAATCATTTGTCTCTAGAGTCGCACAAATGAGATTTTTTATTACTACCTTCCGGATGACCACAACATTTGCAGCGTCTTTCTGTAAGATATTATTTGACTTATTAATAAAATTCGATAAGTTTTCAACACCTGTGGCAAAATTGTCTTCACAATTTCTACCAAAAGCGCTGGGTCCTGTTAAATTGTTCATTAGAAGGGTTTTGTAGGGCGAACAAAACTGATAGGCATAGTGTTCCTAAAAAGTGAAGTGATCTTATCTGACCAAATAAAGTTAAACAATTGGCTTCCAAGTGGCGACTCGTTCATTTTGTTGGTCAGGAAGGCATAGGTATAATTACCTCCGTTTAAAAGTCCGTTTCTTATTGTTTTCATAATATGAGGAACATCATAAAAGGCCACAATTGAACCTTTACCAAGATCAAATGTATTATCTAATAAAATTATAAAACAAGTTATTACATAATACTTAATAATATATTTTAATTATAACCACACAATTTATTACCTCTCTGATGTGTATGTTTCTCTCGGATTTCTGCTGTTGGCTAGATGTTGGTCGCATACAGTTGCAACAACTTCAAATCCTTTAAGCATAATAAAGAAATAGTTACTACCCCGTTTAATGTGTTACATTAATGATAAAATGATATGATTTATTAATAAATAAAAACTAACCGGTTTTTGTGATTGCTGCAACAACTTCCTTTATACAATTTTTAAGAAGAGGCGTAGTGATAGACTTCGTGTCGTAAAGGAAAACTGGTTGTTGCCAATTTACCTTCAGACTTCGCAACATGAATACTAGAGCATGTCTTTCGATTTTTACATCCTGATAATCATTTTCCATATTTCGAAGCCTCTAAAACATCAATGGCTGTTGGACACCAATCGTTTTCTTCTCACACTACAGAAACAAAATGTAGCACGTCTGACAAGCCCGCCAGCTTTACATATGTAAAAGAGGGGAAAATGTCAGAAACTATCAGAGTCGCACAAGAAAAGGATGTAGAACTTCAAAATTTGATTAAATTGAACAAAGCACTGAAGATCCAACGCATCAGCGTCGAACTGAAGATTCCAGTTTACTGTGTCATAGGTACAGGAATCGTTAGACCATATTTACTGGATTAGCTAAGGTAGACAGCATTCGATGTGATACTACGGTTTCTGATAGTGTTTAACCATACCGATGAAGGAAATAATAGCAGATACAGTAGCCACCGCTTTCTTTAGTAACTGGGTCACGCATTATGGAACACCTTTAACGATCACAACCGATAGGGCGCACAGTTTGAATCAGCTTTATTCAGAGCACTTAGCTGATCAACAAAAATCAAAACAACTCCATACCACCCAGCCTTAAACGACATAATTGAAAGATGGCGCGCATTCGTTAAATACATCATTAATGTGCAAACCTGACACGCCATGGATCTACAACTTGCCTGCTGTCATGCTAGCACTCCGAAGAAGTTTTAAAATAGAGCTAGAAGCTTCAACAGTCTATGAGTTCCAGGTGAATTTTTTGCTCATCAGGACACACCGTCAATCCCAGAAGAGTTCGACGAGAAATACGCCCAACACCAACATCACATCACAACAAATCATGGTTATTCCTGCAGAAGAATCTATACAACTCTAAGTATGTGTTTGTCACGTCTGACCACGTCAAAGCACCACTGGAAACTCCATACAGTGACCCATATGAGATTATAGAAAAATTAAATGATAAAGTCTTCAAAGTAAACATAAATGAGGATCACAAAAACATCAACAGAAAAGGCTTAAAACCAAATAAAGGCACACTACATCAATGAGGAAGTGACAAAGGAAAATCCGCAACATTCAGAGTCATGGTGTCATTTGCTCCAAATATCGTCAAAAACACTCACCAAAGGGCAAAAATATGAATAAATATGAAGACTATATCCCCAAATTCTTATTATTATTATTTTGTTTTAATGTTTTTTCCATTTGGCACTACATTCTTGTGCCTTAACTCATTTATTTACATGTCATTGTGTTTAATTCAATTTTGATCCTTATTAAATCTAAACATTCTCACTCCTTCTAAACGAAAAAAAATATGTAAAATTATCCTTATAAAAATAAAAACAAAACTGCTACTGCTACTACTTCGCTCCTTCTGCTACTCTCCCTCCTGTTTTTACTCTGCCATTCCTACTCTTTCCTCGTTCGTTTTCTTTATCTCCGCCATCCACCTCTTCTATTCACTGCCTCCCTTTAATAATTGCCCAATATTCTTTTCGCTTATTACCTTTTTCTCACATGAAAACTAAATGTGATCCAATGTTTCTCTCTCCGTTCCGCACACCCTGCATATCTTTTCTTCGTTTTTGCCCAGTATCTGTTTCCTCTCTCCTCGTTTTCCAATCTAAATCTGGCAATCCTTCTCATGTTTATTGTGGTACCAAATTCTTATTACGTAATGAAATTCTTATTAATATTTAAAATAATAATGGTAAATATTAAACAGAAAATACGAAGGATTTTGAGATGGAAACAGACGATAATGTGTTTCGTAAAAAATTACTGGAAGAAGAGATGAATATATAATGAAAATAATGGCGATTAGCTATTTTTGAAAGAGTTCTTTTAAGCAAATTAATAGAAACACTAACTACCTCTATACAAACATTGAGACCAGAGATAGAAAAACTTATGCAGATATTTCTCACCATTAATCAAATTACAGAGTTCTGGAAAAAGCTTTTGAGCATTGTCATAAAAACCTTATGGCAGAAAATGAATGAATAATAACGAAATAATGACTTCAGATATTTACAAACAAGACCGAGATGTTATCTTTTCTTATCAGAGTTACAACCTATGCATTCCAAATCATCATTATTAAGAATATTTCAGGGGCTGTAGTAGAGGTCATTACACAACCACTTAAAGAAATCGTGACCCCTTACCAGTAACCGCGTAAACTTCAGTATATAAATATTACATGAAATAGTTTATCATAGTTTCAAAGAGCAGTTCAAACTGATTATTACTACAATCTTTAAAATATTTTATTATCCCTTTGTCTTTGTTATTTGAGCTAATTTATACACTGCATATATACAATATAAACAATAAAATATTATGCAAACTTTAAAGGATAAAAGCACTTTCAACCGATTTTCTTACTTTTAATTTAAAATACTTTCTAGTTTAAAATTGTTTTCCATTTTTGACTCTCAACCACAACTCTCAACCCAACACAATTGTTTTTAATTTTGGATAATTATTAACTAAATTAAGATAATTATTACTAAGATAATTATTTACTAAACGAAGCATATATTTATCATCGTGTTCTAATACACAATTCAATTATATTTTTGTGTGAACTTGAAATATAATTTATAGAAACTATTGAACTATAGCACTATTTATTAGTCAATGTGTATGGTTGTACTTTATAAAATATTGTTTTGGGTCTCGTTTATATTTAGCAAAAGTCTTATTCAATATTAGTGATTTGTTTTATATGACAATTTAAAAAGTAGTAAGTGTTTTAAATTTAAATCATTGAACGTTAAATTTCACAAGAAGATATGGTAATGTAGTTGTCAATTATTTAATGTTGGTTTATAATTAAATTTACGAATGAGAACAGCAAGAAGATATATAACAGTAGCTAAAGATATAACATAACAGTCAGGGGAAGTATTCAATTTGTATCTTCAATTTGCTGTTACTATTAAAGCTGCTACAAGTGCATTATTAGAATAATATTTGGTATAATTATAAAATGATAAATGAATGAAGTTATTATTACAATTTAGACTAGTGTTCCATCATTATTTTTGTATTACTAGCTGACCCGGCGAACTTTGTTCCGCCTTAGAGGCAATAAATGAGCAGATTTTGGATTTTATTAATTTTAATTTTTTATTAGAGTAATAAATATAAGTAAATTAAAAAAATCAAGTATTTTATTGATTATTTATTGGCCATATATTTTGGTGCATGGGTTGCACTCTTCAGTGAAGCACCTTGCGTTTTTGGAACCACGAAGCATTTTTCGTTTTATTTTCGTTTATATGTTGAAATCAAAACTATGATATTGATACTCATCACCATTCAATGGATTTTTTATTTTGATATTGAAATAATATCCAACTAGTAAATTCTAAAAGTTAAATAACAAATTGATTGAAAATACAGTTTTTTATTGAATACAATACTATTATTATTATTACAAAAATGCTCGTACATTCTTTAACTTAAACCAAAGAAAAATGTAAAATTTGTAAAATTTTAATTTTAAAATTTGTGTAAGTTTTATAAAATATAGCATTATATAGACAATATTATTTTCTATAATTATGCGATTAATTCCTAATTATTGGAAAGTTATTGAAAATCAAAAATAAATTATTATCTAAAAAATTTGCTGGTTGGTCATTAGACCAGTTGTAACTACGTAAATAAATAATAAAAAAAATTAAATAAAAAAATATGAACGTTAATAAACAAAAGAGGAGAATAATAAAGTCCAAATCACGATAGTTCGGCGGCGACTTATACTTAAAAGGGGTTATAAGAGCGGTATAAATCTATAATACGATAATGAATTTTATCTTATTCGTTTCTATACACATTATAGAAAAATAAGTGAGTCAGTGCTTTTGAGTTACATCGGCAGTTTATACCCCACAACTTGTTTTAAGTATGAGTCGCCGCCGAACTCTCGTAATTTGAACTATACTTAAATTAATTAATATATTACTAACATCAGACTTTTCATTTTTTTAAATATCACATTGTATAGACAATTCAATATCTTTTTTAATTATACGACCACTTGATAATTATTATTAACGGATTACAGATATTAATATTACAGACGTGTAATATTTGGAATATTAGTAAGGGTTACTTTTTAAAATATTCTTAAAAGCATAATTAATAAGTCTAAGAGAAAAGAAAATTCGGTTTTATGAAAATCTCAGAGTGGACTAACAGAGTGGACATGTATATTAATACTTGTGAATAAAATCATTAATTTAACATAAATTTAAAACAAAAATTATTGAAACCGTGAGAACCATCCATTCAGTCGGATGGATCAACTGTTGAACGGTTCAACAAAAGGTTGAGCAAGTTAAACTTTTCGTTCAACTCCCATGGGATTCCCGCCAATTGCTACTTCATTTGAATGCGTTTGACAGTTGTTGCAGCCATTAACAGTGGTCATTGTATAATTTTACGTTACGATTATCGATGGGCTTGTGACCTGTTGTCTGCGTAGGCAACTTCATGGTTGCCATCCTGGAAGTTCCCGGAATAGAGTGTTGGGATGTGTTTGTTGATATGTATGTGATACGCGGCCACGAGAACTGCCAATCTAATAGAAAGTGATAAGATGATACATGAAATGAAGTAATTTAAATTTAAAAAGGCTTATCGCTAATAAATTATCTTGTGTTATACTTACTGTAGCTATTAGGAGCAATTGTGGACATTCCTGCACTCCCCCCTACAAACAATTTGTCGCATCTTAGCAATCTCGTATCAGAGAGCGGTAAGACAGTAGGCAAACAGCGTTCGGGAGAACATATGTTAAGACTGTGGTAGTGGACTGGATAGTAGCACGACTTGCACCTCGGCAAACGTCGTTTGCAAAGTATTAGGAAGGCCGTCAGAGGGGGTACGGAGCGTTCCAGCCGCTTGAGACATGCTAGGGATGGGCAAATGAAAACAATATATCGATAAATATCGTATCGATATTTTTAAACAATATCGATTTATGTAGAGTAAAAAATATCAATATTTCGATTTATCGATACTTCAAGATAAAAAAAAATCGACGATATTTATCGATTATTTTTTGAATGAATATCGATAGTTTAATATATCGATATTTTATGCCCTTCCCTAAGACATGCTATTCAAAGCTTCATGTAATGTCACACTAATGTCTAAGAGGATTCCAATTACCATTCAGAGTGATACGATTCGCATCTATTGGATTCCGATCAAAATTGTTTGTAGAGCTGTTGCGATGTTACATAATTGAAAAGACATTTTCTTAGTCTTATTGTGCTTACAATACAATACAATTGTGTGTCTTTACAAATTTTAGATTAAATATGAACTCACGAAGCTTATGACTCATTCCTCCTTGTCACTCTTTGGAGACCCACTCTATTCTCTTTTTGAGTGTGATAACTTTGTGGATGGAACATCAAATTAAAATAACTGTTTAAACAAAGAATTAATTCATTTTAATAATAATTGTAAAGATTTTGATTTCAAACTTAAATAAAGTGGTGGTTTTGCGAGTAATTTAATTTAATTTTTTCTTTTTTTTGCTTGTCCTTTTTTGTACAGCAGTCAGTTGTATCAACAGTTCTTCACTAGACTAGACTAGACTACAACGTCAACACTAGGACTATGCTTGAGACCGATTCAATTCTCGGATATAGAATAAATTGATTTCATGACTGGTAAATAACTTGACAAATATATACTAACTATATAATAAACATTTATACAAAACACATAATAATTATTTTACAATTAATGTAAGAAAAAAAAAGAAACACAATTTCGTTCTGTAAACAACTTTATTTATAGTTAATAACGTTTTTAAAATTTTACAATATAATTGAATCACAGTTCGAATTTAAATAAGACATAAAAGTAGAATTGCATAAAATTTAATTTCTACAGAAACAACAATATTTTCAAAAACAAATAACAACAAATAAAAATACAAAATTTGGAATAATATTTCCAAAACATTGAATTTGGTAACACAACAAATAAATTCAGTCATTTAAATTAACAATTATATAAACAGACACGTTGCAGAAGTGCATTGATTATAAAATAGTTTGTAATTATTAGTATGCATAAATATAAAGATCAGTCAACATTATTATATATTTACGAAAATGATAGCAGAAAAATGCTAAATTAGTAAAATATGCCGTAAATACTCGTATATAAGATAAATATAAATTCAATAAGTTTTATTAGAGTTTTGTAGAAAAATAGAATCAACTTTAATTTAATAAAACTGAATTTCATTTTGTAATAAATCATGTTTACAAATTTTCTCTCTTAAGCCGTCTACACATGGGTCGAGTGATTGCAAACGCGAGTACCGAATCTGCCCGAACCGAATGAGAATGGAACTGTGTTGTAAGTGAGAGAACGCACACAGCCCGAATGAAACTAAACTAATTTAAAAGTAAATCCTTTATTCTGAAAACCCTAGAAAAGCGTGCGAATCTATTCAGAGTATTTATTCAGATGTTTGTTATAAAATTTCTGTCTCTTTTTAGAAAAAGCTCAAAAAACAGCGAGAATATTTTATTTAGCTAATCGTACAAAAAAATAAATGCAATATCTGAAATAGAACGCATTATCAACTCCGATAGAAATATTTCTACAGTGAATAAAGACATTCAGAAAAGTTATGTTTCCGCAAAGCAATCTTATACTAAAGGGCAAACACCAGATTTTATAATTTTTAATAAAAATAGCACATGTTTAATGGAAACTAATCCAACTTTAAATAATAAAGAAATAGAGACAATTGATTTATCAGAATTCCCCGTTCAACAAATTCACGAAACTGTCCAGAAAGTGTTTTTGTAAGAGAGAGAGAGAGTGTTTTTATAAATGTTAGTACCAGTTCAGAAGTTAAGCCATTGTCAGATGTTCAAAATACCGCCTGTTTTTCCAAAATTATTCCAACACCGTTTACTCCTAAATCAGATTTTGTATTACTTATACCGCAAAAATTTGGCTTAGATAAATATATTTGCAAATTTTTTAACAACAAAAACGTTCTTTCATTTAAGTACAATAGAATGAAACAAAATTTTTAAAATATTTACTTTCATACAAAAGCAGTGTGAGAATTTTTGGGCTGCGCTGAATACGCATGAAATTAATATTGTGAGAAGTATAAAAAAAATATTTTTGATAATATTGATTTGTCTATATTAGTATGTGAAAGACATCTATACATTCCTGACACAATTTTGATAATGAAATATGATGATTCTGTTTCGCAGAGTATATGTCCACGAAAACCATATTCATATAGGGGTTCAGTGGAGTTAAACCTACAGTTAGACATAAGGGAGTAAAACCGAAGTAGTCAGTTACCGACAAATGTTGTGCAAAATCATATGCACATAAAAGTTATACGGTAATTAGTGATAATGCTGAATTGCTTGCTCGTAATGACGAACATAAAAATGGTCCAATAAAGTTTTCTAATTCTTTATTTTATAAACATCAATAGTAAGTCAATAGTTTCCGAAAAAGTGAGCATATAAAAAGTAAGAAAATAACTTAACCTAAAAGTGCTAAAACATGTCTCATTTAGAATTGTTGGGCATATAACCCTTTTTGCCAGCTAATTATAAAGCAAATTGTGGTAAGGAATGGAAGAGATGGAAAAGAGCATTTCAGCATTATATTGATGCGGCTGGAGTAACCGATTTTAAACGTATGAAAAATATTTTTTTGCACTGTGCAGGAATGGAAGTGCAAGACGTGTATTATTCTCTGCCAGATGAAAAATTTGAACCATCTCAATTACATAGTACAGCTACATGGTGGTTTTGTTTCATTGTTAAAATTATAATTAAAGTAATAATCAAATGTACTACAAATTGTATTGGTACATTTTCTTGTTTATTTTAAATTTTGAAAACGACGGGTTTAAAAAATGGGCTTTAAATCAAAATTGTGAGAATTGTGGATTCTATTTCATAAAGTAAAAACATTTATTAGTAGCGTTGTAAAAGCATATCTTGATATTTCCATAAATAATTGGGATTTATATCTCCTAAAAGACGTCCCTTGTCAAAATAATTTGATCAAACTCCACCAGATAATAATTGCGGAGCGCATTCGTGTGCTTGGGCATATATTATATCATCCGGAGAATCCGGAGTACTTGGTGAAAATGATATAAATTACTTTAGAAAATTCATTCGCAGAGAAATAGGTGAGCACAATAGTGGCATCGAGTCTAAAGATAATTTGCTGCATTACTTATCTATTCCGTGATATTAAAAATCTGTTTCTAACACTACTGTTATAATGTAATACATACATTTCTTGATAAGACGTTTTCAAATAGAGTAACTAACGAGTAAAATACAACTAGCATACGATTTATTTCAGTCACTTCAATTAGATCAACAATAACTGAAATTATTCAACAAGAGTAGCAGAACACATTAAGAAATGATAAGATTGAACTACTAGCAATTTAAATATAATATATGCTGCTATGGGAAAAGGTGCAATAAAAGCAAACTCTCATGTTCTGTGCAGAACTTCAGTTCAGTTCCATTACATACATTATAACAAATAATAACCTGAAGTAATAGACCAACTTAATATTCTAGGATCGGGATTACTACTTATATGGGGACGGTTTTTTGGTGCGATATGAAAAGCATGCATCCAACATTCCGCCGAGCATGAGTGGCAGAGCAGTCAGTGGCAGGACTGCTCGGCAGTTGGAGTCCAGCATTCGTCAAATTAAGGAAATTGACGCAAATATAAAAAAGCGATGGTGATGTTGACATAAACGGTATTACTATCTACAATGAGTTAAAAATATCTATGAATATTTATAACTATATTTATAATTGAATTAGAGAAGACCATGCAACTGTAGTAGATATACGTCAAGTATTTAAGTACAATAGAATGGAACAAAACTTTTCAAATATTTACTTTAATGCAAAAGCAGTATGTAAATTTACGGGCTGCGCTGAATATTACTTTAGAGTTTATAAAAACTCTAATTTTATAAAAAGAGAGAAAATTCGAGGGACAGTTTGCAATCGTTTTAAGAAACTTTTAATACAAGATAATCCAAAAAACGTACAATTAGATGAGTAAAATCAGTAATGAAGCCAAGTGTGATTTAGAATTAGATAAAGATACTTTAATCGTAATACATAAATTAAGTAAAGAATCTGAATTATATTGGAACAGAAGCGGAAAATGTAAAACTTGGCCATAAGGCATTTACATTGACATACTTTATAAAACTTGTGTTCATATTTTTACAGAACAACAAATTAGATTGTTGCTGAACCATCCTGGTCCACTGTTGGATATAGAGATGCAATTGAATCTCTAGTCAGAAGATCAGGATGTAAAGGTCGGTTACAAGAAAGTATGGTGTGAAGGAACCACACCATAAATTAAGTAAAGAATCTGAATTATATTGGAACAGAAGCGGAAAATGTAAAACTTGGCCAAAAGGCATTTACATTGACATACTTTATGAAACTTGTGTTCATATTTTTACAGAACAACAAATTAGATTGTTGCTGAACCATCCTGGTCCAGTGTTGGATATAGAGATGCAATTGAATCTCTAGTCAAAAGATTAGGATGTAAAGGTCGGTTACAAGAAAGTATGGTGTGAAGGAACCATACCATAAATTAAGTAAAGAATCTGAATTATATTGGAACAGAAGCGGAAAATGTAAAACTTGGCCTAAAGGCATTTACATTGACATACTTTATGAAACTTGTGTTCATATTTTTACAGAACAACAAATTAGATTGTTGCTGAACCATCCTGGTCCACTGTTGGATATAGAGATACAATTGGATCTCTAGTCAGAAGATCAAATGAAATTTCAAAGCAATTTTATTGATATTCGACAGTTCTTCAATACGAGGGTTCTACTGTTACTTTACTTCAGTTTATAACTTGTTCCCATACTGGGGGTAATATTTCAATTAGAATACAACAGTTTTTAAATATCGTAAAATCAGTTAATCCACATTATCGAAAGCCTTTGATCCACATAGACACTACCGATTTTAGTTTTGCTTTAATGAATGTCTACTTAGACGCGTTTAATAAATGGACAATGGCAGAATATTTAGATAACACCTTTGATATCTTAATAAAATACAGCTCTACATTATTAAAAGATTTAAATTTTACAGTAGTCCATAACTGCTACAATCAAACTATGAAAACAGCAGTAGGTAATTTTAAAAGAATTACTACTAATAAATCCGTAAAACCAATTTCCTGGGATAAGTATTTGGTTTATTAATAAATGCTAAAAATTTAAAAGAATTGGAAGAATTAGTTAAAGATTGTATTGTATTATGTATGAGCAAATGCAGAACAGCTGCCTTAAACGCATTAAATAAGTTGAAATTTAAAATTGATATTTAGATTCTAAAGATAACATAATAATAAATTCAGAAACTCAGATAATTAGTGATAATGCGTAATGACGAACATAAAAATGGTCCTATAAAGTATTTTAATTCTCTATTTTTATAAACATTTCAAGTCAATAGTTTCCGAAATAAATAAATGAGAAGATGAACACGTTATAAATATTGAAGAATTATTATCTTTAAAAGTATTATTTAATTTTATTGGTACATTTCCTCTTTTATTTTAAATTTTGAAAACGACGGGTTTAAAAAATGGGGTTAAAATCAAAATTGTGAGAATACAGCTGGATACAGATTGTGATGATTTTATCTCATGGCAACGCTAATGTTGAGAGAGATTTTTCAATCAATTCTGAATGTTTAATTGAGAATACGCGGATTTATTCCAATTTCTTTCAATGTGGTTCCTCAAATTTCATAGTATTAGATATATTAAAATATGAGAGGTTCATTATTTACCCCTAGTAACTTGTCCTACCCCATGAAGTCGTCCGAATCTTAAGAAACACAGGCGTTAATGAGATGGCACTACTAATTACATAAGACAAAGTGAGAAGCATAATTACACCCTGAAGAATCTGATTCTGAGAAACAACATATGAGGTTCTTGAGCTATTCGTACTTCTCATCTGCACTTACGTGTCAAAGCGGGTAAAATGTAGACACTTTTTTAAATTCAATTTTTAGCCGTTTAAAAGTTTGTGCGAGAATCGTGGAATAAACATCCTTTCCGCGCATTTAAAAATAAATGTATTTAAAAAATTATTTAAATAATTTAAATAAACTATCATAAATTAATAAATAGGTGTAAGAATTTGATTTGATTAAAAAAAAATGGAAAATAATAATAGGAAAAACACCTTAAGTGTAGACTTCGTCGAAGTGATTTATAGAATGACGTTTACCGAATTACACTTATTTTTAAAAAACGATTTAAAATTATCAGTGGAAGATGTGATGGCAATTCAAGTGAATGGAAACAAGATGATTGTGAAAATTGCAGAACATTTATTAATTGATAACATTATTGAAATGACAAATGGGAAAATAATTTACAAAGGTACGGATGACAATAATTATTATGTGTATATAGAAAGAGCCGATAAATTCACAATTGTAAGAATGCACAATATAGAATATGAAATTCAAGATATAACGACAACAAGCACTACAAGGATATGGTACAGTTATTAGCATCAAAAAAAAAAACATGGGGTGGAGATATGCCTTTCCCAGTTTATAACGGAACAAGATCAATAAAGATGATTTTAAAGAAAGAAATCCCATCGTACATACCAATGATTGGCAGAAAGGTTTGGGTTAGCTATGCTACCCAAAAGAAAACTTGTAGGTTTTGTGATAGAGAAGACCATTTAGGACAAGATTGCCCTACTAAAATTAGCAACAGAATAAATTCAAATGGTTTCGCACGCAGCTATGCAGCCATTGCGGGGAATACAATGAATGACAAAGCGGTAACTGATTGTGTTGTTCCAACTGAATCAAAAAATGAAGAATTAAGTTTTGTCAATAATTCAATTTTTCCACCCTTAATGCCAGAGAATACGCAAAATGAAACAAAAATCATTTCAACAGCTAATAATGATGATACTATTGCGATTGTAAATAATAATGATAATTTGTCCAAAATTCCTACAGCACACAAAGAAATTAAGAGAAAAATTGTAGAATCATCGTCAAATGAAGATACTTTGGCAACTTTTGAAATTGAAGATTGCTCAGATAATTCCGCTGCATCCAAAATGGATATAGGATTGGAAAAAAAAGATAAGAAAAATAACAAAAGACCAAAGAAACAAAAAAAAGTGACAGGAAAAGCAATGGATATAAAAGATAAAACAATTGAATAACCTTAATTTATTCAATATCTTATTAATATGGTACTAAGAACATTTGCAACATTTAATATCAATGGATTATCCTCTGTAACATCTAAAATTATGCTGAAACAATTTATTATAGACCACGATTTGGACATAATTTTATTACAAGAAGTTAATATAGAAAATTTAAGTTTCTTCAAACATTATTCATATATCTCGAACATTGGCATAAATAATAGAGGAACTGCAATTTTGTTAAGGCCTGGAATAGAAGCTACAGATTGCATATGTGAAGAAGATGGACTATCCTATCGATAACTGTTGAAGGTCATAGATTAGTAAATATATATAATTTTTCAGGATCCAAATATAGACAACAACGCATAAAGCTTGCTAATGAAACTATTGTCAAACATATTAACTTTAGACTACCTCTAATCATTGCTGGCGATTTTAACTGTGTGCTGAACCAGAGAGACCAACTTGGGAATCTAAACTTCTGTTCTGGATTAAATAGGTTAATAACTGAACGAATTCTATCTGATATTTGGATCCTCAAGAATAAAACTCAACAGGGCTTCACTTACTTTAGGGGAATGAACATAGCATCAAGAATTGATAGAGTTTATGTTTCTGAAGATAGCCCTCACTGTAGAATACTCCTACTATAAAATGTTTTACTAAGATCCTTGTTTTGTAGTTGTAATATTAAGAAATAAATGAATATCAATATAAAAAAAAAAAAAAAGAATAATGAAAAATACATTAAAATATTTAAGTTTTAAATTGAATATTTAAGTTTATCTCTTAACTGAAATGTAATTTTATACAGAGTGTTCAGTTCAAGTGAATATACGAACTGTTAATAAATGCATGCAATATTCATATTTGTATATCAATATCTTGCTTTTATTTTTAATTAATGTTAGAATTAAGATTTCTTTGTCTCAATTCATTTATATTTTATGCCTATTTGTTTTTATACACACTGCTCTCTGTGAGCAACCCATAATATTTCTTATGTAAACATCCTTTGTTTTACGATCCACTTCTACTAGGCATCGACACTACGCATTTGTTCCTAATTCGTTCTTATTGCTTCAACTCTTAAACCCACAGCACGCTTTAACCTTTGGTGCATAAACATAAAATAATAAATACACATATTTTTATTTATAACTTAAACCGCGAGTTACATTTACTTAGTGTCGTAATTAGTATTCTTATTAACTAAAATATTTAATCAATTTATATGCAATTCAATAGTGTAGTTTAAAATAAATGTAATTTAAAAAGGTTCTGATGTTTTGCACTATAATTACTTAATAGTTAAAAAGGTCCTTCATAACAAAATTGTGCGCCCACTAAGCTATTGAAAGGAACTGAGCGACATTTGCTGTTCGAGAATTTGGATACCTCCGACAGATCGCAGTATACGCCCTAGCCAGCCTATAGATCTCTATAAGGTCCAAACTCCACAAACACGTACTTATTACAAGCGTCTACCATTTAGGTTATTTGTGCTATTTTATAGCTCGAAAAAATGTCTCAGTTTTGCTTTATTTGCAATAAACTTTTAACTGAAGATGAAACAGTTGTGGTTGATCGTGGAATGCCAAATTTAATCGAGGCTAGTGTCGCGAGAGGTGATGAGTTTACTGAGTGTTCACGAACGCATGCGATATCTATATTCTATATACAGTAGGGCCTCGGTAATCCGGACTCTCGCTTGTTCGGTGATCGCTGTAATCCGGCCGGGCAATGGGATTCGCGGGGGAGGCCCGGCGGCGTGTAGGTGCGGGGGCTGTCATGAGCCAATGCGCCGTCAGTCTTTTGTTTATCGCCTTTCGTGTAATACGTAGTGTCAATTAAGTGCGCTCGCTAACATCATGGCGCCGCCACGTAAACATTCGACATTAACAATAAAAGACAAATTACGGATTATAGAAATGTTAGATAAGGGTGACAGCTACCCTGTCATTGCTCGGAAGTTTGGTATAGGCAGGTCAACTGTAGGCGACATAAAGAAAAACAAAGACAAACTCTTGAAGTTTGTTAGCCTAACAGAAGCTCAAGAATGGGCTGCTGCTGGTGCCGAAAGCGAGTTACAAAGATATGAAGTGTTAACTGATGAGGAGATTGTGCGAGCGGCTATGTGTGAGGACGATGAGGAAGATGAGGACAATAGCGTTGAAATTCTAAAAATCACAAAAGTTGGTAATTCAGAGGCAGTAGGAGCTTTAAACACTGCTTTAAAATGGGCTGAAGATAACGAATTTGATAGCCACGAAGTTATGTTTCTCCGTCGACTTAGAGACCGGGCTTTCGAAATGAAGTGCGAAAATTATAAACAGAAGAGTATTACAGACTTTTTCAAGAAGAATTAACTAATGTTTTATTTTAACTTACTGATTTCCTTACATAGTTGTAATTTTGAACATGTACATTTTGTCTATATGCTATAATTTAAAAATTGATTAAAGAAACTAAGGTTAAACATGTGTTTTATTAACATTTAATATGGCATACTATAATCCGGACGCCTCGATAATCCGGAAAGGGTCTTGTTTTTGTCTCTCCGGATTAACGAGGCCCTACTGTATTAACATCTTGCCTTCATTTGTTATTTTTAAATATTAGTTTTAAGATTACATTTGTAAAACATTATTGTACCATTCATTCTGTCTTTGTAAACACATTATTCCCTGCACCGTGGTCCCAGGGTTTTGTTCAAACCTAGTTCCAAGGTTAACTACTTTTGGTTGCCATGACAACAGTTCTAAACATCGGCCTTGCCGACCAACCACGTTCGGGTATGTTCGTAACAAGACCAACACACTCTTTTACGCTCGTACCAGAATAGACACTTTCTAACTGAACTTCAAGCGGTAACTATCTCTAAGCATCTTGCAATATGTACAATTTAAATTAATATTAAATATAGTACCTTTTAACTGTAACCTCAAACAGTGAACACGTGCTAGCATTTTGTAACAAGCTAAAATAATATTAGAATATTATAGATTAATTAACCATATGTAATAATTTAGTGTATAGTAAAATAAATGAATGTAGTGAATCTTTGTGTTTCGCTGTGCATTTCTGATATTAAATAAAAAATTGTTATTAAGTAATTAATAACTAAAAGGTCCTTCACATTAATTTGGCGCCCCCTAAGCTATCAAAGGAACTGGATGCGCTCGAGCATCCGAGAATTGGAAACTGCTACCAGATCGCAGATAAGCCCGCAGCCTGCTTATAGATCTTCAAAGGTCCAAACTCAGCAAACCACTGAGTATTTAAACTGAAAAATCCGTTACAATACACGTGGATTGCAGAAAATCATACACCCGGAAAACTTCAATCGCTGCAGTAAAAAGACATCGTGAGGAGGAACAGGCTAGAACTTCAAAAATAAGTCCTCCTCGTACTACAACGCGAGTAAGTGAATCAAGGCAGTTCTTGAACGTATTAATTTTGAGTATGATTTAGTCGCTGCTGATGCAATTTCTGAAGACGAAGTTCCGTCTGTTTATTATGACTCTGACAAGGATCCAGAGTTTGTTCCAGATGAGGTAAAGTTGTAATATTATTTGAATTTTCTTAGCAATGCTAAATTGCTTAAGTGTTTGTCATACATATGTCGAAAACATTTATATATGTTCATTGCTTCGGTCTGCGAAATAAAATGTTGATATTTATTTTTAAAAACCTACTTTCCTACTATTGAACAATATTGTAATTGTTTTCAACTTCATTCGCGGCTGCAATACGATTTTACTAAATTAGATAATATTATTATCAAACAATTGTTTGTGCAACCACCTGATTGAATATTGTAGATTACTTAGAATTGATTATAATGATTACAATTTTTTAAATTCTAGGAAGATGAAATTGTATCTCGCAGAAGCAAAGAACGACACTCTCTAAATAGAAATCATGATTCAAAAGGCTGTGAGATATTTTCTGAAATTTCAGAATTATCCTTACCTAATTCACAAATATCGACCAACGAAAAATCGTTTAAGGGCGCACAAACTGTCACTTCGGGCAGCAAAGGAAAGCAAACAGTTAAAAGGGTTCGTGGACGAGATAATTGTTTCTATTGTGACAATCTTGTTCTGAACTTTGCCAGACATATAATAAGAAATCATTGCTCAGAAATAGAAGTCCAAAAAATTATGTCACTGCCGGTTAAAAGCAAGGAGAGAAACAATTTACTAGCTTTATTACGAAAAAAGGGTAATTTTGCAATTAATTCCGAAAATTGTATGAAACCCACGAAAAAGTCACAATTAATAAATGTGACAAACTATCTACCTTGCAGGGAGGCACAGCAAAAATGGTCGACAAATCCAGGAAAAGTATCAGGATCTCAAACTGATGCACAAACGTTGTTAATAAACGCATGCTATATCTATATTTCAATATAAATATCTTGCCTTTATTTGATTAATGTTATTTTAGAAATTATTTGTTAAGTACTTTATCTTATTCATTGAGAATTCTTTTCTTATATATATTTTATTTTAGTTGTTATTTTGGTATTCAAAACCATTCGACTTGTAACAAGCCTAGTTTCAAGGTTAACCGCTTTTGGGTTTTCATAACGACATCAGGTACCCAGGCTTCATTCTTGCCCGCATCAGAACAGACATTATTAGCTCGACATTCAAACAGTAAACAGCTCTAGCATCTTGCAGTATAAGCAAAAATATTATAGAATAATAAATCTATGTAATAATTTAGTGTATTAGTAAAATAAATGTATATTGTGAATATCTTGTGTTTCGCTGTGTATTTCTGATATTAAATAAAAAATTGTTATCAATTAAATTGATAACAAAAAGGTCCTTCAATATAATTTGGCGTCCCCTAAGCTATCAAAGGAACGTGAGCACAGCTCGAGAACTTGGAAACCGCTACCAGATCGCAGATAAGCCCACAGCCTGCTTATGATCTACAAAGGTCCAAACTCCACACCAAACGTGCTTGACTAAACATTTGAGAATTGATGAAGAATTAAGAAAAAACGTATTTCCCAGAATGAGAGCTGATAGTGTTTCATTATGCGCAAAATCCGATAAACTTATTTGTGCTTTTGGAGCCAGATACATAAAAATACATAGGGAGGCACATTTTGTTAATGTCACTTCCAGGAAGATGAGAGATTTAGCGAGAATATTATTAGAAAAAAAACCTTCAGCCAAATATTATGAATTTATTTAATGCTTTGCAACCACAATATTTTGATTTGTTCATGAAAGCTACAAAACTTGTTGCACAATATGACGAACATAAAGAAGTATTTAAATTTCCTACATACGCAATGAACATAGGCACATCTTTGAAGCAATGGTGTGAAATTGCAATTGTGTATGCACTTAAAAGAAAAGACGTTTATGCAACTCTTCCCACAGCAAAAGTAGAAGCTGATCTAAAAACGATGATTAAACTTTTTGAATCTCACTGGAAATATCAAGTCAGGCAGCCACCGAATACCGAAATATGGCGGGAAAGATAATCCAAAGAAATTTTTGCGCCAAATAGATAGGATTGGAAATGTGTACAACTGGGACGATCAGTGCAAAGCACTGGCTTGCGTACAGAACCTGGTTGGCTCGGCGGAAGCACACGTTGAGAACAACGAAGTGCTTAGCGAGACAGAGAGCTTCGAAATGCTAAGGAATTCGCTCACCGATCGCTACACACTGACGCTGCGAGGGCAGCAGCATAGAATACAAGCAGAGTATGACAACTGCTATCAGCTATCAAACAAACAGTGAAATAATTTTAAAGCATGTGCGTGATAAATTATGTGCGAATCAACGAATACATAATAAAAGCGTTTCAAAACATTATAAATAAACCAGCTATGATGGAATCCACTGCAATGGAGGTCGTTGATACCCTAGCACGGACATCTTCACCCGTGAACATAGGTAGAAATATACTAGGGTTTGACTAAAGGAGCGTCCCTCCATGTCCCTACTGACCACTTCAATGAGAGTCAAAAGTAATCAACGGCAGAGGGACGGCAATCAATACATAATGAAAAGCAGAATCGGTCCGTCCCTCCGGCGGTCCGACCTGCTGAAACAACGGTACAGGATGCATCACAGTCCGATCCATCCACTTGCCCGCAATGCGCGAGGCAGTTTAAGGCATTCAGAGGACTGCAAGTTCACAGGCAAAGAACACATAAAGAGGAGTACAATGCTGAGATAGCTTTGCCAGAAGTTAAACTTCGCTGGAGTGAGGAGGAGCTAAGTTTGCTGGCAAAATATGAGGCGAAAGGTACTAGAGCGGGTGAAAGATTTATGAATCAATACTTACTCAGCATCTCTGCTTTTAGCAGAAGAACGCTAGGGTCAATTAAGGGGGTAAGGCGCAAACCGCAATATAAACAGCTTGTTGCGGATGCCTTACAGCAGTCTGAACCGTCCGATGACGAGGCTTTAGTCACGTTTCCATCTAAAACACAGGATCCAGTACCCAAGCGAGTAAAAACCGCAAGGGCGAGCCCTAGTAGGAAAGTTAAGAGGAAGGTGTTGAGGTGTAGAGAATACGCGGAGATTCAATCTTTATGGAAGAAAGATAAAAAGAGGGCGACAGAACGTATCTTGGACGGAGCGAAATGTGTTACGCATTCACTCGCAGACCTTGAAAAGTTCTGGGGAGATTTAATGGCAAACCAGTCCACGGACGACTTCCATATGCGTGTGAAGGCAGACCCCGCAATTACTATATGGAAACCGATAACGGTAGAAGAGGTGGATACAACAACATCAAAGTATTCATCCAGTCATGGACCTGATGGTATTACCACTAGGCAATGGAACGCTGTTCCATCTGTCTTCCGGACTCTCCTTTACAACATCATCCTTCACGAGGGCCACATTCCATCCAAGTGGCTCCTGACCACAACAATCTTCCTTCCCAAACTCAGTACTCCCACCGACCCTTCACAATATCGTCCCATCTCACTGTCTAACATTCTTGTTTCCAGCGGGATTCCATCTTGGAGGGTCCATCATCATGGCGATCAGCGCTTTGTCAGAGTGGCGATACCTAGGTGTTGACTTCAGTTACAATGGTGAAAAGAGCTTGGAAATTGATATTTCTAACGCTCTTTCTATTATCACCAAGGCAGCACTAAAGCCGCAACAGCGACTTACTATACTGAGACAACACTTCCTTCCGAAGTTCTTCCACGCGATGACTCTCGGGAACGTAACCAAAGGACGACTTCTGCAGCTGGACAAAACCATTAGGAAACATACAAGGACTTGGCTTCGCCTTCCGAAGGATGTCCCCTGGGCTTCTTCTACGCTGCCACTAATGACGGAGGACTTGGGTTACCCGCTTTTGTTACTTCCATACCAGCGATGACAATATCTAGGTTATCTAAACTTAGAGAATCGTCATGTAAGGCTGCGGTTGCTGCATCTAACACCAGCAGAGTGCAGCGGAAGTTACAATGGGCGTCCCGTGTATTAACATCTATTGGCGTAACTACATCATTCCCCCCGATCGGAAGTATTGGAGGGATAAGCTATACCACTCAAACGACGGAGCCGAGCTGAAAGAAGCGTCCCACTGCCCTGCATCTACCGCATGGCTGAAGAGGAACGCGGAAGGTATTCCCGGGCGAGACTTTATTCAACATGTACACACTTTCATCAACACTCTGCCAACGCGGATCCGGACATCGCGAGGTCTCCGGCGATCAACGATGCCCACAGAGTGTAGAGCAAAGTGTCGAGTGAAGGAGACAGCTGCATATGTCATTCAGAACTGCCACAGGACCCATGGAGGACGAGTGCTGCGACACGATGCTGTTTGCCGCATTCTAGCTACTGCGCTAACCCGTAAAGGACACACACCATGGAACCCCATCTCCAGGCTCCAGCTAGTTTAAGGAAACCAGACTTAGTTACTACACTGGACGGGTGTTGCCACTTAGTTGACGTACAAATTGTTAGCGGTAGCGGCAGTTTGGATGTGAAACACCGGGAGAAAGCAGCTAAGTACCAGACGGCCGAGGGTTTCCCCGAGCAGCTCCAGAAGATGACGAATGTGACTCCGGACAACAACGTATACTCTTCGTGCACACTTCAATCTTGTGTTTCGCTGTGTATTTCTGATATTAAATAAAAAATTGTTATCAATTAAATTGATAACAAAAAGGTCCTTCAATATAATTTGGCGTCCCCTAAGCTATCAAAGGAACGTGAGCACAGCTCGAGAACTTGGAAACCGCTACCAGATCGCAGATAAGCCCACAGCCTGCTTATGATCTACAAAGGTCCAAACTCCACACCAAACGTGCTTGACTAAACATTTGAGAATTGATGAAGAATTAAGAAAAAACGTATTTCCCAGAATGAGAGCTGGTAGTGTTTCATTATGCGCAAAATCCGATAAACTTATTTGTGCTTTTGGAGCCAGATACATAAAAATACATAGGGAGGCACATTTTGTTAATGTCACTTCCAGGAAGATGAGAGATTTAGCGAGAATATTATTAGAAAAAAAACCTTCAGCCAAATATTATGAATTTATTTAATGCTTTGCAACCACAATATTTTGATTTGTTCATGAAAGCTACAAAACTTGTTGCACAATATGACGAACATAAAGAAGTATTTAAATTTCCTACATACGCAATGAACATAGGCACATCTTTGAAGCAATGGTGTGAAATTGCAATTGTGTATGCACTTAAAAGAAAAGACGTTTATGCAACTCTTCCCACAGCAAAAGTAGAAGCTGATCTAAAAACGATGATTAAACTTTTTGAATCTCACTGGAAATATCAAGTCAGGCAGCCACCGAATACCGAAATATGGCGGGAAAGATAATCCAAAGAAATTTTTGCGCCAAATAGATAGGATTGGAAATGTGTACAACTGGGACGATCAGTGCAAAGCACTGGCTTGCGTACAGAACCTGGTTGGCTCGGCGGAAGCACACGTTGAGAACAACGAAGTGCTTAGCGAGACAGAGAGCTTCGAAATGCTAAGGAATTCGCTCACCGATCGCTACACACTGACGCTGCGAGGGCAGCAGCATAGAATACAAGCAGAGTATGACAACTGCTATCAGCTATCAAACAAACAGTGAAATAATTTTAAAGCATGTGCGTGATAAATTATGTGCGAATCAACGAATACATAATAAAAGCGTTTCAAAACATTATAAATAAACCAGCTATGATGGAATCCACTGCAATGGAGGTCGTTGATACCCTAGCACGGACATCTTCACCCGTGAACATAGGTAGAAATATACTAGGGTTTGACTAAAGGAGCGTCCCTCCATGTCCCTACTGACCACTTCAATGAGAGTCAAAAGTAATCAACGGCAGAGGGACGGCAATCAATACATAATGAAAAGCAGAATCGGTCCGTCCCTCCGGCGGTCCGACCTGCTGAAACAACGGTACAGGATGCATCACAGTCCGATCCATCCACTTGCCCGCAATGCGCGAGGCAGTTTAAGGCATTCAGAGGACTGCAAGTTCACAGGCAAAGAACACATAAAGAGGAGTACAATGCTGAGATAGCTTTGCCAGAAGTTAAACTTCGCTGGAGTGAGGAGGAGCTAAGTTTGCTGGCAAAATATGAGGCGAAAGGTACTAGAGCGGGTGAAAGATTTATGAATCAATACTTACTCAGCATCTCTGCTTTTAGCAGAAGAACGCTAGGGTCAATTAAGGGGGTAAGGCGCAAACCGCAATATAAACAGCTTGTTGCGGATGCCTTACAGCAGTCTGAACCGTCCGATGACGAGGCTTTAGTCACGTTTCCATCTAAAACACAGGATCCAGTACCCAAGCGAGTAAAAACCGCAAGGGCGAGCCCTAGTAGGAAAGTTAAGAGGAAGGTGTTGAGGTGTAGAGAATACGCGGAGATTCAATCTTTATGGAAGAAAGATAAAAAGAGGGCGACAGAACGTATCTTGGACGGAGCGAAATGTGTTACGCATTCACTCGCAGACCTTGAAAAGTTCTGGGGAGATTTAATGGCAAACCAGTCCACGGACGACTTCCATATGCGTGTGAAGGCAGACCCCGCAATTACTATATGGAAACCGATAACGGTAGAAGAGGTGGATACAACAACATCAAAGTATTCATCCAGTCATGGACCTGATGGTATTACCACTAGGCAATGGAACGCTGTTCCATCTGTCTTCCGGACTCTCCTTTACAACATCATCCTTCACGAGGGCCACATTCCATCCAAGTGGCTCCTGACCACAACAATCTTCCTTCCCAAACTCAGTACTCCCACCGACCCTTCACAATATCGTCCCATCTCACTGTCTAACATTCTTGTTTCCAGCGGGATTCCATCTTGGAGGGTCCATCATCATGGCGATCAGCGCTTTGTCAGAGTGGCGATACCTAGGTGTTGACTTCAGTTACAATGGTGAAAAGAGCTTGGAAATTGATATTTCTAACGCTCTTTCTATTATCACCAAGGCAGCACTAAAGCCGCAACAGCGACTTACTATACTGAGACAACACTTCCTTCCGAAGTTCTTCCACGCGATGACTCTCGGGAACGTAACCAAAGGACGACTTCTGCAGCTGGACAAAACCATTAGGAAACATACAAGGACTTGGCTTCGCCTTCCGAAGGATGTCCCCTGGGCTTCTTCTACGCTGCCACTAATGACGGAGGACTTGGGTTACCCGCTTTTGTTACTTCCATACCAGCGATGACAATATCTAGGTTATCTAAACTTAGAGAATCGTCATGTAAGGCTGCGGTTGCTGCATCTAACACCAGCAGAGTGCAGCGGAAGTTACAATGGGCGTCCCGTGTATTAACATCTATTGGCGTAACTACATCATTCCCCCCGATCGGAAGTATTGGAGGGATAAGCTATACCACTCAAACGACGGAGCCGAGCTGAAAGAAGCGTCCCACTGCCCTGCATCTACCGCATGGCTGAAGAGGAACGCGGAAGGTATTCCCGGGCGAGACTTTATTCAACATGTACACACTTTCATCAACACTCTGCCAACGCGGATCCGGACATCGCGAGGTCTCCGGCGATCAACGATGCCCACAGAGTGTAGAGCAAAGTGTCGAGTGAAGGAGACAGCTGCATATGTCATTCAGAACTGCCACAGGACCCATGGAGGACGAGTGCTGCGACACGACGCTGTTTGCCGCATTCTAGCTACTGCGCTAACCCGTAAAGGACACACACCATGGAACCCCATCTCCAGGCTCCAGCTAGTTTAAGGAAACCAGACTTAGTTACTACACTGGACGGGTGTTGCCACTTAGTTGACGTACAAATTGTTAGCGGTAGCGGCAGTTTGGATGTGAAACACCGGGAGAAAGCAGCTAAGTACCAGACGGCCGAGGGTTTCCCCGAGCAGCTCCAGAAGATGACGAATGTGACTCCGGACAACAACGTATACTCTTCGTGCACACTCTCGTGGCGAGGAGTATGGAGCGCCTTTTGCTATGCCGACAATGTATCTTTCGAATACCTTAACGATAATGGAATTGTTCCATCGTCTGTAAACCAACTAAAATACAGAAACGGTGACAACAGACCGATGCCGCTGTTTTTGGTGACACTGGAAAATACAGCAAAAAACAGTGAAATAAATAATTTAAACAAAAAATTTCTAAATATTTATAATTCTAAAATCGAAGACTACAGGGCTCTAATGCCCCTAGTCAATGCAGGATATGTTTAAGGATGGGTCACCACAACAGCTCACTCAACTGCAAAGCCAGCGCAATCTGCAATATATGCGCTGGTGCGCATGATAAAGAGGACTGCCCGTTCAGAAATAGGCGGGACAGGAAGCAGCTGTTAAAATGCGCATCTTGCCATGGGAACCGCCATGGTAACTATAAAGGGTGCCCCATTTACAGAGTGGCACAAGCTTCAATATGGCAGCGTAATAACAATATAATTATCCCTGCTGTATTGAAACCCCAGTACATTGACGCCGCAACAGAATTCGTGGAAAAGGGAAACCCTTTTAGAGCACTGCAGGGCTTTGCAGAACCCCCTTTCCAGAACAACATCGTGACGGATGAGGAGCCAGCGATCGCCCCCTTGACGGATGAGGTGATCGTCAAGACGACTCCCGCTCGCAGCCCAATACACAATCCCTGTTAAAAGTCATTAAAAATAAGGAACCTAGGAAATAAGGAACCTAGCTCCGGACCTGGCTCGAGAAATACGTCCAAGAGCAGGTAGAACTCCGCAGTTCGCTACGCGGAAGTTATCAATACCCCCCGCAAACCCCTCCCGCACATCAAGCGCCGAAACCTGCCCACAGGCGTAGCAGGAGTCGTAATTCGAATCAAAACAATAAAGTAAGTGACAATATTGATAGCGTTAATATTGAATCCCTTCTAAAATCCCTATCCCCCATATCGCAATTGTTACGCGTAATTAAGTCGCTTATTACGGCGGCTCTCCCTTTAATAAAAGCATTCCTTCCCGGTCAAGATCTTTCCGCTTTACAAAGCTTTGCCGAAAACTGAAGTATGTCCCCAGGGGGTATTAAAAACATTAAAATCGTCTCGTGGAATGTTAACGGTATCGTAGCCAACGGCGCCGAATTATCGGTCTTTCTGCAAGACGAGAATCCGCATATATTACTACTCCAAGAAACCAAAGCACCCAACACGAGTAGTTTTATGCACGAGTTTGTTCAAGAAGAAATTGAATATGTGGGAACAATTGAAACACTATGGAAAGAATGGAGACTACCAACAACAGCTTCTGCTGATATGTTGGCTTTAGATAAATCTATAAATGATCTAGTAGGAATTGGAGCGTCTCGTCTCGACCTACAAGTCTCAGTGAACACAATAGCACTAAAGTTCCAAGAGTTGTTGCTGCCGGGTACAGTTCATTCTGTACGCAAGCAATAGATTTACTAACCGTAGGGCACGTAGAAAACATGCGTATGCGACTCAGCAGGACATGTTCCACAATTGTCCGAAAAAGCTTGCTGATACGTTCATTAGCGGTGTAGAGCATAACAATTACTCTAGCGCTAAAGACTTAGACCCTAAAAAGGTTGAGGATCTTTACACAAGCCTGTGGGGTACAAAGGGGAACACAAATTATAAATTCAATACTAAAAATAATATATCACTCAGTGACCTTACGCCCATAGATCCTGACTTAATCAAATTCCTTATATCCAAATTACGTAAAAAGTCAGCACCTTGCCCCGATAATATCAAAAGGGAGCATATAATTAAAATTGATGGTATCGAAATTATTATAGCAAAATTTTTCAATGCTCTCACTCTATTAAGATTATATCCAGAACAGTGGTTAGGTAACAGGACAATCCTTATACCTAAGAAAGGAGCGGACCCCAGTTTGGAGACAAACTGATATCATTGATATATTCCTTTTTAAAAACATTTTTAACCATAAAGAGATAGATACTAGAACGGATCTCTCTTCCCATCACCGCGCAGTCATCCTCCAGTTCGACACACATTAACTTCAACCCAGTATGCATATCATTAGATTAGGTTATTTAGGACAATCGTTCTAGAATTATACATATGCATATTAACTAGATGTAATACAAATTTGAGGAACGCACGAATACGTTAAGACTTTTCTTTATATTTTATTTGAAACAGAAACTGCCGGGTAACTACTAATGCTTTATTATTTTATAGTACAATGTTTGTTTTTATGGGTCGCTCTAACATAATATCTGTTTCAGGTTTAAAGTATCAATCCAACAAAGGTGTTGTCTCTGGGTTTCAGGATTTAGCAGATGGCACACTGCAAACTCAAGTGTTTTATTTCATGTTTTAAAGTAAAACACTGAGGTGTTTTTTAAATCTAAATGTTTTGTATTAAAACGTTTTAAGTGATTAATAAAATTATCTTAAACACTTTGGTATTTAGTTTTAAAACATCTGTTTTAAATTTTAAATCATCTGTTTTACCAATAAATACACTTCAAACTGCTTTAGTTTTAAAACATTTAATCTGTTTTACCAATAAATACACTTCAAACTGCTTTATAATAAAACATTTTTAATTTGTGAAACGTTTAGTATACAGTCAAACGTTTTGAAACTAATCAGGTATTAGCAAATAAAACGTTTCTAGAAAAAAAAACGGTTATCTGTAAAACATTTTTATTGTAAAACACTTATTAAACAGAATACTTCACATGTAAAATATATCATTAAAAATTCAAATGGTGTATATATATACAGGTATACTTTACTGCACAAGTTCAATATAAATACATAAGTTTGTAGATGTGTAATTGTTTTGGAAGATGATTAAAAAAAAAGATTATAAGTTCTATAATACATGGATATTTTTACCCTATTTTAACCGATAAATTCACACCGTTCATGATTGTCTCGAGTATACACCGTTCATCATTATTTATTTATTATTATTTTATGTTAAAAAAATAAATATATTTTATCGCTATAGACTTATATGTCACATCAAAATTTTAGTGATTATAATCGGGAAATGTATAACGACTGATTGACTGTATCACTAATATTCACACATTAGGTCAGTTTTAGGTCAGTTAAGTTTATTCTCATATTCCAACACATACACGTTGACGCTACGCGTCATGTACATCTCACACATACACATTGGCGGTACGCGGCTTCTCGGTGTAGTGCTTGTTAGGCCTGTCTCAGTATGGCACCACTACTACAACGATATCCTATCCGAACCTTTGTAAATGCAAACGCCGCCTCAGACTGGAGGGGATACCTTGTACGAGTATGTTCAGCATGCTTCAGTTTATATTTGTATTTCAATGAGTCATGGACACCGAAAAAATAATTCTTGAAGTCATTACTTTATTGATAAAAATTATAAAAATGGACAAAAACGTCTTTTGTTCTTTGCAAGGGCGTTCAAAATGTGTAAAGTTTCAACGTAATCCAAGTCTCTCTGACGTTGCAATTATACGAGACAAAATTCGTGATATTTGTGAACGAGATACGTGTTTAAAAAAGTTTATTGAAAATAAAGTTATTGTTGTACAAAAAAAAGATAATGATGAAGATATATGGATCGACGTGGAAGATGATGACATTGTAGAAGATAAAGAGAAGTTGAATATTCTTTTACTGCCAACACCTGAGTCTGCATCTGATGTTTTAGAAGGAAATGATGGAAATTTTCCCGTTAAAATTTTATATACAGAACCGTTGAATGATTTAGAATCTGAAAAATTAATCGAAAATGAAAATGATGATGTATCATCAACTAAAGAAAATTCTGAGGTTAGTAAATTGAATTAATTGTTAAGTTGAATTTTCATCAATTAAAATTAATATGTAATTTGATTATTTTTAAGTATTATGTATTTATTTAACTTTATTTTTTTTAGTCGCAAATTCCACTAGATATATCTAGTGGGATTCACTGCAGTGACTTCTCTCTGATAGACAACTCTTTTAAATTAATCACAGGAAGCCCAGTGGACCTTCTATGCAGTACAAGTGTCCCTTCTAACGAAAAAACAAACCATAATTGAAGATGATAGTCGCCATCTTGTAATGAAGAAAGTACGGGCGGAATAGAAAAAGGATGAAGCAGCTACGATGTTGACGCACACCAATCAGGGGAACACCATGAGATGCATGGGGCTCCACATTTCCAGCCAAGGGTTCATCAAGATTGGGGAATATACTAGTTTCAACGCATGGAAGTTCATGCACCGTGCACGACTAAATTTACTTCTACTTCCACTGTAAGTATACCAACGAAACGCGGTAGGACAACCGCCAATAGCAGAGAGGGACAAGTTGTGCAGATACTGCGATGAGTCAAAGGGACTCACAGAAACGCTGCCGTATATCCTAAACCATTGCTTCACGCAGTCTGGTATGGAAATTATGGAAAGACACAACATGGTCAATAGGACAAAGAAAGCCGCGGAAAGAAGATTTTCTATCTTTTCAGAAGACCAGAGAGTTGGGACATAAAACTTACGCCCAGACCTTATTATCGTCAAAGGGCAGTCAGCTTACATCATTAATATGAAAATACCCTTTGAGAACCAGGTAGCTTTTTTTGAAGCTGAAAAAGAAAGAAAATTGGTACAATTTGAAGATATCCGGCGGCAACTATGCCACAGATTTGCTTCCGTCGAAGTGGTATCCATACTAATTGGAGCTTTAGACCATGGAACCTCAAAAACAACAAATTCATGAAATCCTTATGCTCCAAGAAGTACGCTAAAGATTTCAAGAAGATGGCGGTAGCAAATGTAATAGATGCAGCCCGGGGAATCTACACGCACCACGTGAATGAAGACGGCAACCGTATAAGCATA
The DNA here is from genome assembly GCA_963678705.1 of Panorpa germanica. Classification (NCBI taxonomy): domain Eukaryota; kingdom Metazoa; phylum Arthropoda; class Insecta; order Mecoptera; family Panorpidae; genus Panorpa; species Panorpa germanica. The sequence goes on from OY783205.1 coordinate 4,202,372, forward strand.
GATAATAACAGTGCGATTGACTCCAATGTTACAGGACGCTCTATAACCTAATAATATTGTACACGCAAAATTTAATCAAGCTTTCCTAAAAATTCTCAATGCACGGTAATAGCTACATTTAGTATATGTATTCATGAAATAATTGCCTTGAATTGTCTAATTATTAGATTACATATTTATATTAGAAAACAATTGCTATAAAAAAAAGTGTAAAGCGTTCCTTGCGGTCACGTGTTTCATAGGAATTGTATCTGGCAGTGGTGCTATGGTAACAACACGTGTAGAATGTGTGGTGAACGTATTTTAAAAGAAATCAGTTTTACCAATAAATACAGCAACATATTTATCAAATGCAATGGCAGTAACGACGATATATCTGTTACTGTTACACCTTTTTAAAGTATTAAGCGTCTGGTTCATTTCCCGGTATTTTGTTCATACGTCCTGACAGGATGACGCAGGAACTGCCTAATGATTTATTTTATTTTTTAGAAAAACAAATTCATATTTATTGTTGTGCAGTAAATTTTAAGTTATTAACATTAGTGAAGTGAACTTGCTACGTGAATAAGCGCCAATTATTGAGAAATTTATTATTTGTTGGTTAATAATGAGTTCACCATTTTCACGACGCCGTGAACGTTCTGAATGTTCCACGACAATGGAAGACATGCAGGCGAAGATCATGCGGTTAGCACTCATGATGAAGAATGATAGGAATTTTGTGTCAACAAATGACTTATCTATCCCTACGTTCGATCCACAAGGGGAACAGTTAATTGAAGAGTGGCTGTCCAAAATTGACAAATTAAAGAACCTTAATGAGTGGTCTGAAGCGACTACTATTCAGGTGGCAATAAGTCGGCTGAAGGGTTCGGCGCGCTCATGGTACGACTAAAGCGACTTCTTGTATACGCGTTGGCAAGACGTAAGGGCCGTACTCACCAGACAATACGACCGACCAAAGCCCGGACAAAATTTGGGCGACTACTATCTTCAGAAGACTTCCATGTGGCGGCGTCTGCAGTTCGACATGCCCGATGAATGCGTCATCGACCTTGTCATAGGCGGCATCACGGATTCAGCAATAGCATTGTCGGCGCGAGTTAACTATACCCTAATTACTACATCATCATTATTGCATCATATTACACAATAGATAAAGCTTTGTAATGAATAAGTTAAAGTAAACTGATACTATTTAAAATATAAATATTATTCACGAAATATACTTCCAGTGAAAAACACACAACAACTAATAGTCATAAACTATTAGATGTCACATTTGAATATATACGTATTAAAGTAATAGATGTCACCTTGGAACATCGATAAGAAAACAGTATATAAACTGTATGAACTAAACAAGAGAGGATGAGTCTTATTAGAACTCAGACAACGTAACTCGGCTACTCTGTTACAACAAACTATTTAACTATTGTATTTTTGTCATAATCAAATAAATAATTTGTATTCAAAATAAATTAAGTATTTTTTTGTGTTAAGTATCGCTCTCAAAATTTAACTCGCGTTCAGCACAATGCATGACGGCCGGACAGCTGTACACAAATCTGTGTACAGTGGGTAGTTTGCCTGACGCTTCCAACAAAGAAAATAACCCCTCTACCCGCACGTCAAAGCTCAATGTTGAATCAAGTAGCACAGGATCGCGAGGGTCTAGTGGAAGAACAACGAGATGTTACAACTGCAACGACACCGGACACATGATGCGTGATTGTTCAAAACCACTGACAAAATGCAACTTGTGTAACAGGCATGGCCATTGTTATGACGACACTTATCAATATAATTGATTGTATTTAAATAATAAACGAATTGTATTATAAACACGCACTATTTTTATAACTTTTAAAACAATAAAGCTATTATATTTTTATTATCATTGTGTCTAGAACTAACCCAAATTTCTAGGTATTTTGGATATGTGTTACTAATTTAAGCATAACAAATAATATATAAGCTTAATATTTTTATTGTAATAGTTAGTTAATAATTAGACTCTGACTGTCAGTTACGACCACTGTAATCAATTAAAACTTCATTATATCCAATAAAGAATTAATACAGAAGAAGAGCGGTGTGTGCCATTATGGGAGAAGTCGCAAGCAGGTGCCCTATCGACTCTACAAGCATAAGGAACCACTACTCGGAATCACTAAGAACAGTAGAACATCCCAACGACATTTATGAGGATAAAGAAGTCAACAGGATTCCGGAACTAACTGACAAATTCTCCGAAGATGAGGTGTTGAAGAAGCTGCGGCGCTTCGAAAACTCTGCTCCAGGGAGTGATAGGTTAACCTATTCTCACTGGAGAGGAGCAGACAGAGGTTGCAAGATAGCCACGAAGATCCTCAACGCGTGCCTTCACTTCAAAAGAATACCAGAAGCATGGAAATCCTCCTTCACTATTCTCATTCATAAGAAAGGACCATAAGGAGGCCAATTGCCATCACCAGAACCATATACAAACTCTATACAGGATGTCTGGCGGCACGATTGACACCCTGGCTGATCAGAAACAACGTCCTCAGCCCGTGCCAGAAAGGATTCCTTCCACACGACGGTGTATTTGAGAACAACTTCATCCTACAACAGAGAATCTACGATGCCAGTAGGAACACTCTGTTTTTGGGTAGCTTCAACGGGCAAATATGACCAGCCTGAATTTAATTTTAATTACCCATTTAGTTTACCCATTTAGTGCTCTTGCGCATTACATTTCACCACCCACTTATTCAAATATGCACCAGTCGAACCAGTCTGGATCGACCATAACGCATGTTATAAGTTTTATGTTTTTATAGGGATACATAGATTATACATATGTTATAACTGACAATTACTTAGACACTAGTTAAAAGAACGTTTACAGATACGACAAAATACTTGATAAGAATTCCCAGGGAAGCTCTAAGATATCGCTCGAAGATATATGCATGTTTTTGATATAGGTTTTACAGCTAAGTGATTAGGTAACGAAATCGAATTCAAACTGCAAGCACAAACGCCAAGGCCGGTAACACCAGTGACAATAGGCCTTTTAAGAGTATGCTTAGCGCAAGCGCGTCCGCCATGTTAAAACGCGGCAATATGAAAGTTTCGGGCACTTTTTATAAATATGGCTGGGCAACAAGTATTATCACCTCTAATATCAGTGCAATTAAATGAAAAATTAATTGACGGTGCTTCATTAGTGCATCCTACCGTAGAAGCCCACAACTGTGTTCAGTTACGACGATGGTTGAAGTGCCATGGTCGTCCTCAAGGAGGAAATAAAGCCGAACTAGTTGAGAGGTTAGGATATATAATAATAATTTAATAGTAATAAGTAAAAGTAATTACAAAAAAGAATAATTCTTATTTCTATTTCTTTTAGGGTCAAAAACGCTCTGCGTAATTGTGTGCCAGTAGATCCAGGTTTAGATAAAGGAAAATGGTTGAAGCAGGAAGTTCAAAAAAACCAAAATCATCAAGCAACTAGCACCAATTTGACTTTTCCAGATGTGTGGCAAAAATTTCCATCTAATGATTTACCAAAATCATTTAATGAAGCCTCTATTTATGATTATTTAATTTCATCTTGCATAGTGGATAAAGAAAATTATAATTCTAGTGATGAGGAAATTGAACCAAATATATTAGATTATAGTACAGCTAAGCCTTTGAAAAGAGGAAAGCTTTATGTCGACAGTAACCATGTTACAGATATTTTTGATTCGAAGATATCACAATAATTATTATATTAATAATAATTATTACTTGTTTTATTACTAATTTCTTTATAAATATATGCACTGCTCATACATTTGTAAATAAAGTGCCCTAAAAACATGGCGGGAGTTGGGGCATGCGCACAAAAAATTTTCAACTATTACAAGGGCTATTACAATGCCCAAACAGATTCAGATGTTGTGCTACGGCTTTTGGAAAATTTAAATTTATCAACAACAAAATGGAAAAAGAAATTACTAATATCAATCCATTAACTATTGCCAATGCGTTAACAATCCTTTATCCAGAAAACCCTAGAATAGCGTGCGAATCTATTAAGAGTATTTATTCAAATGTTTGTTATAAAATTTCTGTCTTTTTTAGAAACAGTAACAGTAGTACAAACCGTGCTGAAAAAACAGCGAGAATATTTTATTTAGCTAATCGTACAAAAAAATAAATGCAATATCTGAAACAGAACGCATTATCAACTCCGATAGAAATATTTCTACAGTGAATGAAGACATTCAGAAAAGTTATGTTTCCGCAAAGCAATCTTATACTAAAGGACATTCACCAGATTTTATAATTTTTAATATAAATAGCACATGTTTAATGGAAACTAACCTAACTTTAAATAATAAAGAAATAGAGACAATTGATTTATCAGAATTCCCCGTTCAACAAATTCACAAAACTGAAGGACAGTTTGCAACCGTTTAAAGAAACTTCTAATACAAGATAGTCTTAAAAACGTACAATTAGATGAGTTATTTGAAACTCCCGGTCATCAAAAGGAGCTGGTAATTATACAGGCAACCTTGAACTAACCACGATTTGTAAAATCAGTAGTAGTGATGCCAAGTCTGATTTCGAATTAGATAAAGATACTTTAATCGCAATACATAAATTAAGTAAAGAATCTGAATTATATTGGAACAGAAGCGGAAAATGTAAAACTTGGCCAAAAGGCATTTACATTGACATACTTTATGAAACTTGTGTTCATATTTTTACAGAACAACAAATTAGATTGTTGCTGAACCATCCTGGTCCAGTGTTGAATATGGAGATACAATTGGATCTCTAGTCAGAAGATCAAATAAATTTTCAAAGCAATTTTGACACATAATATCACAAAACAATGTCAATCCAAAGAAGATTCAGACGTAAATATGAAAATTTTAAAGTAAAAAAGAATTTGTAAAATTGCTACAAGATACTATATGTACCTTTGTAGCAACTATTAAACCACTTATAGAGGAAGCCCTATCAACAGTAATGGGAGCCCTAGAGAGGAGGGAGATTCAATTCTCAATTAAGTTAGTGGTAATGCGGAAAAAAATATTCAAGACGCCGTTACCACAGTGCAAAGACTCAATGCAAATGTTTTAACAACAAATGCGTTCTTTCATTTAGGTACAACAGAATGAAACAAAAAATTTCAAATATTTACTTTCATGAAAAAGCTGCGCTGAATATACTGAGTTGAATGTTTATAACATTCTAAAAACGACAACAATGTGTCGGTTCCTCTTGAACAAAAAGGTGTTTGTCATCTTAACGCGGATGAATTTCACAGAGCAAATTCGAGGGACAGTGTGCAATCGCTTTAAGAAACTTTTAATACAAGATAATCCAAAAAAGCGTTTACGGTTGGAAAAGAAAAGGAAATAGTGATAGCGAGATGTGAGGGAGAAGAACAGAAGAGAAAGATAATGTCAAAAAAAAAGTGCACTGAGGGGCACGGAAGTGTACATCGAAGACGATTTAACATACAAAGAGAGAGAAGTGCAGTGGCAATTGAGGCAGTTGCCAAAAATGAAAAGCGGAGGGGAAAAAGGATGTAAAGGTCGGTTACAAGAAAGTATGGTGTGAAGGAACCATACCATAAATTAGGTAAAGAATCTGAATTATATTGGAACAGAAGCGGAAAATGTAAAACTTGGCCATAAGGCATTTACATTGACATACTTTATAAAACATGTGTTCATATTTTTACAGAACAACAAATTAGATTGTTGCTCAACCATCTTGCCTGGTCCAGCGTATGGATATGGAGATGCAATTGGATCTCTAGTCAGAAGATGAAATGAATTTTCAAAGCAATTTTATTGATATTCGACAGTTCTTCAATACGAGGGTTCTACTGTTACTTTACTTCAGTTTATAACTTGTTCCCATACTGGGGGTAATATTTCAATTAGAATGCAACAGTTTTTAAATATCGTAAAATCAGTTAATCCACATTATCGAAAGCGTTTGATCCACAAAGACACTACCGATTTTAGTTTTGCTTTAATGAATGCCTACTTAGACGCGTTTAATAAATGGACAATGGCAGAATATTTAGATAACACCTTTGATATCTTAATAAAACACAGCCCTACATTATTAAAAGATTTAAATTTTACAGTGGTCCATAACTGCTGCAATCAAACTATGAAAACAGCATTAGGTAATTTTAAAAGAATTACTACTAATAAATCCGTAAAACCAATTTCCTGGGATAAGTATTTGGTTTATTAATAAATGCAAAATAATTAAAAGAATTGGAAGAATTAGTTAAAGATTGTACTGTATTATGTATGAGCAAATACAAAACAGCTGCCTATAAAATTGGTTATTTAGATTCAAAAGATAACATAATAATAAATTAAGAAACTCCGGTAAATAGTGATAATGCGTAATGACGAACATAAAAATGGTCCAAGATGGTGCTAGACGTCTGTTATAACTAAATTCTGTTCTTATTTACATCTCTTCATTATAATATACATCTATCTTGTTCTTCAATTAATTAAACATATTTTTTATTTGTATCTGTGAAGTGAAGTTTATAGAAGTAAATAAACGATTTTATATAAAATTACAAAATCTACTTGTCTACAAAAATACAGCAATCTTTACCGCAAACATGTTGAACAAGAAAATTTGACACATAATATCACAAAACAATGTCAATCCAAAGAAGATTCAGACGTAAATATGAAAATTTTAAATTAAAAAAGAATTTGTAAAATCGCTACAAGATACTATATGTACCGTTGTAGCAACTATTAAACCACTTATCGAGGAAGCCCTATCAACAGTAATGGGAGCCCTGAGCAGAATAATTAATTCATTAGATTCAATTGTTAATTAAGTTAGTGGTAATGCGGAAAAAATTATTCATAAAGCCGTTACCACAGTGCAAAGACTCAATGCAAATGTTTTAACAACAAATGCGTTTTTTCATTTAGAATGAAACAATAGAATGTAACAAAAATTTTCAAATATTTACTTTCATGCAAATTTATTATTTATGCAAAACTCCTATTTATTTCTGAAGTAATAGAGCAACTTCATTTTCTAGGAGCGCGATTACTACTTATATGGGTCCAGTTTTTTGGTGCCATACGGAAAATATGTCTTCAACTTACCGCCAGCAATGAAAAAGGTTGACAGAGCTGTCAGTGTCAAATCAAAGAAAGTGACGCAAATATAAAAAAAGCGGTTGTCATGATTGGGATAAACGACATTAACAATGTAGGTAATAAAATAACTCTGCAGTATCTATGCTGCAGTATCTATGCTGAAATATCTATGAATATTTATGATACTATATATAATAAAACATTTTCAGAACCTTCACCCAAGGAAATTTAAACAAATAATTAATTGCATTGCGAGCAAACTAAAATACATGTGGTTTGGCTAACACTGACAACACCTCCTAGATTCAGGAATGACCATGAAAAACTAAGGCGGTTAAATATCTACAACAGTTACATTCTTAACTTAGAAAAACATATGTTGAGATAATACAACTTACATAAAGTAAATCAAATTAACAATGCATAATATTAAAAATAATTTTTTTTTAATTACAGACGACCATGGAACTGTAGTAGATATACGTCATGTATTCAAAGAAAACAATGGGGAAGTAAAGATAAACTTATTTGAACGGTAAATATTATAAGGTTTTATCTCACTAACACATTTACCTAATAATAATTAATAATATTTTGATTCGAAATTTAAGGTATTACCGTGATGGCAGGACAGACATGTTACATTGGAACATAAGAGGGATCGAAGCAGTGGAAGAAATAATTAAACAATATTTATAATCCTTACTTAATTATATTCTACTGTTTCATATGTTTTATTTAAATACAAATAAATAATTAGCAGTTTCATTTTAAATTTTATTTCCTTTTAGAAGAATAAGAACAATAAATAAAATAAAATTCCTTTAGAAGAATAAATAAAAATTTTCATAAAATAATTTTTAAATATGCTGGTAACATAGTATTTTAAATTATGTCACAATAATGCTCACAGATGACAATGGGCGCGTTCTGGACACTCAACAGTTGAGTAAACCAGGGACAACTTATCACAAAGCGCTAAGTGAGCGGTAAATTCAGATCCAGAACGCACTAATATAGCATGTTTGAGTTTGAAAAATATCGAAACTGTCAAAACAAAATTATCATATTTAATATTATCTTATTATATTAATATATTATTATTATCATAATAAAAATGGATACGAATGATATGGATATCGTGTTAAGTGTAGCGTTAGACAGTGGTTTTGATATAAGTGTACTTAGAGGAATAGTAGAAAATACGTATATGCCTAAATATTTAGGTGAGGAAGGTATTGAAGAAAATGCAAAAACGGAAAACTTTTTCGAGAAAACAATACCAAAATTTACAAACGATATGTTTATTGAACATTTTCGAATGTCTCGAGAAAGTTTTGATGTAAGTACAAAAAAAACAAATATATTTCAAGTAAAACACATTTGTTAGTGGTATTATAAACATAACCACTTTTTTTTTAAGATACTAACCAATATAATTGGAAATACAATTATTGAAAACAAACCTTATGAGCAAGGACCTTTTCCCCAAGAAGATATTATTTTCAGTATGGGTGCTTGCAAAACAAGAAAGTTTCTTATCTACAGGAGACAGATTTGGATTTTCCAAAAGCACTGGGCATGGGATTTTTGCATATATTATTAAAATACTCTCATAAATACGCGAAATACGTTCATAAATTTTTCTGTCTGTCATAATTTCTCATGCACGCTTCATGATTACTGTGCAAATTAAATTGAATTATTGAGTGATTTGTGCAAATACACGTTTTGTATCCTTTTTTATAATAATCGAGCATCGTTAGCATATTTATTTTGTTACACTGATAGTTATTATATGTATGTATATATATACTATTTTATTTTGAACTAACATCGTATAGTAATAATCATTTCTTTTAATTACTTCTAATCATATTATATTCTATAACAGTAAAATTCTATTATTACATCTATTTATTAAAGACATTTATAAACAACAAAATGAATAAAGAAATTACTAAAATCAATCCATTAAGTATTGCCAACGCTTTAACAATCCCTTATCCTAAAGACCCTATAAAGTTTCTGTAGCGCTTATAATTTATACAGCAGAAGCAGCAGCAGTGAAAGAAGGTCGCCCACCCCCAGCCGTGAAGAAGACGTTGCAGAGCATCCCCTAGATGAGATAGCCGCAGCCATTGGGAGGAACAACCAAGGAGTGAGGAGAGGAAGGTACCTCTACCTGATGTTCCCGCTTCCGACGACCTTCTACTGCACGGAAGTCAATTGCAGCAGCTCCTTCGTCTCCACTAGATCATGGACGGTGAATAAGATGGCCCTAACTCGTCATCTGAAGGAGGAACACGCCATTACAAACATCACCTCCAACCACGCGTGTCGGGATTGCCTGCAGCGTCTATCAGCTAGACCAACCATACTCAACCTGCGGCCCGCGGGCCGCATGCGGCCCGTAAGGCTTTTTTGTGCGGCCCTAAACACATTTATTATCAGTAACATGATTTTAAAAATCTGGAATTCTATATTTCTTATATCTTGAGATTAATTTCGACTTTGATGTACAAGATAGTGACACCCGAAGAGGATTGTCTTTGTTGTGTCAACTGTCAACATCAAATCTGGTATAAGAGTGTTGCTATTGCACACGTTAGATTTATTACCAAAAAACAAACATTATTTGACAGACAAGTATGCGCGCAAATAATTTTGCTTGTGGCAACACGTAAATATTTGACAGCTCCGAACTTGAATGCGTCAATGAGTTATAGTGTTGTGGCTTTATTTCAAGTAAACATAACGCGGAATACGGATAAAATAGCATTTTTTGCTGTCTTATTTAATATTGTTTTGTTATAATTTAATTGCCCATAATGGCGGGATGGCTTGATCTGTCGTGAGAGTGTTATATTTAAAAAATATAATATTCTTCGTCATTATACCACGAAGCACAAAACATTTAATGATACTTTTCCTCGTGGCTCTTTAATAAGACGTGAAAAGTTAACATTCTTCAAGAAGTCTTTACAACATCAACAAAATATTATATCAATGGCGGTATCACATGACGCAGCGGTGACAAGAGCGTCGTATGAAATTTGTTACATACTTGGTAAATATATGAAACCATTTACTGACGCAGAGGTTGTGAAAGAATGTTTCCTCAGTGCTTCCAACGTATTATTTGATAAATTTAGCAATAAAAATCAAATAATATATCAGATCAAAAGTATGCAGCTCTCTGATTCCACCTTTGCTAGACGCATTGAAGATATTGCAAAACACATATTTAATCGCATCATAGAAGATATGAAAAAATGCCAATATTTTAGTTTGACTTTTGATTCTAGCACCGATATTTCAGCAACATCACAATGTTCCGTTTTTGTTAGATATTGTACCGGACAAAATTCAGTTCATGAAGATTTTTTGAAATTTCTTCCTATGAAAAATCAAACCAGAGGCACGGACTATCTCGATACTATCAGTACATTTCTGGAAAATAATGATATTGATATAAAAAAATTGGTTTGTGTATGCACGGATGGATGTCCTTCAATGACGGGATCCGAAAAAGGATTTGTTACTTTATTGAAAAAGAAATATAATTTGACAAATCTGTTATCTTTCCACTGTATCATACACCAAGAGAACTTAGCAGCACGTATATCCATTGCCGAAATAGACGCCGTGATGAAGACTGCAATAAGTATAGTTAATTATATTAGAGCACAAGAACTGAACCACAGGAAATTTAAAAGTCTTTTGGAAGAATTGAACAGTAACTATAGTGACGTTCTTTTACATACCTCGGTGAGATGGCTAAGCCGAGGGAAAGTTCTGGAACGGTTTTATTCTTTGAGGCATGAAATAATTTTGTTTTTACAGCAAAATAGTAAAATTTACAGCGAACTTAATAATGATGGATGGTGGTGTCTTTTAGCTTTTTTATGTGATATCACAGAAAAACTTAATGAACTCAATCGTGGCTTACAGGGTGAAAATAAAATCATTTCGCAGATGGCGAATAAAGTATTTGCTTTTGAAGAGAAATTAAGCATCTACCACGAAGAAATAAAGAACCAAGTATTGCATAACTTTCCAACTGTAGTAAAAGCTAAGCAAGATGGTATACATGTTTCTGAAGAAAACTATACGATATTTTTAAATTATTTATCTGCCTTAGCTAAGGAATTTAAGAGCAGATTTCAGGATTTACGTCGAGTCAAGAATTGTTTGTTACTTATAGAAAATCCCTGGCACCTAGAAATAGCCAATATAACAAATTTAGCTGCATTGGGATATGATTATGCAGGGCTTTTTGACGAATTTATTGAATTTAAGAACGATACTAATCTGAAAGCTATTTTTGAAGAAAAAAGAGAGGGAAAGGAGTACATCCAATTTTGGAAATCAGTTCCTGAAAAATACAAGACTGTAAAAAATTGTGCTTTCCTGCTCCTCACATTGTTTGCATCAACATATCTTTGTGAATCATCATATTCCAAAATGAAATATGCAAAAAACGTATACAGGAATCGACTTACTGATTCTCACCTTGATGACGTATTGAGGGTAGCATGCAGCAATTATAAACCCGAATTATCCAAAATTGTTGAAAATTTATCTCAATGTCAAAAATCACACTAGGTAATTTTGAAATAAACGCTTGGATACATGTTACTTTTGAGTTTTGCTTTTTCACTATTGTAATTTTTAAGGAACCGTAAGCTGATAATGATAAGTGATATATGTATTATTATTCCGTTTTACTTTATAATTTTTAATATCTCAATTTGTTTTCCTAAGAAACGCAAGGTGGGGGGTTTCATGATTTTTTTCGCAATACCAGTTTAGTGCTGCAGCCCGCGTAGCTTTACAAATATATGTATGTGGCCCGAAGACAAAAAAGGTTGAGTATCATTGAGCTAGACCATCGAGCCACAAATGCAGCGCACCAATTAAAACTGTTCATGACACGTTAATCCACCCCTTCGCCTGCCAGGATTGCACTGAGACGTTTCCATCAGTTCAGGGATTAGGAAACCACAACTCTGTGCACTCGCTTGAGCGCACTAGACAGGTGGTTAACGGTAATACCACTCTGCCAACCCCTGAAACACAATCAGCAGCCAGAAGGAGGGAAAAGGAGAGATGGCGACCCCCCCCCGCAATACATAAATTAAGTAAAGAATCTGAATTATATTGGAACAGAAGCGGAAAATGTAAAACTTGGCCAAAAGGCATTTACATTGACATACTTTATGAAACTTGTGTTCATATTTTTACAGAACAACAAATTAGATTGTTGCTGAACCATCCTGGTCCAGTGTTGGATATGGAGATACAATTGGATCTCTAGTCAGAAGATCAAATAAATTTTCAAAGCAATTTTGACACATAATATCACAAAACAATGTCAATCCACAGAAGATTCAGACGTAAATATGAAAATTTTAAAGTAAAAAAGAATTTGTAAAATCGCTACAAGATACTATATGTACCGTTGTAGCAACTATTAAACCACTTATCGAGGAAGCCCTATCAACAGTAATGGGAGCCCTAGGCAGATTAATTAATTCAATAGATTCAATTCTCAATTAAGTTAGTGGTAATGCGGAAAAAATTATTCAAGACGCCGTTACCACAGTGCAAAGACTCAATGCAAATGTTTTAACAACAAATGCGTTCTTTCATTTAGGTACAATAGAATGAAACAAAAAATTTCAAATCTTTACTTTCATGAAAACGCTGCGCTGAATATACTGAGTTGAATGTTTATAACATTCTAAAAATGACAACAATGTGTCGGTTCCTCTTGAACAAAGAGTCAACGCGGTCAACGTCATAACGCGGATGAATTTCACAGAGCAAATTCGAGGGACAGTGTGCAATCACTTTAAGAAACTTTTAATACAAGATAATCCAAAAAAGCGTTTACGGTTGGAAAAGAAAAGGAAATGGTGATAGCGAGATGTGAGGGAGAAGAACAAAAGAGAAAGATAATGTCAAAAAAAAGTGCACTGAGGGGCACAGATGTGTACATCGAAGACGATTTAACATACAAAGAGAGAGAAGTGCAGTGGCAATTGAGGCAGTGGGCAAAAAATAAAAGAGGAGGGGAAAAAGGAAGTAAAGGTCGGTTACAAGAAAGTATGGTGTGAAGGAACCATACCATAAATTAGGTAAAGAATCTGAATTATATTGGAACAGAAGCGGAAAATGTAAAACTTGGCCAAAAGGCATTTACATTGACATACTTTATGAAACTTGTGTTCATATTTTTACAGAACAACAAATTAGATTGTTGCTGAACCATCCTGGTCCAGTGTTGGATATAGAGATGCAATTGAATCTCTAGTCAAAAGATTAGGATGTAAAGGTCGGTTACAAGAAAGTATGGTGTGAAGGAACCATACCATAAATTAAGTAAAGAATCTGAATTATATTGGAACAGAAGCGGAAAATGTAAAACTTGGCCAAAAGGCATTTACATTGACATACTTTATGAAACTTGTGTTCATATTTTTACAGAACAACAAATTAGATTGTTGCTGAACCATCCTGGTCCAGTGTTGGATATAGAGATGCAATTGAATCTCTAGTCAGAAGATCAGGATGTAAAGGTCGGTTACAAGAAAGTATGGTGTGAAGGAACCATACCATAAATTAGGTAAAGAATCTGAATTATATTGGAACAGAAGCGGAAAATGTAAAACTTGGCCAAAAGGCATTTACATTGACATACTTTATGAAACTTGTGTTCATATTTTTACAGAACAACAAATTAGATTGTTGCTGAACCATCTTGGTCCAGTGCTGGATATGGAGATACAATTGGATCTCTAGTCAGAAGCACGGCCGTCCAACTGGTACACTAGTACGTGTTGTGAAGCGCGGAAGGGGAATTGACTAAAGTTAACTTAGCGCTTTATAATTTACAGTTCAAATTTTGCACAGAATGTACTGGTATGACAGAAAGAGAGAGAATATTATTTGGATAGAGATATTAGATATTATTCTTGACCTTTGATTGCTCTTGACATAAAACTTGTTATTAAACAACGATTAATAACGTTTGTGTTTATATTCATTTAATTTCATTGTGTTTATATAAGTATTTATTTTGATTAAGTGTGATTCAATTGGATTCAATGTAAGTATTATTGAAATTATTGCAATATATTTCTATTCTTTAATCAATATGTATTTTATATATTTCCTGTTTCATAAAATTTAATCACATTTTTTTTTATTTTACAACCAGACTGCAAATAAACGTTTTCATGCATTCCCTTTAAAAATCGACGGCGAGGAAAGGTACTTAAAGTGGGTAGAAGCTTGTGGCTTAAATATTAATAATATGCCGAAAACTACTGTGTTGTACGTTTGTGAGGATCATTTTACCAAGGAAATGTACACGAATCCAATATTTGCACAAGACTGAAGCGAAGTACAGTGCCAATAAAACTCCAGGTCCCTACTTTCTATATTACATTATATATTTTCTGTATTATTATATTATATATCAGTATACAGTACATTTTATTTATTATAATGTTTGATAGGTGCGTCCACTACAATTCGTACTGCTACGGAAACTCCAAGTGAAAGTGGAAATGCAATGGAGATTAGTGATGGCAATGAACAAAGCCATATGGAAACTGTATCCATAAGTGAAGCTTCTTCAGGTATATACTTTTTATGTTACTTGTTATGATAATAAACAGATTATTATCATATTATATGCACTATTATGTTATATATCAGTATACAGTAAATTTCATTTATTATAATGTTTGATAGGTGCGTCCACTACAATTCGTACTGCTACGGAAACTCCAAGTGAAAGTGGAAATGCAATGGAGATTAGTGATGGCAATGAACGAAGCCATATGGAAACTGTAACCATAAGTGCAGCTTCTTTAGGTATATACTTTTTACTTTTATATATATTTTACTGTACGTTTTATATACTCGTAATATAAGTTCTTACTATTTTATAATAATGTTATATTAATATTATATTAATATTATTCATAGCTTCAGCTGATCTTGCTCCGGGAGAATTTTTAATAAGTAAGTATCAATATTTAATAGTTTTTATTCCTAATTATTTTCTCCAAGCATTATGTTATTGTTAAATTGTATTTACAGAGACAGACGCAGAGAAATAAAAACTTAGAAGAGACATACGTCTTCTAAAACAAAAATTAAACAGAGTAAAACGAACAATACAGAAAAGAAAAGGTGAGGTAAAAGATTTATCGAATCTATACGAATGTATTGGTCAAAAATCATGCACCGATTGAGAAAAATATAGTGAAAAAAGAAGGTACCCGCTCTTACCTTCCGTCGTTAGGAATTCAAAAATAAAAGCTAATGCCAGGATTAGATCCAGGTATTGATAAAACATTATTAAGCATTCTAGGTAAAAGAATTAAAGATTTAGATGAAAAACATAAGTGTTGTGTGTTGATGTTTGACGTCGTTGTGCATCGAAAAAGACGTCGTTGTGCATCGCGGGTAAACTATAGTTATATTGTACTATTCAATTAATGTTAATACATATTATATTATATGATTCAATTAATTTTAATAAATGTTATAAATGAATTTATGATTTTTAATTTCCCATTCTCTCCCCCTACCCTAAAATGCACATATATACAAATACATGTATATACTCTACACACACATATGCAATTCATTTATACTCACTCATACATATACCAAGTACATGTATACTCACTAACCCATAGAAAAATTCCAGTCCAAACGTATATTAGCAACAAGTATTACCGCAAAGTTCCGCTTGTTTTTATATGGAGTTGAACATCTCTTATTATCTCTGGTCAGAAGATCAAATAAATTTTCAAAGCAATTTTGACACATAATATCACAAAACAATGTCAATCCAAAGAAGATTCAGACGTAAATATGAAAATTTTAAAGTAAAAAAGTATTTGTAAAATCGCTACAAGATACTATATGTACCGTTGTAGCAACTATTAAACCACTTATCGAGGAAGCCCTATCAACAGTAATGGGAGCCCTAGGCAGATTAATTAATTCAATAGATTCAATTCTCAATTAAGTTAGTGGTAATGCGGAAAAAATTATTCAAGACGCCGTTACCACAGTGCAAAGACTCAATGCAAATGTTTTAACAACAAATGCGTTCTTTCATTTAGGTACAATAGAATGAAACAAAAATTTTCAAATATTTACTTTCATGAAAAAGCTGCGCTGAATAGTGGAATGTTATTTTACTATGTAGTATGTAGTATAAAATGTTATATTGCAAAATATATTCTATATTTATTTTTTATTTTTTATTTATTATTAAAGGAGTATAGAATTATGTCTATAATAAAAGGAGTTTGTATAGTTTTCTTAGAGTTTAAACAATATATAATTAAATTTTATAAATATAATTACATTTTTTTAGACACAGGAAGTGCCGCTTATAATGGAACAACAAACGATGCAGGAGAATCAACAATCAAACGATGGCTACATTATGCGAAGGACTTTGAAAGTCTCGCTACTTTCCACAGTGAAAAGGAACAGTTGAGATAAAAATGATGTTTTGTGAAAAAATTGGTCATATAGAGAAAGTTTATTTTAAAAAGCAAATGGATAAAAATGAATTTAAAACGTATCATGAGAGAAGGAAGTACAAATAAACTGAACGGGATCATGGAAATAACCTCATGATCTAGAAAAGCTGTGTGCAGAAAAATTACTAAAATCCTTTTTAAGAATTTCTGAAGATAAGTAACTACATCTAAAAAAAACAATCATGGTTTTTGTTACCTTTTGATAATTTCTTGCACATTTCTCTAAAAAATTGAAATGTATTATACAAAATTTTACATTATTTGCTTTGTTGCAAATGCAAAGTCAACTGGAAATTATTAGCAGAGAACACCGTTATTTTATAGTTTACACTGACGATTCGAATTATGTATTTATTGAAATAACTAATAGAGACAATTTCGATTTATTCCAAACGAAATTAAAGAAATTCTTCAAAAATTTGCTTGTTTGTGTGATGAAATTTAAATGTGAGACCCCTTATGCATTATAGAGACGAGAATAAACGAACACGTATTACAATAACTCAATATAACTATCAAATATATTTATTAAATACTGGATTTTAGTAATATGTAGAATAAAATGTATATGCATACTGCAATATCATTCTATTTGCAGTAGAAGATCGTAAACGTACTTTCTATTTTTGCATTTTTCAAACTATCTTAAGGTTAGAATTCATTTAAATATCTAAAACAATGAGTAGACTGATCCTTATGTGAAATACCATATATTGCATACTTTTATAAACTATTTTATAATCAAAAACACTTACATCACTGCCCGGTCAATAGGTAAACTGCATTATTAACAATAAATTACTATAAGATGTAATGTAATAAAACATTATCAGTTGATCAGAATCTCAGCATCCATTGATGTAAAAATGTTTTCTGCAACAAAAGTAACAAATTGATCAGCACAAATTATCAGACAATTGTTTGAAAAGTTCACAAGTAAATACAAATTTAACACAGCATCTGTCCACTTTCTTAGTTTTCATCAAATATTATTATTTATGTAGGTAAATTTATTTGTATGTAGGTAAAAATTAAAATAATAAGTTCTTAGACAATTATTAGGTGGAGGAACCTCTTGTACAAATACTTTGCTACCCCTTTGCTTACGACCTCCCTAATATATCATCCTTACAAATCTCCTAGTTGATGAATCTATGAAAAAATCTTTTTGAATATTGAAATAAAAAACATTCTTGGATTGTGATAAATATATCGTCACAGTGAATCAATGATTTCATTTCATAACTAATTATAAAATTCTCAACTTCAACTCAAGAAGATGGTCTAAAGATAAGACTAAAGTACTATTAAATTGGCTATGTAAATCAGACTTTAAGGGACCAACTACGCTTCATCTTGTAAAACAATCAAACCGGAATGGGCTTGTGTCCTATGTATTAATTTCTATAAAAGTGTACTATATATTGATAAAGTGGTTTACTAGAACCTCAAATGTTCAATTATTTTTTAATAACTCCTTATATGTTAAGAGATATTAACAATTAAAAAAGTCATTTTGTCTCTTTAATTATTAAAAAGATTCAACGTTGTACACATTCCAAGTGCATGTGACATTACAATCCTTGTGTAAGGTTACCAACCTTACAGCTCATACATCTCTGCTATATGTATTTATATATCAAATTTAGTTAACAGCTATTTCAAGGAATAATCAAATTTCAATATTGTCAGCCTTAGCATAAATAAAATAAAAACTTATTATTCTTTGATTTAACTTGATTATTTGACTACCAACAGCTACAAAACATTACCACAGCGCTGACCTACTCAACAAGTAACTGACGTGAAAATGCATTTCACGTCATAAAAATATGGCCGACCATTTCTAGCGCTAAAACTACAATTCAAACTTTTAATTGCTATATCTACGTCAATATTTAGATATTTAATAAAATAGACACGCCAATACACATTTATTAACATCAATTGAAAAATCGACCACTAAAAAATGAGGACATAAGCAAATTGTATTTTCGAAACAAATATGTTGTAGAGCTTTATTGTTCATATTGTTGTATTATCTTTAACTTTTTTATTAATAATTAGTTAACAATTACAATACTTAGTTAATAATTTTTGTTGCAACATAATAAAAAAAAGTTATAAGCAAAAACAAATTCTAAATAAAGTGGAGTAATGAACCGAATGTATTAGTAGAGTAATGCACTCTGTTCATTACAAAACACACATTATGCGTTTAAGAATTATTTTATATGATGAAAAAAAGTGTCTACTCCAAATTCACGGTTGATGTGGAATTTACTGTGCACTGTTCGCAAAACCTGTGTTTCAAAAGCATTAGCAAAACCATAGATCGTTATTTATAATTTTAAAGTGAGTTACACAATGATATATATATAATGATATTCAATTTACCTTTAAGTCGCGATCGGCTGTTTAAAAATGTCGCAAGCGAACTTCTTTTTTGTGCCATTGAAGTACTCCATGTGATCTCCAACAAAATAATCATTTGTCTTTCCTGTTTTTATTTAACGTTTGCTGGTGTAACGCTTTAGTGAACTGAAAAGTATAATGTATATTTATTATTAATATGGTATTTTTCGAAGTACTCTGTAAAAATTGTAATTAATCTACGAAAAAGTGAATATTTGTATTATTTTGAAGCTTTGTACTGTACTGATCAGTTGTAAAATATGTACTCGTAATATGAATTACTATAAACTAGTTAGATTAGAAAAAACAGAAAACATCTAGAACTCAAAATCTACTAGAATGCCAATTCTACCTCTAATTCTAGAACAAAAGAAACAATGAAAATCATAGATTTAAACGACACAATCTCGTTTTCGTTCTACTAAACTTTAGGTAAATAAATTTAACTCCAAAGAAATTAATAATCAGGACTTCTACACACCATTTTGGTTTTAGAAAAGTTTTGCAATTTGCTGCAAAGATTTTATACGCAGATTTTAAATTAATTGCAATGTAGTTTCTAACCTTGACAAAAAGACAATTGGACTTTATAAAACCAGTTATATACAAATGTTTTTCAACAATCAATCTTCACGCATGAAATAATAATTCTTAATAATATAATTAATAAATAATATAAAACTATTTCATTTACCTGAAGCCTCGATCGGAAATTTAAAATGCCGCACAAGATACCAATGTTTATTTCACATGATATTCCATTAATGTAATTCTCACGGCATTGTTATTGGCGTTATTGTATATGTAGTAGTATATGGCCCCCCCAATAGTCTGAAAAGTATATATAAATAAAAGATTTATATTATTATAAAAATTATATTTATATTATGAAGGTAGTCCACTATTTTATTAAACGAGATTCATAAAAATCTATAAGAATAGCTTGAGTGCCTCAAAGCGAAATGAAAAGGTTACAATATTATCTTGCACAATACAATAAGATACGATTAATATAAATTATAATGTAAAATGATGTAAAACAACAATTATTACAACGAAAGAATGCAAAGCAGGCTCCTTGATTAAATAATTCACTATAAAGATATATATAACAAAGAGATGTCAAATATACATATATACATAAATAAATAAAAATCTGATATTCACGAGAGTCTCTAGTTATCCTATGAATGCGATGTAAATTTATTTAGCCGTTACTAATTAATCTCGACATTAATTGTCTTAATATCATAATAATATTAAAAATAATGAATAAAATAAAAATAGAACAAAATTAGTATGATTATTTTATACTGTGTATTTTAATCACTTAAAAACTAACCTTAACATGTAAATAGCATCGTGTACTACAATGCCAATTCCATTAAGCGCCAGCATACTTAGGACATGTGTTTAAGCTATTGTTCACTATTACTTATTAAATAATAATATTAAAATATTTAGAATTTAATTAAATGATGTGAAGAATAAGTGCCTAAACAAACAACTTTAAAATATAACTTGCAGTACATGACTTTTGCCATTATCTACTGTTACACGAGAAATGGATGCAAACGAATGTATTTATTTCTAAATGTAGTGGAATGCTGGCAAACCGAAAGACCAACGAAAGACGTTGGTTGCCTGATTACAATTTTTCTAAAGATGTTACCGCGTTAAACCAGAGATAATATTTTAAAGAGTGTGGAGACCAAAGACTGGTTGGTAGATAAGTGAATACATATATTTCGATGCTTCTACCGCCAAATTCAAATTTAACAAAAATAAAAGTAGGATGAGATGTATTTTTTTTAATTTAAATGAGATCATATTAATTATTATCATTATTAAATAAGTTAGTTTCAACTTAATTATATAAAATATTTATATAAACCATAAGTATTTATAGTAATTAAATACATAAGTGGGACATGCGAGGTGTATCCGAAACATTAGTAAAGGAACTTGCGTTAGAGGACAAAGAGCAATTAAGAAAAGATTTTCGGATGCCTAATGAAAAATTTATTTAATTATATATAATATATATTTTTATTATTTGTGTATTTATTTTATTTTTAAATTTATTAATTTCATATATAATGTAATATATATATATCCTTTTTTTTCTAAAACTTTTTTATAAGTATATGCAAGTATATGAAACAACAACAAAACAAAAGCACGCGAATCGTAACGTAAAATCAAAGATTTGACTGGGTCAAACTTTTGTTGAACCGTTCAACAGTTGATCCAAGTTGATCCATCCGACTGAATGAAATGTCCTCACGGGTCGATACTGTGATGACAATCGATTTTATTCGATCAAGTAAAATCGCCCCTTGAGAACGCGCTTTAAGAGGGTAGAGGCTTCCCATGTAAAATATAGAATATAGTAATAAATTCTTTAATTTTTTTTAAATAAATTTAAATTTATTAAAAAATAATCGGTTAGAAATATTAACTTATACATAATTAATAAGAAGTGAAATTCATATGAAATCATAAATATGTTTTCGTTCAACGTTATGGTAGACCGGTAGACCTATACCAACACTGTGCGCCATAGACATATTAAATGATTTCTCATAACCTATCAAAGTATTATCCAGTATTATCTCTGAGTCGTAGATAGATATTTGTGGAAATTCCTCGTCATTGGTAGCACTGCTACTTAATATGGCCCGCATCATACTTCGAACTGTACTTAAATTGTCACATTTGTTTTTAAGTGTAACATACATAACCCTACTTAATAAAATATAATTTTATAAATATTTTATAGTAATCAATTATCTTATACTAATTTGAATAATGGCAGCCTTTAAAAAGAAGGGAGACAAATTATGTTACAAGGGGTGCCACTTCTTTAGACAAAGGTTGTTATTGTCTACCTTAAGTGGAAAACCAGTGGAGATTAGTGAAATTCGTAGCAATGATATGAATCCTGGTTTAAAGGAATATGAAGTTAATTTGATTAGGCTATTAGATAAATTAACTAATGGTTCTAAAACACAGTTAAGCGAAACAGGTACAACAGTTTTGTACTCCCCAGGACTCTTAACTGGGGGTACTGTAACTCACGAGTGTAACCCTCTGAGGGGAATCGGTAAGAAGAAAAATTCATAACTTTATGTAGAACCTAAATAACTTAATAATTTTCTTATTTTATTCTCATAGGATACTATCTGGAAGTTCTTGTAGCTTTGGCTCCATTTTGTAAAAACCCTTTAAACATTACTCTTCGTGGAGTTACAAACAGTCAAGATGGGCCTTCTGTGGATCACATTAAGGCCGTAGTTTTACCTGCATTAAAAACTTTTATATTAGATCATGATGACTTACAAATTAAAGTAAATAAACGAGGTAAAGTATGCTTCTAATGTCTTAATTAACCTATTGTATTAGTTACAAACTGTAACGTAAAATTTGTTTTTAGGCATGATGCCTCTAGGAGGTGGTGAGGTAATTTTCACTTGTCCAATAGTAAAACAACTTCGGCCAGTTCTCCGGCTAGATCCTGGCAAGGTTAGTCGAATTCGAGGAACTGTTTACGCTTGTCGTTGTTCACCTGAAGTTGCAAATCGTACAATGAGCGCCGCTAAAGGGGTGATGCTAAATTTCTTACCTGATGTTTATATTCACACTGATCAGTGTAAAGGACCCCAAGGTGGCAAGAGTCCTGGTTTTGGTATTAATCTTGTTGCTGAGACAACCACGGGAGTATTTTATTCTTCGGAACAGGTACATAAAATCAATCTTTGAAAGATACCATAGTATTTCCAATGAAACTAGGTCTTCATTAAAAATTATTACAGGTATCTAATTATAAAGTGAATGAAGGTGATCCATCAATACCAGAAGAGTTAGGCACAAAAGCTGCTCATCGGCTTTTAGATGAGATTTATCGGGGAGGGTGCGTGGACTCAGTCGCACAATCCTTGGTACTTTTATGGATGGCACTAGGACAAAAAGTTGTTTCCAAATTTATTACAGGTAAATATAGACACCTTTATGCTGCTTTCACACTGCAACATACTACTTGCACACCGACTTTTTAATTGGGTGTATTGTGTTTTGCATTAGTATACTTTATTATGGGATTAAGATTTTGCTTTAATGTTTATCTATACATCACCGTACTGATGGTAATAAAATTGCATATTATATATCTGATCGTTTTCCTATTTCAACGATCTTTTAAGAATGAACAAACCGGATACGTTATATCGAATATGCATGTCTCGCAAGCATTTGTTGACATATTATAAATCCATACGTATAAAATACATTCTCCTACGATACAGTGGTGTAATTGATAAACATTAAAACAAGAGCTTCCTCTTATGATAAAGGTTGCTAATGGTCCACCCTACTGAAAAAGTCGGATGTCGTAAGTAGTGGGTTCCAGTGACCCTAGTTATTCTAATTCTGTATTATTTTAATTTATCTGGTTTTTAATTTTTCATTAGGTCCTTTATCTGAATTTACTATAACTTATATTCAACATTTGCGCGAGTTTTTTGGTATTACTTTTCTATTAGAAAATGCAAGATCTAAGACGACGCAAGAAGGTGGTAAAGAACTGGATGAAGATGATGATGAAGCACTTCCTGGTGGTTCGAAAGTTTTAATAACATGTTTAGGGGTTGGCTATACAAATATTAATAAAAGAGTAGCATAAATGTATTTATTAAATACGTTAACAATAAGAATTATGTTTTTTTATTTATGTAATTAAAATGTCTTATCAAATAATTAAAAGTTGATGTTACTTTTATTATATTTGTTTATTAATGGAGATTGTGCATATATTTGTTTATTAATTAGGTATTGAATATTCTTTTATTATATTCGAGCAGCACTGTCGTAATTTCTCAAAGCAAAGTATTTTCAGAGCTTCAAACGCAACCTAGTTTTTAGGACTTTTGTAATCTAAATGCTAAATAATATTATCAAATACATAATTCAGTTCTGTTCTGCGACAGTAGTGTATTTCACTTGCATAAGACGTTATTACCATCAACTGTCAAAACATAACGAAAAAAGTTTAAAAGCTTTCGCTTCTTGTGCCTGTGCGATTTCGTTTAATGCGGTAAACTTTGCAAATTTGACTCAGTAAAATGGGTATCTATATTCACTCAGTTATGGGTATCTATATTCACGAGCTGATTCATATAGATAAAAAAGAGACATGATTAAAAAAATGTTTGCTAATATTTTTATTGAAGTTTTAACTTAAAATTACTTGAAATAATACAATTTGAAAATATCAATATGGTTAAGTTACAAATATGAATATATAAGATCAATTTGGTAAATTTTAAGCTCAATTATTCTTTTTTTTTCTTTAAGCAGTTATATTCATTAAACTTTAAAACGAAGTGTGTTAATAAATTTGAAACTTCCTAATTTTTGTGGATTTTATAAGGAAACTAATAAAGAAATCTTCACTGTGCAAGTACAATGTTCTAATCGCATCACAGCAATCTTTGGAGCAGTATTATGAGTATCATAAATTATCTGTATATTCTTGTGCGCCTTTTTCATGGAACCGTTAAGTTGGTTCTAATGAGGTGATTTGAGTGGACCAATAATTGTGTATTCAATAGAAGTTAAATATTACCTGAAATTGATTTAGGAGACTCATGACATGTGTGTCTTTAAATTAACACTGATTAGAACTCTTCAAATCTACTAATTGATATGTACTAGATAAATGAGAAGATATTTATAAAATTAAATTTGCGTTTACGTGAAATACCTAGGTATTAATTTGGACAGACGACTAACTTGAAGAACACACATCTGGAAAAAACGGGTGCAGTTAGAAGGTAAACATAGAGACATGTATTGGCTCCTCGGATCAAAGTCGCAGCTATCTACTTAAACTACAACTACTTTTATACAAGGCAATGGGCATATGACATAGAACTATGGACAAAGCAAGGACTTCTAACATAGAAATCTTACAACACTTTCAAAATAAACTGATCTAATAAATCGTCTGATATGTACCAAACTGGCGTATACACCAATATCTATGTATGTCTTACGGAAAGGACGAAATTAAGATTATGTCATATGTCATTTTCATGTATCAGCAAAATTTGATGAATGTCTTTTGGGACAGATCGTAAATTATGGATTGAATAAAAAAAAAGGACCATTTGTAAATTTATAGGACATAGCATAAAACAACAAATGAACTCTATCCTTGCATTAGTGTACTTATTTAGACAGCGCATGTTATAATTATTTCTTTCAATGAATTTTTACTCTACATTACAACCCCTGCAGTCAATAAAAGGCAGCAACAATAACATCTCCACCATTATTCTAACTTCAATAACATCTCCTAGGAATTCGCAAGCGAATGTATGAATTTAGGTAATTTGAAAACTTATTAAATGAAAAACGTGCGTTTTAAAATCAAAACTAACAAGTATACCGCTATTTTTCAATTTATGTTTACTAAGAAAACGTTACGTTATCTAAGAAAAGAACATAAACAGAAAATGTCTTTAAACATATCAATGCGCTTTTCTAACCACTACGCGACGTAATAAACTACCAGGATAACAACCAGAATATTAAGCATTAAACAAAATTAAAACTTTTAATAGACATTTATTCGTCAATTTTTGGATATTTAATAAAATAAAAACCAATATACGTTTATTGGGAGAACAACCCGAAAATTGGGTTGCGAACTCATTTTTTAGTGGTCGATTTTGTAATTGTTTATTGAAAAAGATGTTAATGAATATATATTTGCGTTTTTATTTTTTTATTATAAATCATGAGCTGAGATAATATTACAAGCATTACTTACACTACTTATAAGCAAAGTATCGCGTTTGTAGTTACCGAACTCACTCAAGTCGTTTGACAATCTGGATCTATCAAAAGAAGAAATAAAGTAAGAAGTAAATCAACAAGTATTAAAAATTACTCGAAAATATGTCAAATGATTAAAAACAAAGAACGTAAAAAATATCAAAGAGATAAAAATATTAATCTTATCATTCGAATTGTTTCTTATATTTTATGCAAGTCGAGTGGTGTTGCAATTTAATATTAGATTTTTTTCTTATCCTAACCAAAAAAAAATGTTTAATGCAATATCAAAATGGTTTACGCATTTATATCTGCAATATGAAATGATTACTTGTATTTATATGTTTGAACCATGGGAGAAAAAGTTTATTAGTATCCTTTACAAAATGAATTTACAAAATTTGATGTAAATTGGTAAGGTTAAATTCGAATATATTTATTTACGTACATATAAACCTTAACTCTGTAACAGATGCAGCAATTTTATTTACTTTTACGCTAATAGCATATTCTACTTATGCATATTTACCGCACTACACGGCAAATCTCTTGGGATATAGCGTTTCACCAGGAGTTCCTATTGAGAAGATGACAATTGCCAACGATCGAGCTTTCAATCTGGGTTAATCGGCCTATAAATGATATTTCTCTTAAAGTAAAGTGCAATAAAACAATAGAAACATTTAATGGAAGATTTAAGAAATTGTTTAAATTAATTAATTTTTTTGTATTATAATATATTTGATTATAAATTATTAATAAAGCAAAGGTTGTACTTATAAATTTAATATAATTAAAAACAAAAATGTGTTCATAATCTATTTGAAGATAATAAAAAGTTTAAAGTATTTAATTTGTAGTAGCAATAGCTGTCGATAATTTTCTTTGATATTCTTTTATGTCTTTTATATCTTTTAATTTAAATGTAAATGTAAAGCATATAATTCAATGCGAATCAACAAACTAAATGAATTATATGCCTGCAAGCCTGATTGGTCACAAAAAAGAAACTAATTAATAATAAGTGGAGCACATCAGAGCACATTAAAGAGACATGCGATTGCAAAATAAAAAGTGAAAAGAAGATAGAGGAACCATCGCTATTAAGGGAAGACGTGGATAGCGGAACTACAGAGTAAAAGGAGGTAAGTAGAGGAAAAGGGAGAGTAATAATGAGGGAATCAGTAAAGAAATTAGCTGAATCAGAAAATCAGAAAAATATCTGAGAAGAGACCAGGAATGAAGGAGATGGATGGTAGCGGTACAGAGAAGAATGAAAGAGAAAAAAAAACGAAGATTATTACTTTCATTATATAGTAGAATTTATGTAAAAGAATGTAATGCCTAAAAGCAAAACATATTATAATAAACAATACAATGCATTACTAATAAGTTATAATAAACTAATCTAAATCAACAAAAAAAAAAAATAACAAGGAAATACTTCAATAAAAATGACAATATCGAAATTATGTACTTATCCAAATATTTGAAATATATGAAATGAAAAACCAAATGGAATATATGCTACACCGTGGATCTTTTTCAATAAATAATGAGATGAATTTCAACTTTAATACAAATAACTCATACAAGTTCTAGATTAAAAATATCTAGTACATCGAAAGCAGAATTCTTAACAATTAGGAAAACACTAAAACTGTCACAAAACACCGAAAAACAAAATATTTGAATTTTAACAGACTTATATAATGTTCTACAAACACAAAAGAGTAAAATATTTAAAAGTAATTAGTTTAATTATGTAATAAGGAAAATATGTCACAAAAAGGAAAATGACGCAGTAGGATCAACAATAGCTACATTATACGAAAGACAGGCTTAAGAAATAAACACAAATGTGCACAAACAGTTTTCAAAAGTATTTAAATACAAAATAGACCAGGCTCCCAGAGCAGTTTCGTTTGCAAACAGTTTGCGATCTACATATTTTGTAAAGAAACTACCCTGGGAGCCTAGTCTATTTTGTATTTAAATACTTTTGAAAACTATTTGTGCAATTCTTTGGAAACAAATTTATAAATATCAATGGATCATAATTAATATTAGGCACTCAACTGCAGGTACTAGGATATTCATGAGTTTAAAATAAATTGGTAATATGATGGCAGAACTTGGCAAAAATAGCTTTCTTTTGTAGAACATAATCCCAAATAAGCTACTCTTTAATGATACCAAAGGAATTAACAAATACAAAAAACGGAAAATAATTGAAACAGTATGATAATGGA
The DNA here is from genome assembly GCA_963678705.1 of Panorpa germanica. NCBI lineage: Eukaryota > Metazoa > Arthropoda > Insecta > Mecoptera > Panorpidae > Panorpa > Panorpa germanica. Next base: position 4,230,608 of record OY783205.1, read on the forward strand.
TGAATAATTCCTTCCTAATGCAATTTATCACTATATAATACGACTATAAGACTTGAAAAATGCCCAGCACACTTATATAAAACAACTTTCATAAGATCCTCAAACTGTTCTTGTAAAGAAGTTGGGCAAGTAACCATATTTTGTGGCAAATTTTGAAAAAGAAAATAACCAAAAGAAAAATAACTAAATACACATATGTCACCGAGAATGTGCGAACTCGTAACAGACAGTTTTATAATATATGTATATATTTATATTAAATTCGTTTTATATATATATATAGCCTAATTACACAAATGTTACTTAAGTATGCATAATAGGGTTTAATAACAGATTACTATAGATGATAGTATATAGTAATATATCGCGACGTTTCTTTGAAAATGTTGTGTTTTTTCTAATAATTGTGTACTCTTAGTTATCTGAATCACAAAGTATATATTATCTGCATATGAATTTCGTTTCTTATTTTCCATTAAATATTCAAGAGTCAGTTTCTAAAATTTTCAATTTGTAAATTATGGCGCGTTACGTTTTACCCATAATAGTTAGCGAAAACGTAGATAATTGGTAGATATCATTTTAAAGATTTTTTAGTTGCTGTCAGACAGACATATGCCAAACAAGTTTAAAATTCATTTTATAATTTCTACATAGCAATTCTTTTAATGTTTGATTAGGAGATTAATTATTTAAGTTTGTTATTAAACTTTTTACATAAAATGCCCATTCCTGTATCAGATATAAAACAAAAGTTGGGTCAGTTACATATAAGAGTGGCTGAATCGTGGTTAGATGGGTATGTTTTAATAATGTCTTTAAAATATAGTTGGACAATTTTTTATTAATATTATAATAATCTTAAGGTGTATTAACTACTTCTTGACGGAGGAAAGAAACATTAAAATAAATGATCTATTAGAAAAAGTTAAAGAGCAATGGAGCTTAGAAAACCTGGAGGAAATCGGACTACCTTGTTTACCTGTAAATATTGTATCTGCACATCAGGAATCCAAACCAAAAACATTAAACGGCCGATTTGTTTTGCAAATGCAATATGTTATTGATATAAGTATGACAATTTATACCATATTTTTAAATAATTGGATTGATTTATACAGTTAACTCTTAGGTGAACCGGCATATAATCAGCTTGAGAAACTAAACAATATCACAAGGCAAATCTTAGAAAATGAGAAAACTACAGAAAAAGTGTAATTACAACACATTACCTTCTGCAATATATATTTATGAAGTAATAAGATTAATTCTAAATAAATTTGTCAGGCATGACACCCGGTTTTCTCGAATGTTAAAAATGGAGCTAACAGATGGACAAAATAAAGTCGTAGCTGTAGAATATCGACCCATACCGGCACTAAATACTAATCTTAAACCAGGAATAAAAATAATGTTAATAGGTAATTTGCTTTAGAACCAGTATTCGATTTCACAATTGATTTGCTCTACATATTTTATTAATTATTTTCTTCTTGATTATATTTAAAATATTGTATTATTCGATTACTTTAAGTGGATTTTCTACAAAGATTTATTTACTTAAGGTCCTATTAAAATTGGTGCAAATAGAACATTATTTCTGGAAAGTAAAAATGTGAATATTATTGGTGGGGAAGTCGATAGCATAATGGAAGCTAATTGTCCTGAAAATGTTTTACTTCGATCGTTGGGTCTACCAGAAAAGAAGGGAAATCTGTGTAAGTATCAGTTTAAAGTAGTACTACAAAGTAAAAAATGAGTATCTCTCCTATATTTATTACTAAAGTATATTTAATTTATAGTTGGCGATCGGGTTTCGGTACCCAGGTCGGGAAATAGAGACAGAGCACCAATTACTTCTACAGCAGCACCTTCCGTACGACAAATTGATCAACGTAACTATGAAAATGATCTACAACCTATTGCTTTTAATCAGTCACAAGTAAATTTAGTTTTGGATGACGATTTACTGTTTGATAATGAGGTATTGGAATTTAATTTCTGAATTTAAAATTATACCTAATAGTAACTCAGGTACAATTCTGTTAAAAAAAAGCAGTGCTTAGAAAAATTAAATCAATTTTATTTTAACAGCTAAATATTTCTTAAATTTTGTTGTTGTAGTGTTGCAATGATTAAATACACAGAATTATCGTTTTTTTGGCATCGATTGAATGTCCTAAAACATCACAAAATAGTTTTTGAATAAATATGTAACTGTTGAAATAATATTTTTTTATTTACAGAATATATTTAATTTTTCTTTCTCACTGCTATTTCTTCTACTACTACTTACTTCTTATCTAGAACACTACTGTTTTATGAAATATGCATCAATATTAAAAAAAAGTCTAAACTTTTCTTTACTTCAGATTTTTTGTTAAAGATTTTAGATGATTTGGAGCAAGATTTTAATGAACCATTTGAAGAAAATGTTGCTCAAAACACTGCTGGTCGAACGGAATGGCCCCAAGAAAATGAAGTTACTGATGAAGATTTTATGGACATCGATGACGGTGATCAACTTCTCTTGCAAGTGGATGAAAATGTATTAACTGCGTACGATAACGAAACGAGTAGCATGAGCAGTAGTACTGTTGAAAGAAGAAGTTATAACAAACAGAAAATAAATAATATGTTTACAACTTCAACATCATCACATCAGATTGGAGTGGCCCCTCAAAAACCTACGATTGTTGCACGCATCAAGAAAGAAATAATTGATTCGGATTATCCAATTAAAGTGGATGAATTGCCATTGGCGTATATTAAGCAAATAAACGTTGTAAAAAATAATCTAGTCACCTCCAAGACATTTGCCGTAATTGCCGAGGTGATCTTAATAAATTAATTTTTATATTTTTTCTGAAACTGTCTACAGTGATATAGCCCTATTTTATCGTTGATAACGGATCCTTTGACGATTTACCGTTTATTTATCGTCATTTTGAGATATTTTAAATTCATTCCAAGTAATCCGATGTCAACACTGGATTTGGTTATAAACAATTTCAGTAATGTTGAGATTCATATCTTAATTTATATAAAACAGTACTATATATTATAAAGTCTATACGTGTACATCAAATATGCAATTATTAACAATTAAAATAGTCATTTTTTATATTTTACTCAATAAAAAGTTCAAAAGTTATAAAAAATAAGTAACTTCTTTACTTCTGTAAATTTCCATATCTTTTGTACAAAAGCGTATTAAAGAGATGCATACAAAATTATACTAAACATCAGTTCTTACTTCGTGCAAACCCATAAACTTTTGAATTATGATCATTGTGAACAAAGAAAATTAAATATCAACAAAATCAATTTTGGATGTTAAAATACATATATTAACCTATCTTTAAATCAAACTTTATAAAACTACCTTTAACAAATGAGTTCATAAGCCATTAAGTTTTATTCTTTTTGATTAGTAATTATATTAACGGGACAGATCGTTTTGCCTGATATAATGGTTCCTTATATCAGATAAATTTGTTGTGTATAAATTCAAATTTAACGGTAAATGCTCTTTAAGAGTGATTATTTCATTTTCATGATTCTTTCAAGTACTAATATCTTCTATAATATTGCAACTCAATAAGATGATAATTAACTTTATCAATATGCAGTACAATTTTATATACAAAAGAATACGGTTTTTCAAATTTAGTATCCAAAATTGTTAATAGTTTTTTCAATAGACATATTATTATATACATACTGATTTGTAAAATATAAACTTTTAGGTAGAAGATGTAACATCAAAACTGTCTTTCGTAAATGGGACTTGGCGCTTGGCTGTAATCATAACGGACAGAATATCAAAAGATACAGGAAGCGGGGGTGAAAATGATATAAATATTTCTATTAATTCAAACATCCTGGAAGAATTAATTGGATATTCAGTGGATGAGATGGCAGAATTGTCAAAGAGGAAGCAAGATCCGGGCGTGAAAAGGGACCTTTTAATTGTAACTAGCACTTATTTGTTATTATTTAGGTAAATTCCTCCAAAATACGTACAAAGAATTATTGAATCCTGATGGTGGTGAAGGGTAGTGCGAAATTCTCAGTTAGCCCGTTAATCTTAATTCAATCTTATTTAATACAATTTCTCTCTTTCGAGCTTATTATAACTTTCGTTTTATATTATTAATAATATTCTATTGGTATTGACGTTATCAGACTTCCGCTTACTAATAATGTGACAGAAATTTTGTCTTCTTCTCCCCAAGTCCACATAATTTTTTGAAAAAAAAGGAAGACTTTGACACATTGCTAGTGAGCGAAAGTCAGTAACTGATTTAAAGTATGGGTAAGTTTCAGTGCTAATAAATATAAATAAATAAAAAGTTGATGCACTAAAAATAAATACAAAAAAAAATACTTTAGTGATGATTCTGTTTGTAACTTACTGGAAGCGTTTTATTATACTTTCTTTATTACTTTTTTAATATTCATGATATGCTATGAAATACATAAACCCCGTGAACATGAAGCAAACACCTAAAATAAATCGTAGTAAATAAATAATTCGAGTCGAATATGTCTGTCTGATTACTTTATTTATAAATTTTTGCATTATACGTGTTACCACCATAGACGTATAATTTATATTAACATAATTTATTTTTGTTATTAATTTCAGAAACTCGCCGATGTGCAGGAGAAATTTGAGAGCGAGATATTTTTATTTCACGTGAAAATATGTAAAGACAATATGCCAGCAGCCGTTGAACTGAAAAGTCTAACTAACATGCACAAATCTATAATGTTTACCAAGCGCCAATATGATTAACTTAAATTTTTTATGCTGTAATGTATTTATAAGTGTATAATATATGTATAAGTGTGTAATATATTTCTTGTTTTTAAATTTATTTTCATTTATAAAAAAAATACATAAAACTTAATTATTTCGGAATATTTAATCGACTGTATTTCACATATAAGAAAAGAGATTATTTAGAAATAATTTTTTCTATGAACGTTTGTATTATTCCTATTCTGTAACTGTTGAACTGGCGTCTGTTAACTCCTAACGATTTTTCAAACGCTATAGTTTCCAAATTAAGCTAGTTATGCCCTCTCTAAGGTATGACACTTATTTTGCTCTTTATTTAAAGTCAGCTAATACTTTTGAGTAAATTTACATAGCTTAATTTAGAAACATAGGCTTTCGAAAGTTGATGGATGTCAAGTTGATAAACAGTTACAAAATATGGCCCGTTCATATAAATTATAAAACTGCTAAATAATATGTATAGTTACTAGGCGTTTAACAAATTATTTCTATAAAATTATTATACGTATTAATAACGAATGATAATAGAGATTGTTTGGAAATGAAGTTTTTTGATCAACGTTTTGCAATAAAACGAATCTTCTTCTCATTTAGTTCATAAATTACGATACTATAAATAAGTTGCATAGTTATTAGGCGTTTGACATATTATTATATAGATGTGCCGTTATTGTTTCTTATTTGAATGTAAAAATAAATGACTGTGGCAAAATGTATCGTAATATTCGGTATTGACCTATTGTCTACCATAATCTTCATTTTAGATGTCACCTTTTTAGCGATTCTTGTGAAATACTGTTCTATTTATGAAAGAAATATATTATACGTTGTGTTCAGAATAATAAGGGAAGTATTATATTAAAAACTATTTTAAGTATAATTAGTTTGAAATTTTAATATTTTCAAATAATATTTCTTACTTAATATTGTTTAAAATATAATGTTTCTCATGATGATGTAATATGAGTAATTAATTATGTTTTAAAATTCCCGCTGAATGCCTGTATTTATAATATAAAATATATTCTTGTAATGAAAATATTTATAATTTGCTCATGTAATAAAAACTAAGTTCATTAGATAAAAAGTGTTCTGCTTATATAAATAGTAACATAACATAGCATTTGTTTATTAATTATGATTAGATAATCTAAAAGCTTTTCAAATATTTTCTAAGTTGACATTAAATACGAGTCTATGAAATAGACAGCGATCAACAGCTGCCAAGAAGAGTAATAAGAATAATAATCGAGTAGTGAGCAGGTTGACAACAAAAGACATTTTGCAGGTTGCTCGAATCTTGTATCAAATGAAATAAATTAGAAGAATAGCTTTTTATCAGTGAAACGACTTGATATAGTTTAGTGAATATTGTGACAAAAATATGAAGAGACGAAATGCCGACTGTGGCAAAATGAGGCGACCCATAAAACGGAATAAAATAACAGAGGGTATATTTGGAAGGTACGATTTTTCTTTAAAATGCAGTTAGACTGTACCTTTTTAATTTTGACATGTATGTCAAATTACGTAAAGATGTAATTGCTCACAGTCTAAACAAAATTTTGAAATGTTTGCCATATGTGTTTCAAAATGGCTGGTTATGTGAAATAATTTACCAAAATTATGAATTGTATACTGTTTATTTGATAAATATGAGATGATTTATCTATCAGATATTGCTAATATTTTTCACAATTGTTTGGCGCCATTTTATATGTGACCCTTTATTTCTTTTGTTAGCTGTCAGTTAGGTTAGATTTTTAAGTAAAATTAAATTTAGATGATTGTTTAGAATTACTTCTAATGTCAAATATTCTTCGGTGTTATATGTATATTTAGAATCTATTTTTACTTGTCATATTACGAGAAAAACAGATTTTCAAGTAACGTTATGAATACTTCATTTGTTGCATTAAATATTGTTCAAAAATTATTTAAAGCATTAATTTTGGATCAATATTCATCGTTACAAAATATTATATTTTGAAATACTACATGTATATACAAATATTAATGTTATGTTGTTTTTAATACAACCATAAACAATATTTTATCTAATGAAAACCTAATACTGAACATATTGAATATATATTGAATAAACAAATTAATAATCAACTAAGCTTGTATCTAACGATAGATTAGTATCTGTTATAAAATAATGTAAACAACATTATTTAACTTATAGTTGAAAATTATAAAACAGTAATTTTCATAACATTTTTGAATCTATTTTTTTAAGTTGAAGAATGTAAGTTTTGACAATTTATATGTTTTATTAAATTTTTATAATATTTTATGAAGTATATTGATTTAAGTTGTATCCAAACAAGATAGCATTATATCTTATATATTAGATATATAAAAAGCAATTACAAAGATTCAATTGAAATGGAAATAACCGTTATTGAATATTTTATCTAATAGTTATTCTATCATAATATATTTATTGATTTACATAATAACAGAGAAACTAATGAACAACATAAACAGTTAATTTTTAATTGCTATAAGTCAATTAAGATATTAGATTTCAGAGTAATTAATAATTCTTCTGGAATCATACATTAGTTATGCACTGTTTATGGTGACAACCAAAACATAATTTAAAACAGAAAATACATTTTGTATAGTCGAAATGTCATTCCAAATGCATTACTCTCACTCACTCTCATTCACTCACTCATAGTTGATATTTCGGACAATAGCCACTCGTGTATAATTTTAAAGAATTGTCATAACAAATTATAGTATAAACATTAAAATTAAACATCGCTCAAAATGCATGTTTTAGTTTAGATTTCGTGGCCAGAGCCAATGTCATGAATTTAGTGAACTTTTTCATGGTCATGTTTTCAGAGTTCAATTTATTGATTGTTCAATAAATTATTTTGAAATGTTAAATTATTTTGAGTAAACTGGGGTTTTATCCTTCACTTTCATTTTAAAACAAAAGTACTATTTACGTAATGTAGCTGATAAATTCAGATAGTGAGTTATTATTGGAAACTGATATTTTACTATTATCGTGCCACTCATAATTCATTTAGGGATGATTTTTCAATAGTCACTTAACTGCACTTAATACTCTTGTTTCTCAGAAAAATACCGGGGTTGCACTTTTCGTTGTTAGTTAATTGTTCTCAGTCTTTCACAAAACTAAAATTGAAAAACTCAGCATAACTGAGGTTCAACTGAACTGACAATAGTCAGATAACGATATCGTTCTCGATATTTTCATACAATAAGATACATTTACCTCTTATCTTTGATACCATTAAAATATAATTAAAACTGATTACGGTCGCTTTTGGAAACGGAAGAAGGTACGGAACATAAATTATTCACTTTAGCTACCCGAGATTCAAACCACGAAATATCTAATGAAAACCTTAATCGTATTATAACTAACCAAGAGTTGATTTTTTCCATTTCAGTCAAACTTCAGTTATTAAGTAATTGAAGTTATACCAAAAAATTAGTTTTTTAATTTTAATTTTCCAAAACCCGACCACAGTTAATAGGTTTTTTCTTGTTTCTATTAAACATTTTGGAGTTACTTTGACATCATATTGAAGATGCGTATGATTTTTTTGTCATGTAAGAGTTTGTTTTCGGTTCAGGTTCTCACAGTCGTTCATATGAAATGTGTATTTTATCGGCTACAAATGGCGAAACTAATCCAACTGTCGGAATACAAATGAAGATAAAGTTGGTGCGAATGAATTGAAGTGCAATAGTGATAGAAGCGTCAGAAAACAGGACGCACCATTGGCTTCACCAATTGAACTGGGAAACAAAAGTATGATCCATACTAACATAAAACAAACGCCCCTAAATAGATTTCTTGTATTTATTGATTTTTGGAAATATCATTAAAAAATATGTACTTTGTTCTTTAAATTTTCCAAGCAATAAAATTTATGAGGGACACCGACTTTAGAGAAAATTCTAGTTTCTGATATTCCAGCAAGCCGTTTTCCAATTGTTAAAATTTATTTCATTTAGTCTGTTGTCTCAGGAAATATATGCACTATTATTGGTTTCTATTTAAATATTTCTATATTTTAATCTGTTTTTGTTCTTTTAGAAGTAGTATGAAGACGCAGAAAACATAGTTTAAAAAAAATGGTGATTGGATATTTCGGATGAATAAGTCTTTTTGAAAGAAAACAACTTTTACTAAAAATATTATACAGCTCTCAAAAGTAGCACTTCGCACTGACACGAGAGGTAGACCTGCCTCAGACGCATCGAATAAGCCTAACATAACCTCAGTAAAAGTCGCATGGTTTTCGAGATATCGTCAGTTTAAATTTTATTTTTAAATTTTCCATTTTTTAACATTTTTAGGACCTTATTCTGTAAAGTATTTCCACTGGTGAAAAAATTTCATTGCTGTAAAATAACGTCACAAAAGCGATGATTTTTTATTTGGTATTTTGTAAGAAATTTCCATCGATTTTATTTTTATCGTTGAAAAAAAATCGAGCAAATTATAAGGTCGCCTTCAGCGGTGACTTTAAAATTTTTCATCGCTATATTTTTGGGAACTGTCAAATTATTTGAACTATAATTTGCTGTAGTTGGAGGATTCTACGAAGAAGTAAAAAATAAGTTAGTATTTATATGTATACATATATATTTGATTGACATCCCAGAATATTACAATCTATCCCTAGATATAATGTGTATACATATGAATATATAAATATATCAGAAAGTGAGATTATGTTGTTTGTCAATTATTGCTTCAGGTGAATTAGGGACTACAAAAAAATTGCTTTTTTTTGCATAAATTGTGCATGGCCATTTGAAATTCTATTTATAATAATTATTTTTCCACTGATTTTCCCGTTTTCCTTTTCATAGATGCCATATTGACCTTTTTTTAATAGATTTTGACATGTAAGAATTAACAACTGTCATTTAAAATATTTTATATTTTTTCTATTTAATACTTTGTCGTGATTGGTCAAATATCATCAATACCTATTTATACTCCTTCACCGCTGTACATTATAAAGGCGGTGGAAAATTTTGCATACAGAATACCATTTCAGATATGTTAAATACAACGATCTTATTCTATCGATGAAAAAATTAAATATTTCCACCGCTGAAAAAATAAGGTCGATTTTTTGAAAAGTTACAGAATAAGGCCCTTAGTGCCAGCGTTTTCTTGGAGTTTCTTTTATTTCTACACTATCGTGAATAGTTACTTAAGACGACACATGCGTTATTTTGTCGATGATTAATGTAAAATACGAAAAATTGCCTCAGCTAAACATTAACTCCGTCTTAGACCAGCTGCTTTAAAAACAATGCTGGACAAGAATTGAGCAAATTATTTTAAAAATTTTGTTATGTTATGCTGGTTCAGGAATGGTATAACACTTGTATCTTTCTGATATAAAAAAGGACACCCATTTACGTTTTCTAAACGTTTTTCTAAGAAAAACGGACTAGTCTCTTATTGATAATGTTCAAAGGTATTGAGAAAGGCTCAAAGATAATTACTTTTGCTGGGGTGTTGAGCTTATTCGACGCGTTTGAGGCAGGTGTCAGTGTGACTTGCTACTTTTGAGACACTCTCTATAAGAAAGGGCTGCTTAAAAAGTTTTACGATTATGTTAATGGAAAAGAGGGTGCATTTATTTTTAAAGAAACAGTAAAACAGGTCAAAAAACGTTGTATTTTAGATAACATTTTTTACGTAAGAGATAACTTGTGTTATGTTAAGATCCGTACAGACTGGTGCGACATCCAACATTTGTTGGAAGAAGTGGTACAACATGTCCACACTAGTGCGACATGCAACTTAATACGTCGGAAGCTTTCATATTTCGAATGAATTCCTTCAACCTACCTTAGAAAAAAAAATATTTAAAGAAAAAAAGTAATACTTAGTTATTTAACAAGGTCTCTGCTAGTGATATTGGTCTATTTCATTTGTTCATTTAAACACCATTTTCAATTATTTTTATTTATTTATTAAACACAACTAAAAAACGTCAACGCACACTGAGATTGTACTGGAGACTGAATAGGTACTCAACCCTTTTATTCGAGATCACATTCAAACCGTAAATCTTTTAGAAGTTCTGACTTAGGACTGCAATATTTTTGTTTCACAAAAATACTACTTAGAATTTTAAAAAATAACATGAGGGTTTTATTAGTTTCGCATGTTTATGTCGCACTAGTAAGTACGTTAAACACATTTAGTACACTCATGTCTAAATAATGTCAGGTTATGAATGAAAATATATAAATGCTGGATGTCGCATATTTATGCTGCACAAGTGTGTACCATACATTAGCTAAACCTTAAATACATGTAATGGGCTTGTGTCCTCATTTTTTAGTGCTCGATTTTTCAATTGTTGATTGAAATTGATGTTAATAAATGTGTATTGGTGTGTCTATTTTATTAAATATCTAAATGTTGACGGAGATATAGCAATTAAAAGTTTGAATTGTAGTTTTAACGCTAGAAATGGTCGGCCATATTTGTATGACGTGAAATGCATTTTAACGTCAGTTATTTGTTGAGTAGGTCAGTGCTGTGGTAATGTTTAGTAGCTGTTGGTAGTCGAAATAATCAAGTCAAGTCAAAGAATAATAAGTTTTTATTTTATTTAACCCTGCTAAGGCAGACATAATATTTAAATTTTATTATTCCTTGAAATAGCTGTAAATAATATTTGATATTTTGATATATAAATAGAGATAGCAGAGATTTATGATCTGTAAGGTTGGTAACCTGACACAAGGATTGTGATGTCACATGCACTTGGAATGTGTACAACGTTGAATCCCTTTAATATTTAAAGAGACAAAATGACTTTTAATTGTTAATATCTCTTAACATATATGGAGTTATTAAAAAATAATTGGACATTTGAGGTTCTAGTAGCCCACTTTATCAATATATTTACAATACAGTTTTATAGAAATTAAGACATAGGACACAAGCCCATTGTGTTTAGCGGGCAGTAACATCTGATCGTATTTTAATCTGGATTAAATTACGACACGGTATTTGCTATTATTGTTTTATGTTTTGTTTTTCATAAACAAACGCAAAAGAAATACTCGTTTTAAAAAAGGATTGTACATTATGTTTTCGATTTGGTTGACACGGGTTCGTGGGGCTCGCCAAAAATAATCATCTTTTATTTTAATGGAATTTGTTTTTAATAATAATTCATAGGTATTTTGTTTTGTGTAGTGCCATGCATGATCTACTATATAAATGAAGAATTATTTTGTTGCTATTTTAGATATTCTATTTATTCGGTATGGTATTTACATTTAAGTATATACAGTAGCTTGAATATTATTTTCTTTTTGTTTATAAACCTCTGCAAAACTGTTTCTTATGAGAAACTTTAAAAATTTACATAAGAAACTTCCCGGTCATTTATACCTGAATTTTTGTACTATTATTTGAGGCAAGTTTTTTAAAAGATAATAAAAAATGATTCATACACTTAAAATTTGGAGGTCGATACAAATAGTTAAAAATTTTCTCAAAATTTTAGAGACCTAGGGTTCATAGTTTTCTTTTTCTACATGATTAAAAATAATCATTTTCCATACAAAACATAATGTTTAGCTCAATTTCACCACATAATATAACTTTAAACCGTAAAAAAATGGTGACACGGCTTTCAAAAACTAGGTGTATATAAAAGAATCTTTTCTGTAACTATTGGAAAAAAAAAATTATCAAAAGGATACCTATATACGAAAATATTTAAATAAAACCAGTAAGAAACAGTAATTGTGGGTTATGAGCCGGCAACGTTGCAAATCCCAATTTGAGCGGGATATTCAAAATCTCAATAAATATTATATAAAATATAACAATTTATTGGTCAAGAACCAAATCACGCATGCGTTGACACACGTACATTTACTGCGTTACCAAATTTAGTATTCCTTTTTCAAAATATTTAATTTGAATTTAAATTGAATTAATATATATTTGATATTAATTATAGGTAATTTTTCATTTATTAAACTATTATATGCACAAAAAATCATTTTAACAAGCAAAAAAGCAGTTTCATAGGGAATTGAAAAATTCATTTTCAAAGGTACAGTCCTAATATTTGCTCGTCCCTCATGTACTTCGTATTTTGCATTTCGTATTACGGAGAGATAAACTTTTTCCATTGACGGTACGTCCTGTACCTCCTTAATTTTTTTTTGTAACTTCAAAACCAAATGAGATATATATTTTTTTATTTTACTTAGGTTACCGTTAAAAAATCAGAAATATTTGAAAAATTATGGTCATGATAGTTAGAAACACTTAAGGGGTGCCAATTTTCGAAATTTTTTTTGTAATTTCAAAACAAAAATGAGATACATTTTTTTTCTTTTTCGAATAGTCAATAGTTATCGTTGAATTTTGAGAGGACACGTTGTATATGTAATACATATTTTTTTAATTTAATTTATTTAACGTCGGCCTGTTTCCGATGCTGAGTCTTATCACTGACGACCTCCTACTATGTTCGCTGTTGGTGTCGTCGCCTCATTTATGTGGGCCACACCGGTGCCTAATTGTAGAAATATTCTTTATGCACATAATCAATTTAATTTGATAACAATCAAACCCAGAAAATATAAATAATGTCCTGTGATCGAACCCGAAGGTAGTTTGGATTTGCAGGATTATTTGTGCTGTTTGCCAATTATTAGAGGTCAAGTAGAAGTGCACGATTATTTACCGAACCACCTTCGGCCACACTTATTTCTAAAATATGACAAATATTCAATTCCCAAACATTCATCCAAACTTCTGTTTGTTTCTTTGACAACTGTCATACTTGGGTGACATAAATACTTTCATATTCCAAAAAATTTAAGTATAGATTATAAAAAAAATTTACAAGTTGGCATTTTATATTTTGTCATTAAATAATAATACAATATGTAAAAATATCATATTATTAATAATATTTTGATATACATTATGTATAAATATTTTTATTTTAAGTTATGTTTTTATGCCCAAAGCAAATATTTAAACGAAATGTTTGTCTTTATGTACGAATTCCAAATATTTGCCAACTGAGCACGAACTATGTGTCCATAAATGTGTCTTTTACACAAACACGCAAGTCTGAACCCGCCATAAGACTAGTAAGCAATGAATTGTGTCCTCATTTTTTAGTGATCGATTTTTCAATTGTTGATTGAAATTGATGTTAATAAATGTGTATTGGAGTGTCTATTTTATTAAATATCTAAATGTTGACGAAGATATAGCAATTATAAAGCAAAAAATTGAATTGTAGTTTTAGCGCTAAAGATGGTCGGCCATTTGTATGACGTGAAATGCATTGTATACCTCAGTTATTTGTTGATTAGGTCAGTGTTGTGGTAATGTTTTCTAGCTGTTGGTAGTCGAAATAATCAAGTCAAGTCAAAGAATAATAAGTTTTTATCTTATTTACCCCTGTTATGGCAGACATAATATTGAAATTTCATTTTTCCTCGAAATAGCTGTAAATAATATTTGATATTTTGATATATAAATACATATAGTAGAGATTTATGAGGTGTAAGGTTGGTAACCTGTAAACTTGTCAGAGTTCTGTTAAGAATATCTCTTTTACGCTCTGTTGTATAAAAAAGATAGCAACTAGCGGTTGTGATGTCACATGCATTTGGAATGTTTTACAACGTTGAATCCATTTAATAATTAAAAGAGACCAAATGACTTTTTTAATTGTTAATATATTCTAACATATAAGGATTTATTAAAAAATAATTGAACATTTAAGGTTCTAGTAACGCATTTTATCAATATGTAGCACACTTTTATAGAAATTAAGACATATGACACAAGCCCATTAATTTACATTTATTATATTAAATTCATATGTTTAAGTATTTGCACAACAGAATACCCCATTTTATGTTCCTTTGCAGTAAAATAAATCAGAAATATATATTTTTTTTTAGTTTAATACTAGATTTAATTATTGGTAATTACAATATAATCAAACTTTAAATATTTAAGTAATACGAATGAAATTTCTATATCAGGGAAAAGTACTAAAAACTTTACTGGAATATCTGGAATTATCAGTGAAATTTGAAATCAATTTTTTTGTGGCCATCCTGTCATAAAATAATATGCAAATATCGACAAATTATAATTTAAAGTAGGAAGAAGTGGATCCACTGGATACATTATTCACAGGCCAGTAGTTCAGTGGAACAAAATTTACTTAATATCATTAGGTTGATAGCGTGTAAATTCTCATAGTTAATTAAAAAATAAATCAAATTGAGTCAAAATTTCATTATACTATAAA
Source organism: Panorpa germanica (assembly GCA_963678705.1). NCBI lineage: Eukaryota > Metazoa > Arthropoda > Insecta > Mecoptera > Panorpidae > Panorpa > Panorpa germanica. The sequence continues at coordinate 4,245,755 of OY783205.1, forward strand.
AACACACGCGTAATTAAATGCGACGTTGCATCCAAATTTCAAGTCTTTCAACCGACTTCTTTTCGCAGTCTGATTTTTTTATACTTACATAAAGATGTGACGTCACGAAACTTATGGCCCTTTTACCTTGTCAGGTCTTGTCACACTTTGTTGAGAAATAATTTATCAATATGCACGTAACACGTTTATTTATTCTGATTTCAGCTCGGTACTATACCTGAAGTTCTTATTGCTGTGGGCTTTAGTGATCGGGGCAGATTACCTTCTGGAGTTCCGCTTTGAGTTCCTTTGGCCGTTCTGGTTGCTGTTGCGCTCAGTGCATGATTCCTTCAAGTACCAGGGGCTGGTGAGTACAGCAATATCAAACAACTATTCGTTCATTTACTTTGTCAAATGTGTAAGTAAGGAAAATAATGAAAAGCGTTGCTCTATTTTCAAATTATTCATATTAATACTTTATACGCCGTAATATTAGCCGGAAAATCATAAAATGTGGTAGAGCGAAATCAGTACTGTTAATATTTGCTGTATACTAAATTGGTCAGAAAAGACGCGAAGATTTCCATGAGGATAAAATTATATAGAGTTTTATTTGAGGACTTCATGTTTTCTTATTTGTATATAGCCCTGTCAAAATAGACATTTCAATTAGCTATAATTCGCATAGAGCTGAAAGTTGGTACAGACCTTAAGGACATTATTACAAATAAAATACTAAAAGTCCTCACCGATCGCACATCTGCAAAAAAAGTTATTCAAGGCCAAATATCAACGGAAGTGGTTTTTCCAATTTTTCTTGTAAACGGTAAGTTTTGTCATAAAAATATATCAGACAAAAGTTGTAGATCATGAAATTATCTATAGAAATTACTCTTTTAAAAGTAATTCGAAAAATGTTTCACTCATATACGACCATTATTTGCAAGACTCACGAATAGGGCTATCGGCATAAAAGAAATTTTTGATCCCAGAATTTTAATTTTCATTATATATACAGTGCATTTTCATAGAATTGTTTAACAAATTCAGACAAAATTCATCTAAAAAATA